>JAUIMM010000115.1:26525000-27125000 GCA_031769625.1 Taudactylus pleione
ATGCATGCTCAATAGGATTCAGGTCAGGGGATTGACTTGGCCATTGCATAACATTCCACTTTTTAGCCTTAAAAAACTCTTTGGTTGCTTTTGCAGTATGCTTCGGGTCATTGTCCATCTGCACTGTGAAGCGCCGTCCAATGAGTTCTGAAGCATTTGACTGAATATGAGCATATAATATTGCCCGAAAAACTTCAGAATTCATTCTGCTGCTTTTGTCAGCAGTCACATCATCAATAAATATAAGAGAACCAGTTCCATTGGCAGCCATACATGCCCACGCCATGACACTACCACCACCATGCTTCACTGATGAGGTGGTATGTTTTGGATCATGAGCAGTTCCTTTCCTTCTCCATACTCTTTTCTTCCCATCACTCTGGTACAAGTTGATCTTTGTCTCATCTGTCCATAGGATGTTGTTCCAGAACTGTAATGGCTTTTTTAGATGTTGTTCGGCAAACTCTAATCTGGTCTTCATGTTTTTGAGGCTCACCAATGGTTTATATCTTGTGGTGAACCCTCTATTTCACTCTTGTGAAGTCTTCTCTTGATTGTTGACTTTGACACATATACGCCTACCTCCTGGAGAGTGTTCTTGATTTGGCCAACTGTTGTGAAGGGGTATTTGTTTAACAGAGAAATAATTCTTCTGTCATCCACCACAGTTGTTTTCCGTGGTCCTCCGGGTCTTTTGGTGTTGCTGAGCTCTCCGTTGCGTTCTTTCTTTTTAAGAATGTTCCAACCAGTTGATTTGACCACACCTAATGTTTTTGCTATCTCTCTGATGGGTTTGTTTTGATTTTTCAGCCTAATGATCGCTTGCTTCACTGATAGTGACAGCTCTTTGGATCTCATATTGAGAGTCGACAGCAACTGATTCCAAATGCAAATGTCATACCTAGAATCAACTCCAGACCTTTTACCTGCTTAATTGATAATGAAATAACGAGGGAATAGCCCACACCTGTCCATGAAATAGCTTTTGAGTTGATAGTTCCATTACTTTTGGCCCCTTAAAATGTGGGAGGCACATATAGAAACCGTTGTAATTCCTACACCGTTCACCTGATTTGGATGTAATTACCCTCAAATTAAATCTGAAAGTCTGCAGTTAAAGCACATCTTGTTTGTTTCATTTCAAAGCCATTGTGGTGGTGAATAGAGGCCAAAAGATGAAAATTCTGTCAATGTCCCAATATTTATGCACCTGACTGTATATAAATCAGTAACAGTGTTCATACATTCTACATATCAGCAATATTAAAGCCACAGAGAGATTGCAAAAACAAACACATAAGTGAATATTTTTAAAAGGCTCATGTAGCGTGCCTCTTGCCCCTGTAGACTGAGATATATAATGCCGTTTATATGGCTGCTTACCAATGCTGTCCTTAGCCTCAATACGCTATGCAGCATGAGATACCTAGCATAAGTGAGCTGTCTGGTCCCACACAACCCTGCTTGTGCCAAGCATTTTTTGCAATGTGATGTGACTAAGATGCACTAAGAGAATTATGTGTGTGCAACTGAGTCTGTAAAGGAAGCACAACGGTCGCTGCATCATAGTACTTTATATCAGTGATGTGAAGTGAGATAAATGGCTAGGGAGGCACTGGCTAGTATCAGAGCCATATTTATAGATACATATATGAACCTAAGGATTCATGTGGGCATTATACATAGGTGCAACATATATAGTGCTGGAAATTTGGTAATTTTTTATCAGGGATGTGCGTAAAGGATATAAAGGGGAGGCAGTACCTTTATATACTTTTTACTCCAGAGATTTTACTATAAAAATGATTAGAATAATACAAAGAAAATATTCATAATATTTTCTTTACATTTTTGTTAGAATTTTTATAGTAAAAACTGTGGAATATACCTAAGTATGAGAGAAAAGGCTCTGCCTCACCTGCCTCACCTTACCGTACATCACTGCTTTATATACAGATTCAGACTTAGTCACACACAATTATACAAGTATCACATGTCAAACTAATCAGTGCAGTCTCCTGATAGGTCTTAGTTGCATTGAATTGCACTCATAAATCTCCCTGCATGTGCCACTAATTACCCCAGCAGTATAACTATGTTATCTACTCTAGAGTAACTCACACCAGTTGCTGAGATGGAATAAAAGCAGCCAGCAGCTTCTTCTTACATGTGAAGCTGCAAGTTGCTGCTCTACACTGTTTGTGTTACACTAGAAAAGTGGTGCTAGACTAAGATGTCACAGCCAAGTACCACAATCCCACTCTAAGGAGCAGATAATGCAGCCTCTACCTCCCACCTGTTATGGTAAAAAAACAGGGGAGTTGGGGCACAATGCCTGATGCGGGGCACCACTTCTGAGAAGGATAGTTTTGCCACCTAATGCACCTGTAGAACTTATGCCAAACATACATCTAAAACCACCTCTGTTTCATCTGTAGTAGTTCCAGATCATCCCATTTCACATAAACACTGTATGTAACATGTCAAGCTAAATCTCTTTCTATCCTGTTTTGAAGTAAATAGGTTACCTGTGTAGTTCAGCTTTTTAGTGGAACTTTCCTGGTGGTGGACTAATGCATAATCCAAAAATGTTATAGACTAGAATGTAAAATGAGGCTGAAATGTGCCGTCTTGTGTAGTATTTAAGTGATCACTTTATCGGACCACAGTCTAAGAACTGCTTACAAAAAAAAGAGAATAATAGTTGACTTTTCTTTGGCCACAATCCAAATAGGGAATAATGACAATATAGTCTGTCTTGTAGATATTCACAAAGAAATTCTCTGATGAAGGAGTCCAGAGCAGAAGTGGAACCTTAAGCAAGGCACAAATATCCAGAAAGGAAGTGAAAACATAAAAAATGGCATGGGAGACTCTCCTACGCGTTTCATAGTAATATTGCATAAGTGCTATGGCTTCCCCTAGCTAATGAATCATACTATGCTTGTGGCTAAAACTGTTCTATATGAACATGTGTAAACCAAGAGAAACAGACCCCTTAGGAAACAGACAGGCAGAAGTATTTATCAAATAAGGGAACCAAAGAATCTTTAAAAAAAAAAGTTAACCAGAGTTTTAGAAACACCCAATTGGATTAATCAGACTTACTTGACATACATAAGCTGTGAGCTACAACTTATTGATTTAGACAAATAGTTTCCAATGGGGGACAAAATGTGAAAGCATTGGCATAAAACTAATTTCTTATTATATCCACTAAATCTTTGTGATGTACACCCTTAATATTGATCACTTTAACAGGCCAGTGTTACGTGATCATAGTGAACTCATATGTAGTGTGTTACATAAACTAAGTGAGTCATAAGGGAAAAAGTTTAAAAAATGAAATGTGAAAAGGTGAATCAGTCTTAATCGATTTTAAATCGATCTAAATCAATGTTGTGTTTCGGAGACTAAATCACACATTAAGTAACATTTTAAACATCAATATATAACATCTTCTGTTAGTAAATGTACGATTTAGCTCCTGAAACAACAACATCAATTTAGATCAATTTAAATCAAATTAAAATTTATCAAAATTTACTAAATTCGGTTAAAATCGACCTTTAGTAAATCTACTCCTAAGTGTGATTAATAAACAGATCTGCTCAGTGCAAGTGAATGAGTAAAACATGAGAACAGATCTGTTGTAAGCAACTGAATTATGGTAAAGGATAGTGAAAGTTAGTTCAAATATTCATAACCAGATGAACAAAATTAATTATGAAATTAAGCTGTTAGTTAATAAACAAAACTAAAAATATCTTCAAAACATGACATGTAAAGCAGTGCTCGAAGTGTGCCAGTATGCGGCAGTATGGCATACCGGCACTTCAAGCAAATAAGTTTTTTTTTTTCTAATTGAAAGACGGCTGCACGGGTTTCCTCCCGCTAGGACGGCCCCCTAAGCCAGCCGCAGTGTGTATCTATGCAGCTTTCTCACTGACATAGCTGGGCTGTCAGTCATTGCAGCTCCCGCCCATCTTCCCGCCCATCCTCCGCCATGTGCGTCCGTCCCCAGCTGGAGGAGTCCTCGTTAGAATAGTCTGACGCCCCCTAAGCCAGCCGCAGTGTGGACTTCCGGCAACTGCCTGCCGCGGCGCCGCCGCTGCCAGATACCCGGAGCCGTCCTACAGTCCAACATTGAGGCCTGTACTTGCCTGCGTGTGCCGGGTGTCATTTACCACTGCCTCCCGCCCATGTTGCCAGGTGCCTGCCCCCGCCGGGAGGTATCTGCACATGCAGCGTATAATGGATGCTGCTGCAGAGTCCAGAGTCCAGCATTGGCTACCTATATGTTCCCATCCCCCGTTGGTTTCTGTGACAGCCTGACAGTCACAGTCCCTCATACTGGCCTCCGCGGTGAGGGGGATTGTCAGCTGACTGAAGGAGCCCTGAAGCCTGGCTCAACTGCAGGGGGAAGGCCCCCCTCCCTAATAAAGCTGTCACTGCACTTCTTTCTGCTTCACTCCTCTGGAAGGATCCTTCAGCTAGCCTCCTCCTCAGCGATGTCACAGCAACAAACGGTGAGTAAAACAACATTTAGTTATAGTGTGTGCCTCGCTACCCAGTTTGTCTTAAGCCGCGTATCCACTACGCAACTATGGAAAGACAGTACGATTACAAAATCGTACAGTCGTTCTTGCTCCCCTGTAGTGCCTACACTGAACGATATGTCGTTCAGTATAGGCACCCTCCATCATCCCTAAACACAGTCAATCTGTCATTTATCAGATTGACCGGCATGTTCGGGCGATGATTGATGTGGGAAACGACCAGCAGGAGCGTGCATCACTGGTCGTTTCCAACATTATACTGCCAGATTTATGCACAATTAATGGACGACTGAACATTTGTTCAGTCGTCCGTTATTATTGGCATGTGGATATGCGGCTTTAGGGTTGGGATGCCAGCGCTTTGGATCATGGCGGTCAAAATCCAGACGGGTTAGGATACCGACACCTGACAGTAGGTATCCTAACTCTCCCTCCCAGGGGCCTAAACCTAACCGACCCCTCCCTGCAACCTAAACTTAACACTGCCCCCTAGTGCCTAATTCTCCCTGCTACTTACCTTCGGGATTCCGGGAATGTGATACTGACAGGTGTCAGGATTCCAGCGCCGGTATCCCCTTTGTCAATATATTAACCGTATCCTGTGCCTCATTACCCTTGTGTGCCCCAAAACATTTTCTTATTGGTGCCATTGTGTATGTGTCTTTTTTTTGATTTTCCTGTAGCCTATGTCTTTCTTTATTTTCCTATTGGTGCTATTGGGGGAATTTCAATTAATTGTGATGTTGAATAGCAGCAGGAATTTGGTCCTAGAGCTATTCAATTGACCGCACTATTAAACCTAACTAAAGGATTTATTCTTACACTCTCCTGAGGATGCAAGCAGAAATCAAACTAAAGTGCCATCGACGATGCTGTTTTTCATTTTAGTGAGGCGCTGACAGCATCGCAACAGGCACTTTATTTTGAAAATGCTGGTTAGCAAGCCGAAACACCTGGCTTAAGGCGCACTAACTGGCATTTCCCTACTGAGTGTACGGCATGGGGGAAATGGTTGAATAGCTCCGGGAACTGTTTCCTGGTGCTACATCATGTTTAATTGAATTGCCACCAATATGGACTGTGTTTTTTTTTGTTTGTTTTTTTCATGCACGGCCTATGTATTTTTTTTTAGAATTCCTCTTGCAAAACCTATGAGGGTAATTCAATTCCACTGGGAGATGTTTTTTAGATTTATTCGGGCGTCCATTATTTTTGAAGCATCCAGAAGCACCTGGGTTTAGCCAAGCATAGCTGCTAAGCCTGTCTAAACTCATGGTATCAGCACCCAAACTGCCGTTTTGGCATCCAAACTTTGACTTTTCAAACATTATTTTTCTCGCCCCTTCAGGAGGCTGCGAGAAGCAATGTGTCCTCCACAATACTGCTTGCCCGAGTGAGCAGCATTTGAATTAATCCATTGGGCGCCTATTACATCAGGCACCACCCAGAATAATTGAATTCCCCTGTATGCATTCTCCCACTAAAGTGCTCAGACCAAACAGCGTGTGGGCTTTGAAATTCTCCAGGAGCTCCCTCCCTGGGCAATTCAGAATCATGCTCAATTAAATCGAGCCCTATTTGTTTTTTTGTGTTTTTTTTTCCTATGAGGCCAATCTTCTTTTTTTTTTTTTCATGCAAAGTTTGTGATTTATTTATTTTCTGCAGTGTGGGCCTATGTGTTTCTTTATTTCCCTATTGGTACAAATGTGTACGTTTATTTTTCATGTAAAGCCTGTGTGTGCATATTTATTTCATGTTTTTTTTTTTCTTATCGGTGCCAATATATGACCTGTCTTAAAGGAGAGAGTAAGAGGAACAGGGGATGAGAACAGAAAGCAATGAGAGATGCAGGATGTTACAAACAGATGGAAGAAGGGAGTGAAGTGCAGAGGGTGAGAAATGGAAGGAGGGAGTGAGAGGTGCAAAGCTTGTGAGAAAAAAGGAAAGAATGAGAGATGGACGCATGACGCCCTAGTTTTAAAAGGCCACACCCCCGTGATGCATTGGCCACACCCATTTTTGCATGCGCCCACAGCGCGCACATTCACTGGTTCCCCATACCCCCACTTCAAATTTCCCACTTCGACCACTGATGTAAAGATATATATATATATGAACGTACATTAGTAACTGAAAGACTGATTTTAACAAAGCACCTGCTCATGAAATGGGTAAATACAGCAAAGTGAAGATTCTCCTCTTATTAGACAGGTAATGAGTAGTAAATTATAACCTAAAAAAATGGCAATAGTAAAATCATAGATTGCCTGCTCATGCTGGGCTAGTAGTAATTGATATGATGCCAGAAATCATGTGCATTCCATAGGTTAAGTGTCAACCATCATAGTAATAAACTAATGTAGAAATAAAATATAATGAAAAACCAAGATAAAGTTAAATTAACAAAATAGGGAGTGGATGAATGGACTAATATGTATTAATATAAATAATTTGTTAATTTCACATTCAGTATATAATTGATAACAAAGCAAAATGTAAAAATATACCCGAACATCTTAAAATCTAAACATTTTTGCAATTACCAAATTTCAGGGTAATATAAATAGCCCACTCTTCGTGGCCAAATACTAATTAAGTGAGCATGTATATATTGTGCTGGGGATGTAGTCTGGAAGCCGATGGTCTAAATGCCAACCGCCGGCTTCCAGACTCTCTAATCCCGGCGTGGTACTAATGACAGGCGTCGAAAACTCGCCAAACTTAACCATACACCAGAAGACCGACGCCCGGCATACCAATCAAAGGTAAGCCTGGCGCCAGGCGCAGACAGCCATGGGGTTGGGGGGGGTTAAGTTTAAGGCTTCCGGGGGGACTTAGGGATAGGCAACCCCCACAGGAGGGTTAGGTTTAGGCTAGGGGAAGGGGGGGTTAGGTTTAGGCACTTAGAGGGGGGATTAGGGTTATGCACTTGGTGGGAGGTTAGGGTTAGGCACCCCTAGGGGAGGGTTAAGAGGTAGAATTAGGTTAGCGATACTTACCTTAGGGACGATCGGGATCTTCACCCTTGCCGGGCTGCCGCTGTCGGAATTTGAACTGCAGGTCATGCGGTTCACACCAATTGTGCTGACATAAGTGTGAGACGCTATTATGACAGTACCATAGTCTACAGTAATTAAGTATTATCTCTCAGATGACAGCTAAAAATAAGTGAAAAGGTGAAAAGAGAAAAGAAGTAGAAATAACAGAAATGGATGAAAATGTGGACGGATCTTGTGCATATCTGCATGCTGCGTATGTGGAAAAATGAATGTGGTGTCTGCGCATGCACCAGATCAGGTATACACACGCACACATGGATGTAGTTTGCTAGTGTGTATGGATTAATGTGTTTATCGACAGATCGCATCTGTAAAAAGGGTTTTTCTGGACGGTTATTGGGTGGTGATGGAGTGAACACACAAAATTATTTCAATCTTTGGGAGTGTCCTGGGAGTGTCATAGGTATGTATGCCAGCTTACTAGCTCAATCATAGCATGCGGACAGACATTGGGCATCTTCTTCAGACAGGTCTTTTGCTTCTAGCATGGGATGGGTGCAAGTCTAAATTCTAACGATGATGGCTGTGACTGAGACAGCATAGGCTTTCACATGCAGGCACACAGATTTTTTGTATACATGGGCGCATTTAGAATATGGAAGTAAGCCACGGCCAAAAGGAAAAGCAGTCATAGATGAGTCTGACTCAGAATCAGGCCCCAAACATCTAGAATGAATGATCATAGTATGCTAGTCATGCAGAGATAAATATAAGAGTGGAGAAATAGGAATGAAATATGTGGAATTATGAGCTGTGTTAACTGCTCAAATGCGAAGCAATCGATGGTGCAACTGTATGCTGCAAAATAGAGATTAAAATATTAGGAGTACAGTAGTCAACTTGTACTGTAGGATGCTTTGCTTTAATCATTCTGCGCCATACATCCCAAACCAATTTGATAGGGTTTAGATCTGCAAATTGCTAATCATTGCATGACCTAAAGTCTTGTTCTTTACCTTGAAAAGTATTTCTGAAGTATGTTTTGGGTCATTATCTTGCTGTACAATGCACCCTTGACCAACTAGATGTAGCCAAAAAGGGTGTTGCATGGTGCTGCTAAATGCCCTTTTTGCTCAGGGTGCCAGTCACTCTGTACAAGTTGCCAACTAGGGTGCAGATTCAATTAGCCATGGGATTGTCCCCGTGGCTAATTGCCACGCCAGTCCAATGCACTTGCCGGGGACTCCTCTCGCGGGAGACCCCGCATGCGACCCCCCTCAGTCGGACTTTACCTCGCAGCACCTGGTGGTGCGAGGTAAAATCCACATTATTCGGCCTCGCTCGTGCTGAAAAAACACATTGATTCCACAGTTTACGCGGAATCAATGTGTTTCTGCGCGTGAGTCCCAATTTTACAGCATGGGGAAAGGGCTATTCAATTGAATAGCTTTTCCCTGCACCAAGGGGATTTTGGTCGGCAATTAGTCACTGGGACAACCCCGCGGATATTTGAATTTGCCCCTAGTGATCCAGCAACAAAGCCCCAGAACTTCTTCCAGTCAATAATACACTCGTAGTGCCCCATGGCCAAGGCAAGTCTCTTTTTATCATTTTGATATCTTATCAATAGCTTTTTTTACTGCCACTTGCCCAGTCAAACCTGCAGCTCGAAGTCTTCTCTTAACAGTTGAAACTCAGACTTGTTTAATTTGACCAATGTAAAGGTGTGCTTGAAGCTGTTGTCCTGTGAACCACTTTTCACAGAAACTGTTGACTAAGAAATGTGTCTTCTGATTCTGTTGCGGCTTTGGGTCTGCCAGACTTCTCCATGTCAGTGTTTGCTCCAGTTCCCAATTCACTTTTGATCGTGTAGGAAAGCGTACTCATTACCACCTTGGTTTTCTTTGCAATTCCTCTAAAGGAAATACTGTACCTACACATTGTAAGGGATATAATGGTCTGTCTGTCTTCCTTTGTTAATTGACTTTCTGTCACTATAATGATAGTAATATACTATTCCCGCAGTGCAATATTGTCCATATAATGCTTCAGAGGGTTTAACAATGCTGCATTTATAGATACAGGGGGTTTGTAATTTGGACACCTGCAGAAAATTGTTTGTTATTATTAAAGCTTAATTTACTTCCATTGCTGTAGAATAGCTGTAAATTCTTAAAACATGAGTTGTTCCCAACAAAATAACTTTATTTTTGCAAGTCGGTAATTTACATTATTTTCAGTTTTTGCTAATCTAAACTTAATTTAATTATTTATCCTGCTGCATTTTAAAATGTACCTTTGTACCATTTCAGGAAATTTACTTGACTTGAATTATTTAAATTTAAAAAAGAAAATGGAAGAATGGATTTTACAATTTTTGACTGGTAGTTTAAAACAAAATTGTGGTGATAAAATGAGTAAAATTGAAAAGTAATACCATGAAATGAAACAAGGAAGAAATTGAAACATGATGAAATTAGTGAATTTCCAAATAATAACATGAATTGAAAAAGGTCAAACTATATGACATAAGATAAAGCTAATAAAACAGTAATTACAGCAATAATAAAACTAAACATCTTAAAACATATGCAATACTTCCAAAATTAACAATATAAAACCAAAGTATATATAACACTTATAAATAAATATAAATCAAACTCTAGTAAAATAAAAATGAATTCAAGAACATTATTAAAATGTCTGATATATAAAATATCATAATTAAGAAAAAGGACTAGACACAATATCAATACCTACAGTATTTAGTGTGATATGAGGATAGGTGTATGTGAACACATCTGAATGCCAACATCAACATTCTGGTGTCAACATTAGGAATATCGATATCGTTGACATCAATGTACTGACTGCATACCGTGCCCGTAGCTCCGGATTCTCCCTCTGCCAACATTTTAAAGCATATGGTATGCAATTTTTGTGAAGACTTTTGCTGTGAACACTGGCAAAATGTCTAGGTAGGCTATCAATTTGGTCTCCATTTTTATTGTTTCACAATTGTCCCTGGATCTGGCTGTTTAACTCTATTTTACCTTTGCCTACATAAATTAGTTCACAGCTGCAAATATTTGTGAATTTCAAATGTTAGTATGAAAATGAATAGCTTTAATAGTGCACATATTGTGAGTAGGCATTTACTTAATTTCATTTAATAAACATCTATAGGATTAATTAACTGATACAGGGTGCCCAAAATAGCCCTGTTTTAAGTAAAGAAACCAATTGATAAGGAGTAGAAGCAGTGAAATGTCAGTGAAATTATATTTAAGCAAACTTCGGGCTTCAAGTAATTGGCCTTTATATACATTATCAGTGGTCTATGCATTGATGGAGACAAAACCAGGTCTTTAAACAGGATATTCTAATGTTTTCTTAAAATAATTTTTAAATTAAAAGAATTACAATGGTACAAGGTCAGGAATGATCTAGTAGTCATAAGAGAAGGATGACAGAAGTGCTTATAGGACTGAAGGTTATGCCTTGAGACAGAGCCAGTGCTTTTGACCAGTTCAGGCCAATCATACATACTGCTAAAGGGGGGATTTTAGGTCTTTGACATTAATCAAAGAGTATTGCAATCTGCTTGAGGCCTCTTTTATTGCAAGCATCCCACCCTCCTTCCCTAAACTTGGTTGCTCCTGACTTGTGATTGTGGCACTGTCTCTACCCCATGGCACCTGAAGTTTGCTTGCAGGGTGCCTGGAATGGCATAATATAATGTTGCAAGTTGGAGAAGAGGAGAAAATAACAAATAACACGCTAAAATAATATACTTGTCCTAATTCAGCACCTACTGAACATAAAGGTTTGGATTGCCAAAATCTCCATTCATTTCTGTTGGGAATAAAGCAAAAAAAGAACAGGTAACTGTGCACCTTGACAAAGCATGTTGCACTGCAAGGGATGTAAATACAAGTTTTTTGCATGCAGGGTAAATACTAGCTGTGTTGCATGAAGCCCATAAATAGTATACTGGGCAGCTTTATTTTTTCACTGCAATTTAGATTTCAGTTTGGAGAACCCCTTCTCAGATCTATATCTTTCTGTACAAATCTGCCTACCTGCAGTGCAGCATGGTTTTATCACAGTTCCTTGCTCTTTTTCTGGTTTACCAGCACTTCAAAATCTTGCCTTAAAAATGTTGATTGGAGCAATAAAGCTAGCTATTGACCCCAATTTGTGTTGGGAAAGAGGGGGAGGCTCTATTATAGTTCACTTTGTGCCTGATTTAGAGGTGCACGCTATTGCAGCTATGACTGCATCCTCTGACGCAGCACACTTGCATCTTTATGCTAATGCTGCAGCCAATGGACTTCATGCAGAGATGCCCAACAGCCACACCATCGGTCACACCATAGAACATTGCACCAGCCCAATGTAGGTGCAGAATCTATGCCTTAACATGGCCACGGTGCATGGTGTCAATGCAAGTGAGGCAAAAGATGCCATCGCTGACCACAACACACCAGTGACAAGCCATTGTCTGGCTAGCTACTGTACCTCTCTGTTCATACATAGAAACCCACTGAAATAGCCTCTCATTGTGTCCAAATTAATTCTGCGGCCTCCGCCACAACGTCACCTATTTTTGTGTATATATGCTGGTACACTAGCAATTCATTGTGTCCTATTTTCTTTTAATTAAGCAGATAGAGCCCATTTGTTTTTGATGTCCAACCTAATTGTCCCATCTCTGTTTACTATGTCCAAACCTTTGTTTGGTAACGGTATGTGAAATTATTAGAGCAGTGGTTCCCAAACTGGGTGCCGTGGCATCCTGGTGTGCCTCAGGACACTTGCATGGGTGCCTTGGGTTGGTAGTCCAGTACCAAATAAAATACATTTTAGTCAGTGTGATAGGCAAAACCAATACTAATGGCTGCCCATCAGAGAATATGAGGACAATAACAAGCGCAGGGAATCGGTATGCAATCCCGGCTGCCGCATGGCCGGCAGTTTGATTCCCGGGAGCGGCAGCCCGACAGATCAGCAGAGCCCGGCAGCGGAAGCCCGACTGCCCTGGAAATCCCGATTGTCCCTAAGGTAAGTGTAAACTAACCTAACCCCCTAACCCTAACCCTCCTTAGGGGTGCCTAACCCTAACCACCCCCCCAAGCGCATAACCCTAATCCCCCCTCTAAGTGCCTAACCCTAACCCCCCCTTACCCGCTGCCTAAACCTAAGTCCCCCGGGGGGTGCCTAACCCTGACCTCCCCCTGGGGGTGCCTAACCCTAACCCCCCCTTCCCCTAGCCTGACCCTAACCCTCCCGGGGAGGTGCCTAACCCTAAGTCCCCCCCCGGGTGCCCTAAACCTAACCCTCCTAACCCGCGGCTGTCTGCTCGCGGCACCAGGCATCCCTTCGATCGGGATGCCGGGTGCCGGTCTCCCGGCATCGGGTAAATGACAGGCGTCTAGATATAGACACAGGTCATTTATCCCACGCCGGGATAGAGCAGCCGGGAAGCCGGCTGTCAGTATTAAGGCAGACGGTTTCCCAACTGCATACCCAAGCGCAGCCCTGTCAACCACCACATAACTGAACCTACGTTTGACATAGAAGCAAAATTGACTTAATTTCATTTTTTTCTGAATTTTTCAATAAGAAACTTTTGGCCCAGGGGTGCCATGGAAAAAATGCTGATATTCTAGGGCACCGTGATTCAAAAAAGTTTGGGAACCACAGTACTAGAGGCAAACAGAGAGGCGACACATACAGTTGAAAATCACAAGAAATTATGGAGTGTAAAGCACACACAGATTTGTATATAATGCATTATATAGGTGATGAGTCATTCTGAAATATTACTATGAATCACAATCTGTCTTTAATATTCACTTATATAATTCTCATTTGCCGGCAACCATTGGGTCAATCATAAATGTTATATTTTAAAAAAAGAATACCATTTAGATTAAACCTTGAGAGATTTAAAAGATAGATGTCTGAGTGATTACTGTATGATGACTGACGTTCTACAGCAAAATAGTTATTTGAAACTACATTTTCATCAAATAATAGCCAAAGCAAATAGGTATCAACAGAAAAGAACATCTATTCTAAGGTACCAGTGCTCTATTGTGCAATTTGAAATGCTGTAAATCAATAAGGGCTTGGGATATATGAAATAGAGAGAATTATTAAAAAAAGCCATATTGTATATACAAGCTTTATATAAACCTCTCCACCTGTTGCCCACAAACACAAGTTTGTGTTCAGAGTTTAATTGCTGTATTGAATTTAATATTCAAGTAATCTTGATTTTTATACACATACTTGACATTACACCTAGCCCTTTTATCTACTTCAGGTATGGTTGCCTCTTTTACTGTAAAAAAAATATTGGCTTTCCTATCATTGTAAAGTTACAGCCCTATTTATAATGCTGGCCACAATGACCGGGACACAGTAGCAGCCACATCAACTAGGAGCCGCAACTGCTGCTTCTACTGAAATCATGACTGGCTGCAGTCACACCAGGAGGGTGTGCTGCCAGGAGCCCAATCACTGTGGCCAGCAGTGATTGGGATCCACTGGAGAGGCAGACATAGTTGCAGAAGGACCATCAGCCTCCTAGTCGGCATTTCTGACTGGTCAAATCAGATACGACCATGTCAGGGAAAACCCAGTATGGTGTGGACGCATCACACCAGGCAAGTGGTTAATAAGTGCATTTTGTAATATGTAAGTGGCAGCGCAGCTGGTACTGGTGGGAACTGTATTAGTTGAAAATAGAGATGAGTGGATTCGGATCTCAGAGATCGGAACCCATCCGAATTTCAGGGATCCGGGGTGATCCGAGCAAAGCTCGGATCTCCCTGCCTGCTCCGGATCTCTCACCCAAGGCAAAACCTCACGACCCCACTGTTGGGTCGCAAGGTTTTGTATTGAGCGGGCCTAACGCTGATTGGCTGAGAGAGCCATCTCTCACGGCTCTCAGCCAATCAACGTTAAGCCCATTGAAAATGAACACAGATAAGAAGGCGCCTGCCATCCCCAGCCATCTGACACTGCCGGCACCCCCCGCTGCCGACACTGCTGGCACCCTGACTGGCAGCATCCCCCGCTGCCGACACCACCACTGCCTACACTACCGGCACCCCTGCACTGCTGTCCCACATATTGAGGACACAGTCAGCGACCCCCACACTGCCGACACTGCCAACACTCCCACACTGAGGAAACCACCAGCACCCATGCACTGCCGACACTGTCAGCACACATGCACTGAGGACACTGCTGGCACCCCCACTCTGCCAACAGCGCCGGCACCCTGCATTGAGAACACCCCTGCACTGCCGACACAGTCAGCAAACCTGCACTGAGGACAGCGTTGGCACCCCGCTCTGCTGACACCACCGGTACCCTTCACTGAGAACACTGCCAGCACCACAGTACTGCCATTCCATGTACTGAGGACACCGTCAGCAACCCTACTCTGCTGACACTGCGGTCACAGTAAGTGCACTATTGGTGTATCCAACCCACACTGTATAACACACTATATCCATGTTGGAAATTAGAAGCTGAACTGCCACATGTTAGTGCCGCCCACTGTGTCACTTAGCTTAGTCAGCCAGCTAGCTGGATGCAACCTTTTGGCCTTAACTAGATGATGCAAATAATATTGTGAGGTGGTAAAATTGATTGGTAATTATTGTAAATAAATGTCATTGAGGTTAATTATACTGTAGGAACAAAAACAGGCCCATTTTATGTGATTTTAGCAGTTTTTATGATTTTTTAAGAAAAAATCCAGATCCGAAAACAAAACACGGAGGTGAGGTTTTGGCAAAACCAATCCAGATCCAAAACCAGGGGGGATCCAGATCCAAAACCAAAACACAAGGGTCAGCGCACATCTATAGTTGAAACTGAATCTGCAAAGATGATACCTGTGCTGCTCCTGAAACTTGAAATGTTGTGGAAAGATCAGGGTAAGGTTTCCATCTTCTGGGGTAAACAGTTGCACTTGTCATGCAGTAGCCAAGTAGTAGTACAACAATCTAGGACCTTGGTTCAGGTAAATGCAGCTATTTTTATTAGCAGCACAAAAATAAACAAAACATGAAAGTAATTCCTGGCCTGTCTGGCTCTAACTAAACAAAATGATTCCTTCTCTGAGTGGAGGGATCTAATGCCCCTCTCACAAAATAGAAGTCTTTAGAACAACACTAACATTCAGTAATCACAGTGTCTATCAACAGGCTGTCACACGCCGCCCTGGAGACCCCAGAATCAGACCCCGTCGCTTACCTTTGCGGGCGCTGACCCGCGCTGTCTTCCGGCTCCCGTGCTGTGCGCTGCTTCCTTCTCTCTCTGGCCGGTCTCCGCTGTCCTGTGGAGGGTCCCGCTGCTCTGCTGCTCCCACGCTGGCTCCTGCTGGTCGCTGGTCCCCGCTGACTTCTTCTGAGAAGTGCTATCCTCCGGTCCATGGGCGCGGCCATCTTGGATTGCCCATGTGACTCCACTACCACCAATGAGGAGTCTTCTCCTTCTCTCTCAGCCTGTCAGCTCCCAGCGTCCACTATAAAAGGTTCCCCAATGCTGACACAAGTTGCCAGTGCAACTACTTTCTTAGTTCTACTAAGTGAGCCTTCCCACTGCGCTCTGAAGGTGTTTCCTGCTAGTATTCACCTCTCAGCTACCAACATCTCCACACGGCTATCCAGCTGCTCCATGTAGCCACTCAGCTACCAACACCTACCCACGGCTATCCAGCCGCTCCACAAAGCCACTCAGCTACCAACGTCTCCACACGGCTATCCAGCCGCTCCACGTAGCTACTCAGCTACCAACGCCTATCCACGGCTATCCAGCTGCTCCACGTAGCCACTCAGCTACCAATGTCTACCCACGGCTATCCAGCTGCTCCATGTAGCCACTCAGCTACCAACGCCTACCCACGGCTATCCAGCCGCTCCACGTAGCCACTCCACTACCAATGTCTACCCACGGCTATCCAGCCGCTCCACGTAGCCACTCAGCTACCAACACCTACCCACAGCTATCCAGCTGCTCCACGTAGCCACTTAGCTACCAACGTCTCCACACAGCTATCCAGCCGCTCCACGTAGCCACTCAGCTACCAACGCCTGTCCACGGCTATCCAGCCGCTCCACCTAGCCACCCCGCTTCCAATGTCTCCACATGGCTATCCAGCTGCTCCACATAGCCACTCAGCTACTAATGCCTACCCACGGCTATCCAGCCGCTTCACGTAGCCACTCAGCTACTAATGCCTACCCATGGCTATCCAGCCGCTTCACGTAGCCACTCCGCTACCAACGTCTACCCACGGCTATCCAGCCACTCCATGTAGCCACCCAGCTACCAACATCTACCCACGGCTATCCAGCCGCTCCACGTAGCCGCCCAGCTACCAACATCTATCCACAGCTGTCCAGCCGCTCCACATAGCTTCCATGTTACCACGCTACTTCTACATTCCTCAAACTCCTATCAGTTCGCTGCACCCTCTCATGTGGAGAAACTTTATTAAGCCAAGTCTCCTCCAGCGAGCATCTGTGCCAAGTAATACAGGTCCAAGGCCCAGTCCGGGAACACAGCTTCCAAATCCCACGATTGTGACAGTTTGCACTGGCCAGATGGACTCGGTAAGTGGTCAAGGATCTGGGGTAGATCCCTCGCAGGATGTACTATCTCGTCTGGAAAGACAGGAGACCTCTCAGGCCCAGTTGATCCAGTTCATCCAAGATATGTCGTCACGCTTGGACAACATTCAGTCCTTATTGGCTCATCCCACTCCCGCTGGCTCCCAAGCCGCCTCTCCTCCTGTGGTGTCACCTGCTCCCCTGCTTCTACCTCCTGCTCGTCTTCAGCTTTCCCCTCCGAGCAAGTTCGATGGCAACCCCAAATTATGCAGGTTTTTTTAAACCAATGCGAAATCCAGTTCAAGCTACAATCCGCCAATTTTCCGACAGACAGAACCAGGGTGGCATATATTATCTCTCTGCTCTCTGGCCAAGCACTCGACTGGGTCTCGCCCCTTTGGGAAAAGTCGGATCCTCTGCTCTCCAACTATTCCGAATTTATTTCCACATTTCGCAAGATCTTTGATGAACCGGGAAGAACCACTTCTGCATCAGCTGATATTCTACGCCTCCGTCAGGGTAGCAGGACCGTCGGTCAATATGTTGTCCAGTTCCAAACTCTGGCCTCAGAACTCAACTGGAACGAGGATGCTCTCATCGCTGCCTTCTGGAGTGGTCTTTCAGAAAGACTCAAAGACGACTTAGCTTCCCGTGACCTACCAACCAACTTGGACGATTTAATTTCCCTTGCAACAAGGTGGATCTTCCTCATAGGGAGCGTGCCTTGGAAAGAGGCAGACTTGATCGCGGAAGGCCACGTCCAGCTTCCCGTTTACCCTCTCCTCCTATGGGCGAGGAACCCATGCAGGTCAACCGCTCTCGTCTATCGGCTGAGGAACGACAGAAAAGGCAGAGACAGAACCTCTGTATGTACTGCGGATCTTCTCAACATTTAGTTAGATCCTGTCCCATCCATCCAATTCATCCGGGAAATGCCTCCTCCTAACTTATGACAGAGAGGTTAAGTTAGGAGTTGCCATCGAATCACATAGGAAGTCTGATTCCACCATCCAGGCTCAGTTAAAGCTTCCTCGAGGTTCCAAAGCTGTATTAGCTCTTCTGGATTCTGGAGCAGCAGAGAACTTTGTCACTACGGACTTTGCCCAGAAATATCAAATCCCCATAGAAGCGTTGCCTTGAGTCATCACTTTAACCGCCATCGATGGTAGTCGCATTACCAGTGGAACCATCACCCATCGTACAGCACCACTTAGACTTACCATTGGGGTGCTTCATACCGAACAACTGTCCTTCCTAGTGATTCCCAAAGCCTCTCATTCTTTAGTCCTCGGGCTACCCTGGCTACAGATACATTCACCACAAATTGATTCGACCACTATGCAAATAACCTCTTGGGGTTCCAATTGTTTCAAAGGCTGTCTTCAGCAGGTAGTACCTGTCTGATCTTCCATCATACAGGATTCTACAGACCTGCCCAAAGCTTATGATGGGTTTTTGGACGTCTTCAGCAAACAGAGTGCAGATCTATTACCTCCCCATCGTGATTGGGACTGTCCCATAGATCTGATTCCTGGGAAGAATCCTCCTAGAGGCCGAACCTACCCTCTATCTCTGCCCGAGACTCAAGCCATGTCGGAGTACATTAAGGAAAACTTAAGTAAAGGCTTCATTCGACCTTCCACATCTCCAGCCGGGGCTTGATTTTTCTTCGTAAAAAAGAAAGACGGTGGGCTGCGCCCGTGTATAGACTACCGGGGTCTTAATGAAATAACTATTAAGAAGCGCTATCCTCTTCCTCTCATAACAGAGTTATTCGATAGAGTCAAGGGAGCCACAGTTTTTACCAAACTCGATCTAAAAGGGGCCTATAATTTAATTCGTATACGTCCAGGCGATGAATGGAAAATGGCCTTCAACACCAGGAATGGGCACTACGAATATCTCGTTATACCCTTCGGCCTCTGTAATGCTCCAGCCGTCTTCCAGTTTTTCGTCAACGAAATCTTCCGTGATCTTTTGTACATGTCCGTGGTCGTTTACTTGGACGACATTTTGATTTTTTCTCAAGACTTCCAAACTCATCGAGACCAGGTGAAAGAAGTCCTTCTGAGATTGCGGTCCAATCAACTTTTTTGCAAATTAGAGAAGTGTCTGTTTGAAGTCTCAAGTGTACCATTCCTGGGGTATATTATCTCCGGAACTGGCCTTCAAATGGATTCTTCAAAATTACAAGCCATTCTTGATTGGTCTCTCCCTTCTTCCTTAAAATCCATACAAAGGTTCCTAGGGTTTGCCAACTATTATCGCAAGTTTGTGAAAGGTTTTTCAACACTGGTAGCTCCTATTACAGCCCTTACCCGTAAGGGAGCAGATCCAACTAAGTGGCCCATCGAAGCTACCTCAGCATTTCAACTCCTTAAGCAAGCCTTCATCTCCACTCCATCTTAAAGCAACCAGATTCCACCTGGCCATTTATCCTGGAGGTGGACGCATCCTCCGAAGGTATTGGTGCTGTGCTCTCCCAGCGGTTTGAAGATGAAAAACTTCATCCCTGTGGTTTCTTTTCCCGGAAGTTTTTGCCTGCAGAAAAGAACTACATCATCGGAGATCAAGAGTTACTCGTCATGAAACTAGCCCTCGAAGAATGGTGATATCTTCTAGAAGGAGCTCACTACCCCATTACCATTTTTACAGACCACAAGAACCTGCTTTATCTTAAATCTGCAAATTGCTTGAACCCTTGTCAAGCCCGGTGGGCCATGTTTTTCTCCAGATTTAACTTCAAACTCTCCTATCGTCCCGGCACACAAAATCTCAAAGCCGACACACTCTCCCGTTTCATGACGAGCGACCCTGATCTACCCATGGAACAGCCCCAACCAATCCTGAATCCAGCTTTCTTCGCCTCTACCAAATTATCTTCTATACCCCCGGTTGGGAAGACTTTTGTCGCTCCAGAACTCCGCAAGAGGTTACTGCATTGGGCCCATGCTTCCCGGTTCTCTGGTCACTTGGGTATGGATAAAACCCTTGAGTTCATACAGCAGTCCTATTGGTGGCCTTCGATGAAAAAGGACATCAGGTCTTATGTGTCGTCATGCATCAAATGTGCCCAACACAAAATACCTCGGCGGGTTCCACACGGTCAACTCCAGCCTTTTGCAATTCCATTTAAGCCATGGACTCACCTCTTTATGGATTTTATCTCTGCTCTTCCTCCATCTCGGGGCCACAACACAATTTGGGTTATCGTGGATCGCTTTTCTAAAATGGCTCATTTTGTACCTTTTACTGGGATTCTGTCTGCACCTCTACTCACCCAGAGTTTTATAAAAGAGATCTTCAAGCTCCACGGCCTTCCTCAAGAGATCATCTCCGACAGGGGAGTACAGTTTGTAGCAAAGTTCTGGAGGTCACTCTGCTCAGCCCTTCAAATAAAACTCAAATTTTCTACCGCTTATCACCCCCAGACCAATGGTCAGACCGAAAGGGTCAATCAAGACCTGGAACAATTCCTGCACACTTTTGTCTCCTCCTCCCAAGATGACTGGATTGAACTTCTTCCTTGGGCCAAATTTGCTCACAATAATCATTATCACACATCCACCAACTCAACTCCTTTTTTTACAGTTTTGGATCATCATCCTCGAGTGCCAGATTTCCCTCTTCTTCCAACATCAGATGTGCCCGCGGCCAAGATGTATCTTCAACGGTTCTCCAACATTTGGGAGAAGGTTCGTTCCTCTCTAACTAAAACCTCAGCCCGGTACAAGAGATTTGCTGACCGCCAAAGACGAGCGGTTCCCAATTTCCAGCCTGGGGATATGGTCTGGCTATCTACCCGAAACCTAAGACTCCGAGTTCCCTCAATGAAATTTGCCCCGCGGTACATTGGTCCATTTGCAATCGTCAAAGTCTTGAATCCTATAGCCTACAAGCTAAAACTTCCTCCATTTCTTCGCATTCCAAGTTCTTTCCATATTTCTCTTCTAAAACCACTGGTCTGAAACTGATTTCAGAAGGTCTTTCCCAAAGCTTCTAGTGTTCAAACACAACAAGGAGAGGAGTTCAAAGTTGACAGAATCTTAGATTCCCGTTGTCAATACAATCGTCTTCAATACCTCATCGACTGGAAAAATTATGGTCCGGAAGAACGAATCTGGATAAATGCCTCCGATGTCCATGTGCCCCGTCTGGTCAAAGCGTTCCATATGAATTTTCCTCATAAACCAAGGAAGTGTCTGGTGGCCACTCATGAAGAAGGGGGTACTGTCACACGCTGCCCTGGAGACAAAAGGAATCAGACCCCTTCTTCCGGCTCCCGTGCTGTGCGCTGCTTCCTTCTCTCTATGGCCGGTCTCCGCTGTCCTCTGGAGGGTCCTGCTGCTCTGCTGCTCCCATGCTGGCTCCTGCTGGTCACTGGTCCCCGCTGACTTCTTCTGAGAAGCGCTGTCCTGCGGTCCATGGGCGCAGCCATCTTGGATTGCCCATGTGACTCCACTACCACCAATGAGGAGTCTTCTCCTTCTCTCTCAGCCTGTCAGCTCCCAGCATCCACTATAAAAGGTTCCCCAATGCTGACACTAGTTGCCAGTGCAACTACTTTCTTAGTTCTACTAAGTGAGCCTTCCCACTGTGCTCCGAAGGTGTTTCCTGCTAGTATTCACCTCTCAGCTACCAACGTCTCCACACAGCTATCCAGCTGTTCCACGTAGCCACTCAGCTACCAACACCTACCCACGACTATCCAGCCGCTCCATGTAGCCACTCAGCTACCAACGTCTCCACACGGCTATCCAGCCGCTCCACGTAGCCACTCAGCTACCAACGCCTATCCACGGCTATCCAGCCACTCCACGTAGCCACTCCGCTACCAATGTCTACCCACGGCTATCCAGCCGCTCCACGTAGCCACTCAGCTACCAACATCTCCACACGGCTATCCAGCCACTCCACATAGCCACTCAGCTACCAACGCCTATCCACGGCTATCCAGCCACTCCACGTAGCCACCCAGCTACCAACGTCTCCACATGGCTATCCAGCTGCTCCACATAGCCACTCAGCTACCAACGTCTACCCACGGCTATCCAGCCACTCCACGTAGCCACTCACGACCAACGCCTACCCACGGCTATCCAGCCGCTTCACGTAGCCACTCCACTACCAACATCTACCCACGGCTATCCAGCTGCTCCATGTAGCCACTCAGCTACCAACATCTACCCACGGCTATCCAGCCGCTCCACGAAGCTGCCCAGCTACCAACATCTATCCACAGCTGTCCAGCCACTCCACATAGCTTCCAAGTTACCACACTACTTCTACATTCCTCAAACTCCTATCAGTTCGCTGCACCCTCTCATGCGGAGAAACTTTTTTAAGCCAAGTCTCCTCCAGCGAGCGTCTGTGCCAAGTAATACAGGTCAAAGGCCCAGTCCGGGAACACAGCTTCCAAATCCCACGATTGTGACACAGGCCTCTAAACTGTCCTGCAGGCAGTGAGGGACTGACTACAGAAACTGTACACACCCTTTATCAGTCACAGATTTCCAGGCAGGTGGTCTAGATAATAAAGCTGTTAATCAGCCTCTGTTTACCAAACAGAAGATAAAAATCTGGGACATATATATATATATATATATATATATCCCCTTGACAACCTTTCCAGTGTTTTCGTCACATATTTTTCCTGTTTTGATGTGTGAGGTGGAACACCTGTAGCTTCTAAGCAGAAAATATAGAATAGAGCACCTGCATTGGCTTTCTTGACTTCCTGGGATATGCTCCACTGAAAACTTCATATAGTACAGTGCTAACAACCATCTAGTTTTTTTTCTCATTGGTTTCTTTATTCTCAGCCATCCACTTCAACGGAGCCTGATTCATAATTAATCAAAATTTTCACCCCAAACGGTAATGCCCACTTAATTGGCAATGCTTCTTTTTTAACAGTGGCATAATTTATCTCAAGTATATTAAATTTCCTAATTAAATGATTTAGGGGCATGGCCAATATTGTATTGCCTCAATTTTATTAAGTTGGGAATTTATCAAACCTCTGTCTGTGGTGTATCCAAGATACTTTATCTTTTCCAACCCTAGGCAACACTTGTTTGGATTGGCTGTCAATCCTGCCTCATGGATAGACTCCAACACTGTGTAAATTATATTGCCAATCAGGACTATAGAAGACTACATCATCGACATAACCAGCAGCTAACTGTCTATGGGGCATTTCAATTTTGTCCATCATCCTCTGAAATGTGGTGGGTGCCCCATGTAACCCAACTGGCAATATCTTATAGTAGAACAGACCCACTGATGCAGAAAAAGCTTTCTTTTCTTTTGCCTTGTCTGTCACTGGCACTTGTCAGTACCCTTTAGTTAAGTCTAGACTGGTTAAGTACCATGCTGTTCCCAGCCATTCAATAAGTTTATCCACACAAGAGCTTGGGTAGGCATCAAACTTAAACACACTATTCAATTTACAGAAATCATCATAGAAACATAAGCTCCTGTAAAACTTTATGTATGAATACAATGGGACTTGACCACTCACTATCTGACTCTTCAATTATGTATAATTCCAACCGTTTGTATATTCATTTGACATCAATTACTGTTGGGCTTCTAGTAATATATGTGGCTTTGGGTTAACCTTAACTCCTGGTTCAGTGATTATGTCATATTTAATGACTTTTGTTTTACCAGGTAAACAAATCTCTATTTCTTACAAGAAATGATTTAGCCTCATACTGTTGAATAGTTGAGAGGGTTTTGGCTATTGTAATTTCAGGAACCAAAGGTACTGCAGTTACCCAAGGGACTGAGGGGGCTGAGATAGCTAATCTTTCAAAGGTTTTATAAGATTTACAGGGTCGATCTGTTCTGCTTTCTTTTCCCAGGCTGGTACACCTTATAAATAACCTCACTTATTTTTATATTATTTTAAATGGTCCTTGCCACTTGCCCAAGAATCCACTTTCTGCTGTGGGAACCAAAATAAGCATTCTGTCCTCAGGTACATAACTGGGTCTTACAAAAGTCCTTTTTTGTACCTTTAGTCTTCTCCCACTATTGGCACCAGTGGAGCTATTCTTTCTTGCATTTGAGAAACATGCTCAATAGCCATCTTATAAAGACTGGATTTGTCCATACCTCTAATGCAATATCCTACAATCCACTTGAGTGTCTCCCATACAGCAAATCAAAAGGTGAGAACCCTGTGGAAGATTGTTGAACCTTTCCAATGACCAGTAATAAATAGGGTAACAAATAACTAAAATAATAGACACACTTATGAATAAATACACCTAGACCGCAAAATCCAGTATTATCTACTTGAAAATAGCAAAATACACCAAACAATTAAAAAAATAAAGAATACACAGATCATATAAAAATTCTATATGTATGTAGCCTTGGAACGCAACTCCATATATAAAATCAAGTACCTGGGTGCACTTCCAGAGATACCAGCAGGTATCACACCAATATGTTCTGTAGAGTGCAGCACTCCTCGGCTTTACAAATCAATTACATCTTACGCCTCCATTACATCAACATTTCAGATGTGTTTATTACATCTTTTTTCAAGGTACATAACAAACACAAATACAAATTACCTGAAATATATAGGGCCCAATTTAGACTTGGGAATAGAGTGAGATATTTCTCTGAACTGTGAACCTGAACAAACCATATTGCAATGCAAGGGTGTAAATACATATTTTTTTTTACATGTGGAGTAAATACTGGCTGCTTTTGCATGTAGCCCACAAATACTGCACAGCTTTATTATTACTCTACAATTTAGATGTCAGTTTGGAAACACTCCTCCCAAATCTAAATCTCTCTGCACATTTTAAATCTTCCCCACCTGCAGTGCAGCATGGTTTCACCTAGATGATTAGTTGAGCGAGATCTCTCTCTCTATTCCCAAGTCTGAATCAGGCCCATATTCCCATGTGCCAATGCCGCCTGACTTCCAGTAACCAGCACAATTTTAAATATATCACATATCATATAACAATAATTATGAATCTTCAGAATAGAATAATGGCACCAATAACTTTGCAAGAGTCTCTTGTTTAAACTGCAACAGTATTCCAATGAAAACGGCAACAATGTGAAAACGTTTAAATGCGGCAATATGTATCCAGGTGCTTTATTATAGAAATATGCCAGTAAGTTAATTCTCCAACTGTATCAGGTAATCTCAGCGTGGGAACAAATAATTAAAGTACATGCAAAGCCAGATCTGTGGTTAATGAATGCAATGTTCACTTGTGTATACAGGTGCTTTGTTAAAGATGTATGTGAGGATATTGATTCTCAAATCATATCAGGTAATCTTGGCAGAGGAAAAAATAGTGAAAGCACATCCAAAATAATATCCATAGTTAATGAATGCAATGGGCACCCTTGGTATACCAGCAAGTGCAACTCAATAGTAGAATATGCCCAAATAGTACAACCAGCTCCGATCTTAACTATGGGGTCCTGGAGCTGCACCACACAGGAACAGGTTATTGCTTCACTTGTCATTCAAGTATTACAAGATTATTTTTGGCTAACTGCAACAATTCATTCTCTTTTTAGCCTTGATTTAATGATCTGTTATAATGGTGCCTTCAAACAATCCATCAATTAGGTGAATTTGAAATGTGTGTAAGGGTATCTTTCATTTGTATCTATTTCAGAGACATCCATCTGTGCACATGCTCACACAGCTAGACCATCATACAGTATAGCTGATCAGAGCAACACAACACAGAAAGCTAACAGAAACAGCTGCTATGTATATTAAAAACAGCAATGAAATACACATGTTAAATGTTTTTCTTTGTGGAATGAGTTCCAAACATCCATCTTATGCTTTTCTTCATCCATTAACAGTAATTATGTTAACAAGCTGAACTGTGTTACAGTAACTTCCTTTTGTCTTGAAACAATGTCAGTTAGTTGCAAGTTTCAGCACTAATAAGCTTTTGATATAGATATGCTGTCAAGTAAAATGTGTTTCTAATGTCATTGATATCATATGAATGAGAGGGCTGATCCAGCTTAGTAACCATGTATAGTATTGGCGGATATATTTGAGAAAATCCAAAACATAATTCAAATATTTTTGTTATTATCTAACAGAGAAGTATCATTATGTTATATTTGGTAATATGAGTCTACATACAACTGAAATAAGAATGTGTATGATACTGTATCTGTGCCACAGAACATCTTTGTGATTTCCTGGGAGCTCAATTCACTAAAGGTGCCCATCCATTAGGCAACCTGAAAGTCTGAATGTCTAGCGTTCAGACCTTCAGGTCGCCGAGGTGTAGGGGGCACAGCACAGAACGTCATTCAGTGAAGGAGCCCGACATCCTATCTCTGAACATGCCGAACCTGTTCAGTAGACAGTCGGGGACGGCAAGGACCTAGCGTTCATGCGCATCACTGGTCCTTGCCGGCTAGCCATTACCTGACTCTGTGAACAATGCGACCAAAACCTCCAGGTTTTGGTCGGATTGTTCACAAAGTCGGTTAATGCATAGGCCCCTTAAGAAATTCTGTGGCCACCAGATTGTATTTATTAAATTTGCTATCTTATAAAAGAGAGCAGGTAGCAGTTAGAAATGATTATATTTCATGTAGTATGGTGCACAAGCAGGAAAAAGGATAGTATGGTTGACTTAAATGCCATTATCCTATATATGCATAACCTTATAGTGTAGCCTATAGAATACATTTTGATGACTATTCTAGATCTAACCTACTCTAGTGTGATGCAAGTTATTGTGGCAAATCCAGATGAAAAATGACTATGGCAGAAGGATAGGTGAACTTAGAAAAGAGGTAAGTCCGCCTGCATTCTTACATATATGAATAGGTAAGGCTTTCTACAATCGGAGACTTCAGTAAATAACTTTCTACCTACCATCAAATGCCTTTACTCACAGTGTAAACATCTAGCGGTAAATGTACTGCTGAAAAAAGATCATGTTTTTTGGATATTTTCTAATTGGTTTGGAATTCATGATGTTAATTAAATGCCAAACTACACATAAAAAATTAAAATGCAGTGTTTAAAATCTTGATTTTTGCATATTGCAAGTATACAAAGCATGGGATAGAATAGATGAAGCTTTGATTTACTAGGGGAAATGCTGATGTTTTTAGACATGGTTGTAATAGACGAGATAGCTCAAGCTATCAAGCTAATGTGATCATACATGCATCAGTGTTATTTATTTTTCTGTCCACCTGTGCTTGGGTATCCATACTTCCCCTTTCCCCATTATACTTGAGATAGCTCAAGCCACCTGCTATTTAAGCTATATTGTCTAATGGTAAGTTAAAAAGAAAACCCTCGCACCAGTCTCCAGAACTGGAAACTCAGCATTACGCCTTGTCCTCCAGTGGAGGAGCAAATCAACCCATTGACTAGCACTGGTCATTTCCTGGTACCAGTGGCCGGTGGTTATCAAGGTAATGCATCAATAACCCATGACTTTTCTTATCACAGAACTTGTAAAATAAATTGATAGCACCCACATTAAAAAAAATTAATAAAGTCATAATCACCTCATAGATAGAAATAATAAATTGCCGATGATCCCCTTTAAGAAAAATATGTACTCATAGAGTCTCCATTGAAATAATAATAAATTCTTAGACCCCACTTGATATGGTATGCAGTCGGGAAGCTGGTGGACCTAATTCCGACAGCCGGCTTCCCGACTGCTTAATCCCGGCGAGGGTTAACTGACAGGTGTCTAAATCTAGATGCCTGTCATTTTACCGACACCGGGAGGCCGGTGCCTGGCATCCTGATCGAAGGCATGCCGGGCACTGAGCGCAGATAGCTGCGGGGGGGAGGGTTAGGTTTAGGGTTCCCGGGGGGGACTTAGGGTTAGGCACCCCCCCAGGAGGTTAGGTTTAGGCTAGGGAAAGGGGGGGTTAGTGTTAGGCACCCCCAGGGGGGACTTAGGTTTAGTCGGTGGGGAAGGGGGGGTTATGTTTAGGCACTCAGAGGGGCGATTAGAGTTAGGCACTGGGGGGGGGAAGGTTAGGATTAGGCACCCCTAAGGGAGGGTTAGGTTTAGTGGGTAGAATTAGGTTACAGAATACTTACCTTGGACGATCGTGATTTCCTCCTCTGCCGGGATGCCGCTGTCGGGATTCCATCCGCCGGGCATGGGTCCGGCGGTAAATCATACCGATTCCCTTGATATACTGTCATTTATCACTATTGTTGCATACATATTTCCAATGTATTTTTCAAATATTTACCTAAACATTTCACCTGTTCTTGATCTAACTTCATCAATATGGAAATTGGAAAAAATAAAACACATACAGTAGGTGCAGTGTACTACTTGCTAGGGGCTCCTCACACCAAAAAAAGTTAAACTCCTGTAAGCCTGCTTAATTGACAGCTAGCAGACAATCAGAAGTGGCTCTTGTGAATGAAAATTGTAAACTGTAATCTATAAAACAATAAATATAAAATAGATAATGGTATTAAAAGTCCAACTGTGATGTGCAAAATTTAGTACAGATTCACTTGCCGCATCTATTAATGTACCTGCAATTTTGTCAGAATGTTTCCACTGCTGTGGTTTTGGAACATGCTCTCGTTTGTATATCTAGTGATGTGCCTAGACTGAACGTTCACTCGTTCAGTCCCGGCACATCCCTCATCCCCGCACATGCTGAACCTGATGAGATCGTCAGGCTGACCAGCATGTACGGGCGATGTCGGATGTCGGAAGCGACCAGCGGGCACGCGCATCGCTGGTCGCTTCCGACCAACACATGTCCGATGCATGCACGATGCATGCACGATTTGCAAGCGATTGCATGATAACGACGTTGTTATCATACAATCGATTGGTTAAATCGCTAAGTGGATACTCCCCCCATACCATCTATTGTGTCTTGTATGCTTAATTAATCACTAGCTAATAATTTTTACAAAAATGCCCCAAAATTGTAATTTTTTTAATGAGCAAATTATGTAAATAAGAGCTATTTACTGTATACCCTATTCAATATAATTTTATTAACAAATATGCAGATTTGTTAATAAAGTCATATTGAATAACAATTAAAAAGCTAATTTAGATAATGTGATCATTATATATACAAGCCATAAACTTTTTCTTTTTAAATGTATAAAACATCTTTTTTATTCCAGCAGCCAGCAGCAGGGGATGATCCTCAGGATCGCCCATCAATTACTGCTGGTTGGGTTGGAGAAAGCAGGGGGAGGCAGGGCTGCTGCAGTGCAGTCAACAGCCCAGGCTGGTGGCTGATCCTATTAGGAAGCCACCCCCTGTAGCACCTGTAGCCGGGGTAGAGAAGGGAAGCTGACAGACAATTTTCCTGCAGCCATGGGTTAGCGATCCTTTCAGGAACACCCCCTTCTGTGTACAGTCCAACTGGCAGGAGGGGGCGGTTGCCACAGCAACCAAAGGACAGGCATTGTGGGTAGATCCCATCAGCTGCTGGTAGATTAGCTTCTAGCAGCTACCGGCAGGTTCCTCTGACACAATCACATCAGATGTGACCGTGTCAGGGAAAGCACAGCCTGGCATAATATGTGTCTTGCCTGAATTCATAATCTGGTAAAACCCATATTTATAGGCTCTTCTCCAGCTTCCACTAATTAAAAATAACTAATCTATTGGGGATCATTAACATTAAACTTTCTATAGAGGAATAGAAACACAAGTTGAAAAAGGGCATCTCACTATTACTGTACTAAACTATTAAATGACTAAATCTTTACTGAGGCCACTGGACACTCTTTATCTCCTTTTTTTTTACTTTCTCTTGACAGTTCATCCTGTGTCCATAAATGTCAAAATGAATGTTATCTCCACCTCTTTTTGAAAGATTTTGGAATTCAGGAATCATCCACTTATATATTAGGCACCTCTAAATTCTATGAGTACTAACGTCATATAACAAAACCGTCACTAGGATCCTTATAAATAATCAGCTGTAATATATTTGGTCTCAGGCAGCATTAGTGATTCACATATTATATAACAAATTGATGTATTTGGAAAAGCATAGTATAGCATAGTGTGCAGCAATATAATCCTCAAGTTAACAAATACTTACAAACAGTTCAATAAAGCTTGATGCTCTCACATCAATTTCCTTTGAAACATACTGTTGGTTTACATATGCAATGTCCTCTCTCAGAAACATAGGTTAGCTAGTGCATGTAGTAGATTCACATCTGGACTGGATGTTATAATATATTCAGTAAAGTCTGATCTAATTATCTTCAAAGCTAAAATATTATATTAATGGTTTGTGGTTGAAGCAGAATTTGAATGCATATGCTATGAATTTATTAGATCAGTCTTAACATCAAACAAGCTGACCATCTTTTAGTAATATACATTTGATGTTGCTAGCACAAAATCCAAATCATTACTTGCAATTGTGAATTCTGCAGCATTGTGAGTATGGTTTATAGTATCAAACCCATTCAGTAACTGACTAGTTGATTGGATTGAATGGGGTATGAGTATGGTGAGTAAAGATACTGGAAATGTCAAATTCAACTAAATTTTCATTCAAATCTCATTGTTTCACAAGCCATTAATTTGTTGCTTAAAATTTGTAGGTCAAGGTTTGACATCTATGGCCCTCATTCAGAGCCGTACGCTCTGAGCAGAGCGCACGCTCTGAATGAGGGCCGCCCTCCATGAAAATGGAGCATCCTCCTGGACGCTCGTATAGCTGTGGGTCACCACCCACAGCCTATACGAGCGTGCAGTTTGATGGCCGCGATGGTCTTGACCATCGCGACCATCTGAACTGCGAGCCGGAGCCTGCGGTTGAGGTTTTCAACCGCAAGCTCCGGAGTGATTTTGGCTCTATCAGAGCCAAAATCACTCCCACTGACATCACTAGTGATGTCAGTGGGCCGGCTTCTGATGGGAGGCGTTCCCATGGGAACGCCCCCGTCAGGGAGGCACGCCCCCGGCACGCCTACCAAAGGGGGCGTGCTGTCAATCAACATCGACAGCACGCCCCCTTTGATCAGACACAACGAGCGAAGGACTTTCCTTCGCTCGTCGCGTCTGGCGCATGCGCACGACGGAGCTCCCTCCGTCGTGCGCATGCTCAGTGCACACCATCGACCCACTTGCGAGCGGACACCCGCTTGCGAGTGGGTCTGAATCAGGACCAATGTTCACTATTAACATTCAAGGGTTACAGTTATATTTTTAAATAATACCAATTTAACATGTTATTTCATTTGGATAGCACATATTAGAGTGTTTAAAATATGAATGTCACCATTGTAGCTCAAGGCTCACCATTTGTCACTAAAAACAATTATCATGTATCAATTTAAGCTTCTTTCAGCTGTTTCACACATGAACAGATCGAATATGGTCAAACCTATTTGCATTCCTCAAACTGAGTTTAATTCTTTATAATCACCCTAAAACATTCTGCAAATTTTCTGATCTTTTATTTTTTAGCACTGATTCAGTTAACAGGTTTTAGAACTGAACATCTCTAAATAGAATTAACAAAAAGAACAAAACCAACAGAAATCTAATAGATAATTCAATTTAAAAATACTGAAAAAAATGGATGTATTTACAGTATTTAGCATGTTAACTGTTTTCCTTGATGGACTGATTGGCTCATATTGTACTTGTGAAAGTCCATATAATAGAAACAACTAAAAAAATAACCAGAATGTTGCTGTGAGATAGAAAGTCACAGTGTGTGATAAGTTATGCTGAGAACACAACTGGGTTTGCATTACCATGTCTAACAGAGACTCCACGTCTATTGCTTAGCCTGCCATCTGACTCTGTTTGAGGAGCATATGTGAGAAGTGACATGAAACATTCCCAAAGGAATGGTGTTGCTTAGCAAATTGTGTTTCCAAGCCCCTTCAGCTAATGTGCAGAGTTTACATACGAATGCAGCACAAAAAAAGTAATCAGGCTAAAATACCACATTAGAACATCTAAAAATGTGAATCTTGCACTTTTATTTAAAAATTCAATAGGAGAACAGAAGTAGACAAACATATTCCTTAAAGAGAGCAATTGTGTTACATCAATTCAAATTCATTCTGAAAAGCTCAGCTAGTGAACATTTTCAGTAATAACATGTTCTGCAGTACAAAAGAAAAGGCTAATGCTGGGCATACACTATACAATTATCTGTCAGATATCTGTCCAATCTGGCTGGTTGGAATGACAATGTATGGGAGCAAATGACAATCGACCATTTGCTCACAAACACTGGAAAACAGACAAAAATGGTCGTTCAGACAAATTACTTAAAACACACAAATTTAACCAATTTGAATAATTGTTTTTTGTCCATTTTCTAGTGTTTAAAACCATATGATCGACTGTCATTTGCTCCCATACATTACCAGGTTTTCATTTCAACCAGCCACATTGGACAGATAGCTTACAGATAATTGTATAGTGTATGCCCAGTTTAAGTCATTGCAAAGATGTAAATCAAATACCACAGGTACAAATTAAGCTGTTCAAAAAAAGCGTACCCCTCTCTGTAACACTCCCTGGCACTGCACACTTGTTGCTCAAAATCATTAGGTGCTAAGGCCTTAGAATACAATTATGTGTCAGCAATGAATTCCAATTGACACTCCAGAGTATTGCTCAGATTTAATGCTCTCAATGATGTTACACCAAGAGAACAACAGGGTGTCATAGGCAACAGTGGCTCAAATTGATGAAGAGCCTATTGTGGTCCACCACAGGGAGTGTGACCAGCACAGCAGGGGGTGGCTAGTGAGGTGGGGAATGTGTGCAGGCTCGGACTGGGACCCAATGACTTGTAGCCATGCACTCTATTGTAGGAGGGTGTGGGCTATGGTGTTGTTGGTATAGCATGCAGTGCAGCTGCTTGCCAGGTAGTCATAAAGAATGTGACTGATCCAGCCAGCAGCTACACTCAGAGGACCGAGGGCCTGAGCACACTGCAGTCAGATTTAGCACTGCTGTGCACTACTGGGTAATAAATCCCAGTAGTCACTGCAGAGGAGCATGTGCTGAGCTCTGATTGGCTGAGCCCATCACATGCTCCTCCGAGGCTGTGCCTGCTGCTGTGAAGTGTGAACTACCGTGACTACTGCTCGGCCTTGGAGTCTCCGCAGTGGTCTATTTAGATGACATTCTCATCGATTTCAAGTCCGTTTAGGAACATCATAGGTATTGCAAAGATTATTGGATAACAACATGTATGCCAAGCTGGAGAAATGCGAGTTTGATGTGGAGGAGGTCTCATTCTTAGGCTACATTATTTCTTTGCAAAGGTTTCTCCATGGACCTTGGCAAGGTGAATGCCATCTTGGATTGGGAACATGCCATCCAGAGTTTTTTGGGTTTAAATTTTTTCAGAAGCTTGATGAGAAATTGATGAGATGTGTGAAAAATTCTTAAAAAGAGGCTATAAGAAAGAATTGCTGGTTAAGGCAAAAGCACGAGCTATGCTACTTCCCTGGGAACAGTTGTTATATTTGAAAGCTAGAACACAGGGGTTAAAAAGACTGCCCTGGGTAAACCATTACAACAATTTGAGTACCAGATTAGGACCATCTCTAAAAAATATTGACCCATACTGCAGAGGGACAGTGATTTAAATTTGACAGAAACATCTTTAATGCCCAGTTACACTCGGGGTAGAAATATCCGTGACTGGATAATGAAAATAGACATTAGTCAGTTAAAAGTTAAAGAACAAGACATTTTTTTGAAAACTAAATTAGGCTGTTACAAATGCTTAAACTGCTTAACCTGCAGATATTTAAATACAGGCAACAGCTTCTTTCACCCACATAGTGGTAAACGATATATCATCCGACATTGAGTAGGGTGTACCACTAGATTCGTGATATATATGATCACTTGCCCTTGTGGCCTCAGCTACATCGACAAAACAGACCGAACTAAGAGAGCGAATGGCTTTACACCGGTTGGCCATTAGGACAGCAATTTCAATGGGCTCTAGTGACCAGCCGGTGGCGAGACATTTTGTGGATGCGGAACATAATTTGTCCGCCCTCAGATATATTATCATTGATCATATACCGCCGTTAAATCAGAGTGGTAATAGATCACAAAAATTGCTTCAATGTGAATCCCGCTGGATCCACAAATTAGGTACGCTACAGCCAAAGGGTCTGAATGAGAACTTGGGGTTGCATTGTTCTTTGTGATTAACCATTTTAGATATTGCTATTTGCTGCTATCTATTGTGAGATGAGATATATTTAAATCATTATATTGGTGTTCTTGATATGATCCTTTTGCTGTTCTCACGGATGTCTATCCGGTTATACAGTATAAAATGTAGGGGTTGAAGTTTAGGTAGGATTATGTTGGACAAAATTTATCATATATAATCATCTGTAGGTCTGATCTAACACACTGTGTATAAGAACAAGTATAGCCAATTTATTTGCACAAAATCCTCTTGCATATATCTTTTTTATCTTTGTAGGAATATACTCTAAGGAGTTTGTATATTGGATTAAATCGATATATCAAGGTTCTTAACATTATTGTAATATGCTACTATGCTTTGTCTTTAGTTTCACTTGGTAGCCATGGCAACAGGGGTCGCGCTGATGATGTCACATGTGGGCGCTCTTTGGCTGGACCCGGAACCGCGGCGATGCACGTGGTGTGGTGAAGGGATTAAGTAAGTGTATTTGTATTGTATATGTTGTATCTTGATAACGATGCAATAAAGCATCGAAACGTCGATCACTTATCCTGCCTATGTGTTCTGTTTATACCGGAGTGCCGCCACTTTGCTGTGCATATTGGGGATGCTTGCCGTCTTCCCACGGAGGGCACCCGGGACGACTCAATATGCTATTGGGAGTGCCATCCACAAGGATTGTGTATATATATATATATATATATATATATTTATTTCTGTGTATATATATATATGAGTATAAAATATTGTAACATGGGGTATTGAAATGAGGACTCCAGACAGGCAGGTACTTGGTAAAGCAGTGTCTTTTAATGGTAGCAGACGCAGAACCTTATCATACATGAGCATAGACCTGGATACACACAGGCATATAACAGGAAATAAGCAAATAAACATAAAAGTAAATGTCCCAGCACTCCTTGTGCTAAAGTCTGTGGATCTTCCAGGTCCTGGCACCCTAATGCTAACCACCACCCCTGGCCTATTGCCAGGCCAGTTTGTCCGGCATCAGGAGCCAGGAGCAACAGGTGTGTGAGAGTTTTAAACCCTTCCTGTGCTGCTGACTTCCTGCTGGCTCTAGGAGACCTGGAAAACCCGGAATTCTATATTTCCAGTTTCAGCTGCGCAGCCCAGAAAACCCGGAATTCCAAACTTCTATTGTAGGTGCAGAATGTGCCGATCTTGTTTTCCTCTCCCTTGAAAGGAGCTGATCCCACCAGAATGTGGGCAATTCAGATGAGAGACCACTCTCATCACAATATATACACATACAGATAATATATATATATATATATATATATACTGTATATATATATATATATATATATATATATATATTTACACACACACACAAAGGGGGGTGTCACAATGGTAGGTCAGAACAGCAAAGAGGGAGTCAGCAAGAGTGGAGGTTGGTACAGAGAATTAGGTGACACCCCTAACAGCACATTCCTGATCAGCAGCAGCAGCAGCCCTTCTCCGGTCAGCAGCGACAGTAGCCGGTCAGTTCAGTCACGATAACCTGGGATGCCTTCATGAAGCTGAGCTTATGGTGTGGGGTGTGATGGTGCTGTGGTGCTTGTGTGACGTCACATGGCATTATGTCACATGGCACTGAGAAGGAGCTGCAGCTCCTCGTCCCATTGTTATTCTGACCAAGATAGGCAAACAGCCACAGAAAGTAGGAATCATAATTTACTAGTCCATATCATTTAAAAAAAAATTCATTTTCATTTAATTTTATTTTAAAGATTGAGCAAAATGAAAATTAATTTTCTATAGGCAATGCTTTAATTTAGCGTAAATGTGCTTGATTTGAAACAAATCCTGTTTTTATAACACTGTTTGACATGATATGCAAGCAAATCTGATTAAATTGGGAAAAAATTAATATCCAGTACAAGCTACAGTGCTACAGAGATTAAGCTAACAGATGGGAATTTACCACAACTAAAGTGAATTTGCTTTATTTGTTAGCTTTCCGAATGATTTTCTGTCTGAGTGCTTAGTGGTTTATTTAATAGTCCCTTTAGATGTAACAAGTCAGCAATATATTACTGTTACAATTATGTACAAATATACTAATAGTATAAACTGAATTATACTTCATATATTGTGTTGCTTTGCTATATTTCTTAAAGAATATGATACTACCTACAATATTAGATATATAATTACCAAAATACCAGAGTAGTTACAGTGAGTGTATTTGTTTTAATAGCACTTTAATGCAGAAATATATACATACTGTACAGTATGCATTTGGGATGTAAAAGGAAACATTATCATGCCAGTTGCAGCACCATTTCAGGTTCATGTGCGACTTTTATTACAAAAATTTACAAATATTCCCAAATACAACATGTGTGTACAAATGCCAAAAGGGAGATAATCAACAGATAGTCAGTGTAAAAAAACCTCATTACAGCTATTATTTGTTATCTTCTTCTGGTTATAGGAGAAAAATTGTCCTTTTTCCTGACTAAATAATTTATCATATAAGTCCTAAAGTCTATTTTTGAGTAATCTTTCAATTCCATCTATAATATTTCATTACATATATACTGTAAATCCTAACAAATACAACCCAGTTAGAATTTTACATTGTTTCCTCTTTTTATATTGCATATTGATTAGGGAACCATATACATATTAGTGCATTAACCAGATTTGACCTTCACTTACAGTAAAACACAGGTCTAATAGAGCAGTAATAGGGAACATAGGGGATCATATACATTAGACACATATATCGTAGTATAACACGTACAAAAGGATGCAGGCACAGAATACATAAGGGTTAGTTATACATGTTAGTAAGGGTTGGGTACGAGATGTCAACGCTCGGGGATCCCGGTGGTCAGAATGCAGATGCTGGCATCCTGACAGGGGTAGGATACCATCAGCTGTCGGTCAGAATCCTAAACCTACCCTCTCCCTACCTCTATCCCTGCCTCCACTATGCCTAAACCAACCCCCCCAGTACCTAAACCTAACCTCCCCCTTGCACCTTAAACCTAACCTTCCCCCTTAGTGCCTAACCATAACCCTCCCCCTAGTGAGCAACCTTTACCCCTAACCTTAACCCTCCCCCTAACACATGTACTTACAGCAAGGATGCGGCGGTGGTATTCTGACAGGTGTCGAAATCCTGGCGCGGCTTTCTAAGCGGCGGCATCCCGACTGTTGGTATTATGACCACCTCCAGTTAGTATACAATGCATAAGCAAAATAATTTTAGGTAAATTTTCTTTTAAAATTAGACATTTTTTTCAAAACAGGATATCCGATTATACATAACTAACAAATTGTTTCAAAGTAAAAAAATATTTATATTTTTACTACCTACTTTCTTTACTACTAACAATATAAAATACAAATATACTGTTACAATTGTTAAAAGTAATGTATCAATTTTATTTAATATCAAACTTGTGATTTTTATAGGAATATTTAATTGCAAATGCTACTTGAGCTGCATCCCCACTTTTCTTTAATTCTGTCTAATCCACACCTCTATTAACACAGTCTCTGTCACAACTAATGTAATAATATACTGCATCTCTCTTTGATTGAGGAATAAATTGGAATTTTATATTACATAGCAGAATGCCTAAAGGTCTAAAATACCAGTGGAATGTAAGTCATTTATTTAATTATATGCTTGGATGAAAATGAATAGCAAATTTTATCTTACTAATAATGATTATGTAAACTGTGTTGAAAAAAGTGTCAATGAGAATGATATCTGTTTATATGAAAGGATAAATTATGCAAAATTACGTCTCTAAGGAATTTTTATCTGAGAATTCTGATCCCGGCAATCTATTTGTTTTTTGTTTCAACTGTTTTAATATGCCTTTTTGAAAAATATTTGAAATGTATTCAGGAAAGTAAAAAGTATATTGCATAATAATGTCTACAGTTGGTTTTGGACATATCTTAATTAATTGCAACTTATATTTCACTCCTATGTGTATATTCTCCTAATGTTGTTAAGATTATAAATGGTGGCATGTACTGTATAGGTACAAAATATTGTCATTCACATTCAATGTTTGATTGGGAGCTTAAGATTCAATCGGATAATAACTGTACCTGTTTTATCTGTGGACCTCATCTAACTACACTAATTTGTGCCCAGTTAGAGATTTTGCCACTTCTATTGTATGCACAGTATGCTTATGGCAAAATCTAACAGAAATATGACTACTTGAAGGTTTGTCATTTGTTCAGCTTCCTTAAGGAAATATTGAATTCATCTTTATTTTATACTAGGTGTAATGCCTGGCATTGCCTGACTTTTATATATATATTTTTTCTCTGTCTTCACTACCCCACCAGGGCCAGCAAAAGAAGTCTTGGGGCACGATGCACTTATATTTTTTTTGGCCCCCACCCCGCTCTGTGCCCCATTTCAAATAATATGCAGCACTGTGTCCCCAAATCACAGCATATGCCACATGGTGCCCCCAAATAACAGTATATGCCACATGGTGCCCCCAAATAACAGTATATGCCACATGGTGCCCAAAATCACATTATATACCACACTGTGCCCTAGAGTCACATTATATGCTGCTCTACTGTATGCCCAAGAATTACATTATATATTGCACTGTGCCCCAAAATCACAGTATATTCTGCAAAGTGTTCCCAAATTCCATTATATGCTGCACTGTGCCTCACAATCACAGTATACTGTATACAACATGATGTCCCCATATCAATTTATATGCCACACGATGTCTCCCATTGCAGTTTTACATGAGACCCCCAGAGCTCAAAAACAGAAAGATAACCCAATGGAGCAGAAGAGCTTGATTGTTTTATTTGAAAATGATTATATGAAAAACTTTCAGCTGCTAATTTTCTAATCTATTCCTCCCAAAAAACAAACAATTAAGCAAAGTACTATATATATATATATATATATATATATATATATCAAACAGAAAAGAAATATGCCCGCGCTCGGTTTTACCAATATCATACATGGTACCAGCAGCAAGGCAATATTAATGCCATATATGTATACAAAACAGGAAAACTTTTGCTATCGGCGCTAACAATAATATACTGCAAATTTATGTGTGTGCAGCAAATAAAACAAAGGGGATTTTGTCATGATTTGATCAAAGCACTTAAGCCTGCAGCCCAGCATCAAGGGACCCCATTTTTCTGCAGGTATATGTTTACTGGAGCAGAACTAGTTTCTCACCTTTGTTTCACAACCTCAACAGTCAAAAGCCTGTGCCTGGTGAACTGTGTGGCGATCTGATGGAGGTTGCATCACTGGCCGGGCTTTAGTGTCTATTGCATGATACTACTGGTAGTGATATTTCCCCATCACTACCTACCAGTAGTGGCTCCTGTGGAAGAGAAATTCGAGGACTGGGCTGCACCAGATATTCGGGCAGGAGAAAGAGGGCAGCTCCTGCTGTGTGGTGGCTGATCCCTGGGGATGGGCCAGCCATCACAAAGTATAGCCCTACTATATTTATGTAGGGGGCAGGCCAGCCATTAATACACCATAGCCAGCCCCAAAAACTGTATAATTTACAAAAAACTGCATTAAACAGCCCTTAGTGCAGTGGTTTCCAAACTTTTTTGAAGCAAATTAGTGCATCAGCATTGTTTTCATGGCACCCCTAAGCCAAAAGTTTGTTATTGAAAAATTTAAAAAATATGCAGTGAAATAGTAAAGTGAAGTAAATTGTGCTAACCTGTCATCCTTAGGTACAGTTATGTGATGGTGGATAGGTTTGTACTTCTGTTTGTCCACATATTTACATTACATTGACAATAAAAAAAATAATTTGGTGCTGGGCCACCAACCTGAGGCACCCCTGCAAGTGTCCCGAGGCACCCCAGGGTGCCGTGGCACACAGTTTGGGAACCACTGCCCTAGTGTCATCTGTCACTACATGGGAGTGAGGAGCAATCTCAGTGTAGACCAGATAGCTCAGTCTGCAGTTTGATTCCCTGGGGAATATTGTGCCAGGGCCCCCAGGAAACCAGGGCCCAGTACGTGTGTCCCCTTAATACACCCCACTGCCTTCACTTTCTCTCAATCTCTCTTCTTCCCACCTCTCTCTTACCTCCATTTTTCTTTCTCTCATCCCCACCCCAACACCTCCCCAACACACACACTCCCTCTCCTACTATGATTGGAGAGAGATTTTGATTTTACCAACTACTTTTTCTACTTGAGAGACCTTCTTACACCTGCCTCACACAATTTCTTCACTTGCACAGTTTATTGTACTCACTCATATCAATGCCATCTCACTCTCTCCTGTTTATCTCTGACACAGGTGTAAGGGGTCCGAGGTCATACCAACTGTCATTACATTTCAATGCGATGCCACAATTTCTTTGAGCAATCAATTGTATTTCATAGATGTTACATTTATACATTGAAATGCATTTGTTTACTTGTTATTTATGTGCATAAAAAATGTACTTCAACATATAAACTACATCTAGTTGTCAGAAAAGGCATCCACATAAAAGAATAGCCAACATTCAGGGTAAACTGTACTAAATATCAAAATCCCAGGAAGATTGCAGCAATTTCATCGTGCCAATTTACTGAACTTAAAACTGTTGAAAAAATGCAGGGAAATCTTACAGAACTTTAGAACAAAAATAACAATGGTGATTTTCCCAAACTAATAGTAAAGATTTATTAAACATTTACAAAAAATTAGCTGCCTCTGACAGGTTCATCATAAAAGAAGTTCTAAACAAAGGATTACCTCTGTCCAGCAGTCCTGATGAATCTGTGGAACCACTGATTGAAGGTAAGGAGATTCTAGTTCTTCACTTGTTAAACATCTATAGATCTCTAATTGGTTTGATGGGTTCCATTTTTCTCTTTTACAATGACATCTATCTATCTATCTATCTATCTATCTATCTATCTATCTATCTATCTATCTATCTTCATCATCATCTATTGTCTGAACACTGCCAAACAAACATTTTTCTATGGGTAAATTTATCAAAGGTCGATTTGCAGGTCGATTTAAGGAGTGATTTAGCTCTTCTCAAATCGACTCAAATCGAATTGCATTTACTATTCGATTTGTTTTGCGATTTGCAAAAAAATTCGATTTGAGTCGGTTTTGAACAGTGATTTGCTGTTCGATTTGGCATGTTCATGTACAAATCGAATGGCAAATCACAGTTCAAAACGAACTGCAAATCCGTGACAGCATAGAACTGCTTCATGCTTTCACTTTCAGCATGAGCAGTTCGTTCTCACACAGATACATGCAGACATCAGTGAGATGCCTGCATGTATATTACTGTAACAAGTAAATAAACAGTTAAAAGTTTTAAAAAAATTGACGTGAGGTCCTCCCCAAAACAGAACCAGCCCTGGATATTGCAAACCCAGGTCTGGTTGACTAAGTACAGGGAAAATATGATGTAGGGTCTCCCTGTACTCAGTACAACCAGCGCTGGGCTATGGGAAGCAGGGCTGGTTCTGGAATTACAGGGAAAAATTTGCGTAGGGTCTCCCTGTAATTCACAGAACCAGCTCTGCACCCTTTCTAACAGGGGACTGATGCCACAGCCAGGGGAGCCCTATCACCGGGCCAGGGGCATTTCTAGAGAGGAGGGGGCCCGTGTGCAGTCTCCGGCATGGGCCCCCTCCTCTCTGCCCAGCAGCGCACTGAGCTGTGCATGGCCAGCGCCAGAGTTATAGACTCTGGGCACTACAGTGTGCCCAGAGTCTATAATGTATGCACAGGTCACCGGGAAAATGGCCGTGGCAGCCATTTTCCCTGTACTGTGCATGCGCAAACGACTGGAAAATGGCTGCCATGGCCATTTTCCAGTCATTTTCCAGCGTCGGCCCCCAGCGCCGACGTGGGACTCCTAAGAAGTAAGTAATTATGGGTGCTGGGTGCCTGTGTTCCCTGCACACCCTGCACCCATTTTAGATACGCCCCTGCACTGGGCCCCCGAGCCGCAGCATCAGCCCTGACCGCTAGTCAGCCCAGGCCAGGGATCCCTGGGGAGTTGGAGACCCCTCCAATAAAGGGGTCTCCCTCTCTAGGGCACCCCTAGCCTAAGCTGATAGCATGGGGCTATCCCCGACACTGCTGGGCGGTGGGTTGCGGGTTAATTGTGTTAGTGTAGTGTAAAAATAGAAGAATAAAACATTGTATTTACAGTAGAACTGCAGGTCCCAGCAAGCCTCCTCCATATGCTGGTACTTGAAGAACCACAAGTACCAGCATGCAGGGCATTAAGGGCCCACTGGAACATGTAGTTCACCTGTAAAGAAATGTTGAAAGAAACACACACCTTACACAGTATAAGTTTAATACATACATACATACACACTCACACAATACTCACCTATATTACCTCGAGTGGTCCCTTTGTCCAATAGGCATCCATGGGTTTTCGTAAAATAACAAACGATAAACGCGACCATCCTACTTAGCAATATTCATCCCAACCAGGATGAATATTCCTTCCCGAATGAAGCACACAGACGCGGCTTCCTCCTTTGAAGCTTCGGGTCTGAACGCACATTGGCTGAGAGAGGTCAGGCCCCGCCTCTCAGCCAATGAACGGCTCCCTCCATTGAACTCAATGTTGGGAACTGCAAGATAAACTTTAGTTAAACTTATCAGTGTCATCTCTATGCAGATGATACACAAACCGAACTATCCTTCCCAGACTTGTCACCATTTGTATTGGTCCAAGTTACTAAATGTCTTTCTGTCATTTTATTTCCAAAACAGAATTAATAATATTTCCATCGACAATAGTATTTATCAATCTGATATCACTATCACTGTTGATAACTCGGCAATCAACACAACACCACAACTGCTTAGGTGTTATCCTTGACTCTAAACTGAACTTTGTTCTCCACATTCAATCATGTTAATTACAACAAAAAACATATGCATTTATCTTACACAAGACACTGCAAAAACTCTAATTCATGCACTTATTATCTCCCACATCGATTATTGCAATTTCCTTACTGGTCATAATAGACTTTCACCATTACTATACATTTTGAATGCAACTATGAGGCCGGTCATCCTTGCTAAATGTTAAGTGTCTGCTACTCCACTCTGTCAGTCCCTCCATTGGTTACCTGTAGTCTACCAAATTCAATATAAAGTACTTTTACTTACACATAATCAGGATTAGTGAATGTAGGTGCACAGGTCTGTGTTCCTTGTAACATATATTGCCTAGAAACTTGCTAAACCAAGTGGGAACTGCAATCCACTAAATTACAGAAATGAGAAACAGAGGAGAGGTAGAATAGACAATATAAATAGATAATTTATTAAAACAAACAATAATTTATAAACAACAATAATTGCAGTAAGTGCACTGAGCTATGAAATTGCCAGTTAATGTACAGTAATTGCTAGAAACTTTTGCCAGAGATTTATATATTCTGGAACACAAAGTCCCTCCAGTTGATTGGAGACCAAGAGAAAGAATAGGATATTTCCAAGAATGTAAGTTTCTCCCCTTCTCATATTGTGGAAATGTACAGTGATCCCGGATCCCAGTCACAGCGTGGTCTCATCCCGGGGTACTGATCTGAGAGAGTTATGCCTTTCTCACATGCTGCATGATAATGTGCAGGTATCAGGTTCTCAGTAATCCAACCACAGCATTTATGAAGAGGCAATCGAGTTCCTTATTTAGTCAGCTGCAACAGTGTGTTTGCTCTCCAATCTAGCACGCTGAAAAAGCAGCAGCCGCTGATGGTCAGCATAAAAATACTGCCAGACAGAAGTGTATGGGAGTCTCGATCACTTTCAGCCAGGGAGGGCTGGTCTGTATTCAGTTTGACAGCGGGAAGGCAGTGAAGTAATTTTGGCAACAGTATAGCAAAACAGTAGTAGCAGCATAACAAGATGCCCCTGCACCTTAACGCATTTCTCAGGGTCCAAACTCCCGTTTTCTTTAAAAGGAGGGCATATCATACTTTATACATGAGGCTTTTTACCACGCTACACCAGTATACATCTTTTCGCTTGTCTCAAAATACTGTATTTCCCAACCTGACTTCTCCTATTTGCTTAAGATCAGCATCTCTCATCCACACGCATCACCTGCTCCCACTCATAGTTACAAGACTTTATTTGGGCTGTACCTTCTCTGTGGAGTGCCCTCTCATGCACAATAAGACTTTCCTCTAGTCGCCAAACCTTCAAGCGTTCTCTGAAAACAACCCACATAACCTCCATAAGCTAGCCTATCCAATTACATTCCCTATAAACAGTCCACACATAACTTTACATATATTTTTTCACTATCTTCTCTTTCACATATTTTTGCCCCTAGGCCAACATTCCTTTGTAACTGGAACATAAAGCCCCCCAAAAACCTCTGCATCTGGCTGGACCAATGTGCAATAGGTAGCACACATCCTTGTATATCAATGCCAATTTCCCTATAGATTTTAAGCTTGTGAGCAGAGCCATGTTACCTATATATCTATTGTGTAGCTGAATAATATCAGATTAGTGACTTTTTGCTGACTTTTCTAATTCCTTGGTTTGGAATCAATTTAGACCAGAAACAGTATTAATTTAATTTAAAAAAAAATAGCAATAACAATACAGATTTGATCTCTATGGCAGATACAGTGAAAAGAACACTGTAATGAAATATGGATTTTATACATTGAAAAAAAATATATATATATATATATTTAGCAAATATGACATGCACATATTTAATACCTTTGAATATTTATCTTACCTCCAACCTTAGCTCAGCAAGTGTTTATATAGTGAATACGAAATATACTCACAGACTACAATAGGCAGACATCCTTTGACTAATTAACCTAAATCAGTAGCAGAGGTGAAACAGAGCCCCATTAAAATCTAAATATGGCACTGGTAATATTACTCTAGACTTCCAGGCACCTGCTCTCTTAAAACAAGAGAATGTGGACTGTTTTCAGCATCAGAGACAGTGGAGGGAGCCGGAACCTTGGACGGTTAAGAAACCTTGCTGTACCTATCAGTCATGCATCCAGAAGAGGCAGAAGTTAGACTACTTCCATCGGGTGTATTTGACCTGCTTGGATCAAGCAGAGGGAGGAAGGAATAATGTGTCTGTGCAGTACATATGCATAGTGAAAGTAATTCTGAATTTGATGCTAGTATTTATGCATTGTCTAAATATATATGAAGAGAAATGCGTTGCACTGGTCAATAGCAAATCTTGTGCCCATATTTTTAAACTACACACCTCTAATGGGGCACATACACTAGATGATAAAACTGAATGATATGAACGATAACTATATCGTTCAACGATATATCGTTCATATTGTCCAGTGTGTATGCTCTGAACAACCAGTGATACGCGCTACCGCGGGTCATTAATGATATCCACATTTGGCTGTACATGCAGCCCAACATGCGGCTTAACACTTGCGGTCCTCTGCAGCACAGTAAGCAAGCTAAGCAGACCCCTCTGTGATATGCTTTTTGTTGGGTTACATATATTCTTTAATTGCATTCTTTATCAAGCATTCAAGATAGTTTATGTTGATGGTGATGATGAAGATTGACACATATTTGCTCCAAATGCATCTGTATGCTAAATTTAAGGCTTTACATATCTTAAGTGTATGTAACTCATAATACAGACAAGTGAGCTTATTTTACATTCAGCTGTAAGGGGTCTGTATACTATTAATCGCAGACCAGCTGCGATTATCTATCCATATAATAAGGATATTTTCATCTATGTACCAAGGGGAACTCGCAGGGACAGTGGTTGCAGTAACAGCTGTCCCTAGCAAGTTATATCTCAGCAAATTGTAGAAGTCTTTAACAGAAGTGAAAAGACTTCTCCAGGGGAAGCTGACGCTGCGCATGAGCACAGTGTCAGCTTCCAGGACGGCCAAGGGCTGCTGGGGAGGAATCAAAAGATCTCTCTCCTGCCCCTGGAGCCCCCATAGGTTTGCAGCAGTTTACACCATCTGAAGATGGTGTAAACTACGAGGGTTAAACTTCCGAGTTCTTTGGAGTTTAGTACATAGAGGTTAGGTCGTAGTCCCCATTGATAATAATGGGGATTGCGATAGGAAGTGTTAACTAGCATTTTGCCGGAGATTTCTGTGAAATCTCTTGCATTGTGCTATTAGTACATAGGAACAATACATTAAATAATGCACAAACTGCAGTTTCTGCATAATTTTATGTAAAAAACAGCTTCATACATATGCCCCTAAATCACCAAAAGTAGCCTCAATGCCAGAATTAACTCAATACAAAATGTGTTGCTCCACAAAATTACTTAACTTATTCTACAACAACTATCTCATGTCTCTTTATTTAGAAAGAAACCTATGGCCCATATCCTGAGATACTGGTTAAAGAGATAAAAGAGGGTACGTCTCACTATGGATGGGATATATCAAGCCTTGGAGAAAGATACAATGGAGATAATGGCCTTAAGCAATCCATCACCTTCTAACTTTCATAAATGACAGTTAGGAGCAGATTGGCTGCTATGGACCCCTTCCCCATTTTATCTCTCGCCAAGGCTTGATACCGTACATAACCCTCCAAAACAATAATACAATAAATATAACTTTGCATGCCAAGACTTTAGTTTTTTTTTGTCTTTTTACTGCATTTTGTGTAAAATTCATACTGAAAGACATGTTACCATGTCTACATAAGGTGTATGAAGTATTGAAGAAATTCTTTTTTCTAGGATGTAAATAAAAGTTTTGCATTTTTCATTGGGGGATAATTTGCAGGAGTGCAGATGGTAACATTTGACAATGCAATATCTTCAATGAGAGCTGACACATTTTAAAATGTCACCTGGGAATCAAAAAGCCTAGAAACTGCATAGAACCTTCCATTTCCATAATATTCAATCTGTATGAAACGAAAAAACAAGTCCATGCCAATTGTGTCTTTTCACTCTCTTTGAGATTATACAGCAACAGAATGCTAAACAGTCACTGGCCATTAAACATAGCTATATATGCTGATTACCTTGTATGGACAACTTGTTGTACACTTTAGTGGAATGCAAGCAAAGACACATAAACTGAATCAAAACTAGCACTCATCGATTGCAAACATGGAACATTATTCCAGAAGACTAATGCTAGGTAGATACTGGAGCGATGTTGTTCTGATTTAGCCTAATCAGGCTGACAAATTGGGCAGATCACTTAGTGTGTATGCCAGATTTGTGTGGTCTCGTGGTCGCAAGCGATATCGTCCAGTCGGTTGTGCTGCACGGCCAACTGGATGTTATCTCATGCGGTGCCGTGCATATTAATAAAGGACAGAAGAAGTGATCATTCCGTCCATCATTACATTGCTGTAATGTGTACCGACAATCATGCGATGTCCAGGGTGACCCTGGACACCGATACGATTGCTGGTCACTTAAGAGTGTACCCGGCAATACAGTAGTCTGCACCCAAATACTATCTTCTCCCACCAATCTTGAAGAATATTGCTATCCTCCAGCTGCTTGAATACTGCCATGTTGCTAAATGCTAGTGATTTGTCTGTGTGGTATATTGTTACAGTCTTGATTTCAAGCATTTACATTAGTAACAAAATGTAATTATACCAGAAATTGCTGGCTTGTCATAGTATGCACTTTGTATTTGACAAGATGCATTGACATTTTCTTCTAAATGTTCTTATGACATTTGACTTTCTAGACCTATAACGAATGTAATGCTTAATTTAATTCATATGAAGAGGCACACCAATATAAGGTCTATTTTCTTGTAAAACTATATAAAATACTAGAGAACTAATACTAAAAGATTTTATTGTGGAAATGTGCTGCTCATAATAATATAATACTCCACTGAGGTACTTATGCATTTCGGTTGAATCTTCCATCACTATTAAACAAAATGTTTGCAACCTGAATGTTGATCTAGTAATGTGGGGTTGCTGTGTGTATTACAAGTGTCTGAAAGAGTTTATGACTCATATTTGTATTGCATGATATTAGCAATACTGAAATTGTCACTAGCTCTTCACATCAATCTTTGAAAATATTTAGTAGCTTGATTTGATTTCTATTTTAGACTCTTACTTATTTTGTGTTGAAGACATTTAAAAATACTTTTATTGATTGTTTAGCTTTTACATAGTTTTATTATCTGTTTAATATATTGTAAACTTAAAGCAAACATGTTAAACATTACACAGTTTAGTTATCCAAGTTTGTTTTTAGTCTTATGTTGTTGTGTTTATATATTAGTAAGTAATGTATTACTGTAATTAAATTTGAGTAACCTCTATAAAAGGTACAGTTTGTGTTAAACTATTACAGGTTACATATCTAGACATTCTCTCTTATACATTTTTTTCATATGTCCAATATACAACTGGGTAATATGACAGGAAACCTATTTAAAACCCAGCATGTTGACTACAGATTAACTGGTTGGGTACGGGATGCCGGTGCTGGGATTCCAGTGGTCATAATCCCGAAGCCGTCATCCTGGCAAGGTTAGGATACCAACACTTGTTGGTCAATATCCTAACCCTCCCTCTCTCCCTACCTCTGACTCTAACCCTCCGTCACCGATGCCTAATCCTAACCTCCTCCCTAGTGCCTAAACCTAACCTCCCCCTACCCGTACCACTAAACCTAACCCTCCCCCATAATGCCTAACCCTAATCCTCCTCCTAGTGCCTAATTCTAACCCCTAACCCTCCCCCTAACCCCAGTACTTACCTTTGGGATGCCGGTGGTCGGGATGACAATGCCAGGATTCTGAGAGGTGTTGTGATTCCTGCATCGGCATTTAAGCGCCGTAATCCCGACTGTCTGTATTTTGACCACATCCCGATTAATTAGCTAACTGCTTTTTGGCTCAGAATACAAGCAACCTACATCCTTTATTAGCTGATTCTCTGCTCCTCATTACATGTCCTGCCACTATAACATGGAGGGAAAAGAATGAAATGGAAATCATCTTGTTCCACAGGGACTTGTTTAACTGTTTAATTAATTAAAACGTACAAGATACGTATGTATGTACAAACTCTGTAAATAATATTTGTATAAACAGTACCTTATGATGTCATATGATGTACCCTGCTTTATTTGGTCACAATACTCCCCAGTGATTTTTACGTCAATGATCGATTTTTCATCACCTTCCATATGAAAACTTTTTCCCAACTATTTTGCCCAATAAATATATGAGCTATTGACTAATCAAAGAATATATAATATTTATAAAACAATATTATTATAAAATATGGGTCTTTGAGCAATGCACATCAATGACTGTTGTATTTTTCCCACTGCATCCTATTGCATGTAATTCCAATATGATCCCTGTAATGCTTAGAAAGAGGATCTTAAACTATTCTGATTTATTGCTACTGTTATACATACAGCCGTGGCCAAAAGTTTTGATAATGACACAAGTATTGGTTTTCACAAAGTTTGCTGCTTCAGTGTTTTTAGACCTTTTTGTCAGATGTTACTATGGTATAACTGAAGTAGAATTACAAGCATTTCATGAGTGTCAAAGGCTTTTATTGACAATTACATTAAGTTTATGCAAAGAGTCAGTATTTAGTGCTGACCCTTCTTTTTCAAGACCTCTGCAATTCACCCTGGCATGCTGTCATTCATCTTCTGGGCCACATAGTGACTGATGGCCTCCCAGTCTTGTCTAATCAATGCTTGGAGCTTGTCAGAATTTGTGGGTTTATGTTTGTCCACTCGCCTCTTAAGGATTGACCACAAGTTCTCAATGGGATTAAGATCTGGGGAGTTTCCTGACCATGGACCCAAAATGTTGATTTTTTGTTCCCCAAGCCACTTAGTTATCACTTTTTCCTTATGTCAAGGTGCTCCATCATGCTGAAAAGGCATTGTTTGTCACCAAACTGTTCTTGTATGGTTGGGAGAAGTTACTCTTGGAGGATGTTTTGGTACCATTCTTTATTCATGGCTGTGTTCTTAGGCAAAATTGTGAGTGAGCCCACTTCCTTGGCTGTGTTTCCAGATGCCCCAAACAATCTGAAAGAGGATTCATCAGAGAAAATAACTTTACCCCAGTCCCCAGCAGTCCAATCCCTGTATCTTTTGAAGAAAATCAGTCTGTCCCTGATGTTTTTCCTGGAGAGAAGATGCTTCTTTGCTGCCATTCTTGACACCAGGCCATCCTCCAATAGTCTTCATCCTGTGTCATGCCAACAGTAAAGCATCCTGAGACCATTCATGTGTGGGATTGCTTCTCAGCCAAGAGAGTGGACTCACTCACAATTTTGCCTAAAAACACAGCCATGAATAAAGAATGGTACCAAAACATCCTCCAAGAGTAACTTCTCCCAACCATTTTCCCAGACCAACCCTCCCCATCCATCTTTCCAATTCTGACATCCTTCTCCCCTGTATCTGGAGAGGAAGTCATGGCCCTCATTCAGTCCACCTCCCCTTCCACCTCCCCCATTGACCCTGTTCCTTCCCACTTCCTCAGCTACCTCTCTCCTTCTGCCTGTTCCTATCTTGTCCACCTCCTCAATCACTCCCTCTCATCTGGCACTGTCCATTCTGCATTCAAACATGCCCCTGTCTCCCCCATTCTTAAAAAACTTTTGCTTCATCCTAATGCTCTCTCCAACTACTGACCCATCTCTCTCTTCCCTTTTACCTCTAAATTCCTTGAGCATATTGATTACATCTGCCTTAATGCCTTTCTTTCCACCCATTCCCTCTTTGACTCATTTCAGTCTGGCTTTCGTTCTCTCCACTCCATTGAAACTGCCCTTATAAAAGTCAGTAATGACCTCCTTGCTGCCAAATACAAGGGCCACTAGTCTCTGCTCATGCTCCTTGACCTCCCTTCTGCTTTTGACACTAATGACCACTCTCACCTCCTGCAAATCCTTCACTCCCTTGGTCTACATGACACTGCCCTCACCTGGCTATCCTCCTACCTCTCTGACTGTTCCTTCTCTGTCACCTCTCATGACTCCACCCCCCACTTCCACTAACAGTAGGTGTTTCCCAAGGTTATGTTCTTGGACCTCTCCTATTCTCCTTCTATACATCCTCTTTAGGTGAGCTACTTTGACCTCCAATCTAATCTCTATGCCGATGATACTCAGAACTGCCTCTCCTCCCCAGACCTCTCCCTTTCTCTCCTCACTTATATCTCCAACTGTCTCTCTACAATCTCTTCCTGGATGTCCCAGCACTTTGTTAAACTTAACCTATCTAAGACTGAGCTGATCATCTCACCCCCTCCTGCATAACCTCACTTCCCACAATTTTATTATCAATTGGTGGCACAACTATCTCTTCTAGCCTCAAAGTGTGCTGTCTTGGAGTTATCCTGGACTCCTCCCACTCCTTCAGCAAGTATCGCAGTCCTGCCATTTCCATCTAAATAATATTTCCAGGATCAGACCCTTTCTCACCCTGAATGCTAATAAACCCCTCATCCACTCACTGGTCATCTTCAGATTGGACTAAAGTAACCTCTTCCTACCTGGCCTCCCTAACTCCCACCTCTCTCCACTCCAATCTGTCCTCAATGCTGCTGCTTGGCTCATATTCCTCTCAAAACATTCTACATCTGCCTCCCATCTTCTACAAGCCCTAGACTGGCTCCTCTTCAGAACCCAATTTAAGGGGTTCTTACACTCACTTACAAAGCCCTCACCAAATACTTAACCATCCCCTCTGCACCATAAACCTAACCCTCCCCACATAGTACCTAACCCTAACCCTCCCCCTAGTGCCTAACCCTAACAACTAAACCTAAACTGAACTCTCACCCTAACCTCTGATACTTACCTTCAAGACACCAGTGATCGGGATTCTGGAATGCCAGTATTTTGACCGTCGGCATCCCGCATGCTGGGGTGCTGACCACACTCCTTTTTATCCCCCCCTGCTGCCCTGTGACTGGTGGAGAGTTTCTGCTGACTGAGACTGTAGTCACAGTTGGGGGAACAGCAGTTAGCTGATTGTGGCCAGCATGGCAGTGCACAGCAGCTAGAGGTGGTGGGAAAGACTGTGGGGGGCACATTGGAGGAAGCAGGGTGCACTGATGGCAGCAGCAGGAACCCAGGAAGCAGCAGCGGGTGTGCCCACAGGACAGTCAGCCTCCGAGACCTGACAATATGCATATTATATTATGAATATATAGATAATGTTCTGGGGTGTCACAAAATACAATGACATTGAGACCTCAGCACCAGCCAAAAAATATTTATAAAAAAGTATAAAAAATAGAGGTGCACTCATCAGAAGTTTTATAGAGATTTGTCTCTATTGTAGTATAACAGCAAAATTGGAAGACTGGGGAAGACGGCAGCATCCCGGAGAAGCAGAGGAGGAGGATGGCGCTGCCTGAAAGTGGATCATTATCAGACTAATTAAGCTAATTGGAAACTTCCAATTGCTATATAGTCATTGGGGGGAGGATGGTGCCGCAGAGATCCAGAAGCAAGTCCAACAATTTTCCTTAAAATAAAAATTTTAAAATTTGACCTACTCTGGAGGCACTCAAAAATAGATTAAAACCCTGCACTCAATTGAATACCAAATTTTTTTTTCAAATTAGATATTCATTAGGAGCCACTAAAACATGATATATGCTATGATATACAGCAGTGATTCCCAAACTTTTTAAAATCACTGCGCCTTAAAGTAACAGTATGTTTTCCACGGCACCCCTGGGCCAAAAGTTTCTTATTGAGAGATTCAGCAAAAATTAAATGAAGTAACTTGTGCTTATATGTCACCCTTAGGTTCAGTTATGTGGTGGTTGACAGGGCTGCGCTTCTTTTTGTCCACATTTTGATTGGCAGCCACTAGCACTGGTTTTGCCTATCACACTGACTAAATATTTTTTTTTGTACTGGACTACCAACCATTGGAACCTCTGCAAGTGCCCTGAGGCACCCCAGGGTGCCATGGCACCCAGTTTGGGAACCACTGATATACAGTATATTTTGTTGAGTTTACCTTCTTTTTCTTACAGTATGTATGCAGTTTTGCTGGCATCTCTAGGTTAATATGTTCTCTTTCACTTTCAATCAATATGTATCTTTTATACTTGTTATAATTTTCAGCTCTCCATATACGGTACACTAATATTCTATGCTGCTCTAACTTAGTTGATTAGTGTTTTTTATGTACCTTTTCACAGCCCGCTGCTGTTTATGCTTGTATATTTGAAAATTTTAATAAAATTATAATATATATATATATATATATATATATATATATAAATATATATAGAGAGATAGAGAGAGAGAGATTATATTTAGAGAGAGAGAGTGTGTGAGAGAGAGAGATATGGTATATAAATTAATATATACATATTTATTTATTAGAGATGTGCGCTTACCCCCATGTTTTGATTTCGGATCTTCGTGTTTTGGAATTGGTTTTGCAAAACCACCCTCAAGTGTTTTGGTTTTGGACTTTTTTGAAAAAAAAAATTGCTAAAAAGTTTTTAAAAACAGCTAATGTAATATCATTTAATTATCATGTAATTTTTGCAATCCAAAACTCGAAATTCGGACTTAAAATAAGAGTTCTGAATCGCGGAAAAAGCAAAACCACGACTTGGTTCTGTCTGGATATCCTCAGGAGGAAATCAGAGCTGCCACTCGGACCTGTATGGATTCATAAAATTCTGGATTTCTGGAGAACCAAACCGCTCATCATATATATATATATATTAGGGGTGAGCGGGTTCGGATTTCTGAAATCCGAACCCCCCCGAGCCCCCCCGATCCGAGTCCGATCCGAGTCAGGCTCGACTTTTCCCGCCTGACTCGGATCTGAAATCGAGGCAAAACGTCATCATCCCGCCTTCCGAGTCTCGCGGGTTTTGGATCCTATATAAGGTACACACGTCGGCGCCATTTTCTCACTCGGCTGTGGACAGTGAAGAGGGAGGGTGGGAGTTAGGGCTGTGTAGTGTAGTGTAGTGTAGTGCTGCTGTTGTCCACTACTTCAAAGTCCATAGGGGCTGGCTGTGTTGTGCTGTGCTGCTGTTGTTAATAGGGGCTGTGTCCACTACTTCAAAGTCCATAGGGGCTGGCTGGACTGTGTTGTGCAGTCAGTTCTCCATAGGGGCTGTGTCCACTCCAAAGTCCTGTGCAGTGTCCCAGTCCTAAAGGAGTGCTGTAGTGTTGTCCAGGGGGTGCTCTGTCCATCAGGGGTGCTCCCCCCAAGTGCTAAAAAAATAATATATTTTCTGTGTTTGTGAATTGTGTGCGCAGTAGCCGCACGTGCATCAACAAAGTAGTGCCAAGCGTGCGCCTGTGTCATAAGTAAAGGGCCGGCTGGCTTGACCGTTAAGGGTGCTGTAACCCCCGAAAGTACACTCCAGTCCAAACCAAAAAAAAAATTATTTTCTGTGTTTGTGAATTGTGTGCGCAGTAGCCGCACGTGCATCAACAAAGTAGTGCCAAGCGTGCGCCTGTGTCATAAGTAAAGGGCCGGCTGGCTTGACCGTTAAGGGTGCTGTAACCCCCGAAAGTACACTCCAGTCCAAACCCAAAAAAAAATTATTTTCTGTGTTTGTGAATTGTGTGCGCAGTAGCCGCACGTGCATCAACAAAGTAGTGCCAAGCGTGCGCCTGTGTCATAAGTAAAGGGCCGGCTGGCTTGACCGTTAAGGGTGCTGTAACCCCCGAAAGTACACTCCAGTCCAAACCAAAAAAAATATTATTTTCTGTGTTTGTGAATTGTGTGCGCAGTAGTCGCACGTGCATCAACAAAGTAGTGCCAAGCGTGCGCCTGTGTCATAAGTAAAGGGCCGGCTGGCTTGACCGTTAAAGGGTGCTGTAACCCCCAAAGTACACTCCAGTCCAAACCAAAAAAAAAATTATTTTCTGTGTTTGTGAATTGTGTGCGCAGTAGCCGCACGTGCATCAACAAAGTAGTGCCAAGCGTGCGCCTGTGTCATAAGTAAAGGGCCGGCTGGCTTGACCGTTAAGGGTGCTGTAACCCCCGAAAGTACACTCCAGTCCAAACCAAAAAAAATATTATTTTCTGTGTTTGTGAATTGTGTGCGCAGTAGCCGCACGTGCATCAACAAAGTAGTGCCAAGCGTGCGCCTGTGTCATAAGTAAAGGGCCGGCTGGCTTGACCGTTAAAGGGTGCTGTAACCCCCGAAAGTACACTCCAGTCCTAACCAAAAAAAAATTATTTTCTGTGTTTGTGAATTGTGTGCGCAGTAGCCGCACGTGCATCAACAAAGTAGTGCCAAGAGTGCGCCTGTGTCATAAGTAAAGGGCCGGCTGGCTTGACCGTTAAGGGTGCTGTAACCCCCGAAAGTACACTCCAGTCCAAACCAAAAAAAAAATAATTTTCTGTGTTTGTGAATTGTGTGCGCAGTAGCCGCACGTGCATCAACAAAGTAGTGCCAAGCGTGCGCCTGTGTCATAAGTAAAGGGCCGGCTGGCTTGACCGTTAAGGGTGCTGTAACCCCCGAAAGTACACTCCAGTCCAAACCAAAAAAAAAATTATTTTCTGTGTTTGTGAATTGTGTGCGCAGTAGCCGCACGTGCATCAACAAAGTAGTGCCAAGCGTGCGCCTGTGTCATAAGTAAAGGGCCGGCTGGCTTGACCGTTAAGGGTGCTGTAACCCCCGAAAGTACACTCCAGTCCAAACCAAAAAAAAAATTATTTTCTGTGTTTGTGAATTGTGTGCGCAGTAGCCGCACGTGCATCAACAAAGTAGTGCCAAGCGTGCGCCTGTGTCATAAGTAAAGGGCCGGCTGGCTTGACCGTTAAGGGTGCTGTAACCCCCGAAAGTACACTCCAGTCCAAACCAAAAAAAAAATTATTTTCTGTGTTTGTGAATTGTGTGCGCAGTAGCCACACGTGCATCAACAAAGTAGTGCCAAGCGTGCGCCTGTGTCATAAGTAAAGGGCCGGCTGGCTTGACCGTTAAGGGTGCTGTAACCCCCGAAAGTACACTCCAGTCCAAACCAAAAAAAAAATTATTTTCTGTGTTTGTGAATTGTGTGCGCAGTAGCCGCACGTGCATCAACAAAGTAGTGCCAAGCGTGCGCCTGTGTCATAAGTAAAGGGCCGGCTGGCTTGACCGTTAAAGGGTGCTGTAACCCCCAAAGTACACTCCAGTCCAAACCAAAAAAAAATTATTTTCTGTGTTTGTGAATTGTGTGCGCAGTAGCCGCACGTGCATCAACAAAGTAGTGCCAAGCGTGCGCCTGTGTCATAAGTAAAGGGCCGGCTGGCTTGACCGTTAAGGGTGCTGTAACCCCCGAAAGTACACTCCAGTCCAAACCAAAAAAAAAATTATTTTCTGTGTTTGTGAATTGTGTGCGCAGTAGCCGCACGTGCATCAACAAAGTAGTGCCAAGCGTGCGCCTGTGTCATAAGTAAAGGGCCGGCTGGCTTGACCGTTAAGGGTGCTGTAACCCCCGAAAGTACACTCCAGTCCAAACCAAAAAAAAAATTATTTTCTGTGTTTGTGAATTGTGTGCGCAGTAGCCACACGTGCATCAACAAAGTAGTGCCAAGCGTGCGCCTGTGTCATAAGTAAAGGGCTGGCTGGCTTGACCGTTAAGGGTGCTGTAACCCCCGAAAGTACACTCCAGTCCAAACCAAAAAAAAAATTATTTTCTGTGTTTGTGAATTGGGTGCGCAGTAGCCGCACGTGCATCAACAAAGTAGTGCCAAGCGTGCGCCTGTGTCATAAGTAAAGGGCCGGCTGGCTTGACCGTTAAGGGTGCTGTAACCCCCGAAAGTACACTCCAGTCCAAACCAAAAAAAAAATTATTTTCTGTGTTTGTGAATTGTGTGCGCAGTAGCCACACGTGCATCAACAAAGTAGTGCCAAGCGTGCGCCTGTGTCATAAGTAAAGGGCCGGCTGGCTTGACCGTTAAAGGGTGCTGTAACCCCCGAAAGTACACTCCAGTCCAAACCAAAAAAAAATTATTTTCTGTGTTTGTGAATTGTGTGCGCAGTAGCCGCACGTGCATCAACAAAGTAGTGCCAAGAGTGCGCCTGTGTCATAAGTAAAGGGCCGGCTGGCTTGACCGTTAAAGGGTGCTGTAACCCCCGAAAGTACACTCCAGGCCAAACCAAAAAAAAATTATTTTCTGTGTTTGTGAATTGTGTGCGCAGTAGCCGCACGTGCATCAACAAAGTAGTGCCAAGAGTGCGCCTGTGTCATAAGTAAAGGGCCGGCTGGCTTGACCGTTAAAGGGTGCTGTAACCCACAAAGTACACTCCAGTCCAAACCAAAAAAAAAATTATTTTCTGTGTTTAGCCGCACGTATATATCAAATCGATATAACATAAATGGAGGACCAAACTTTCTCCGATAAAAATAAAATAGAGAAAGATCAAGAACCACTTCCTCCTAGTGCTGAAGCTGCTGCCACTAGTCATGACATAGACGATAACATGCCATCAACGTCGTCTGCCAAGGCCGATGCCCAATGTCATAGTAGAGGGCACATACAATCCCAAATGGCAAAGTTCAGGAAAATGACCTTGAAAAAGACATTTAAATCAGCTGAAGAGAAACGTAAACTTGCCAATATGCCATTTACGACACGGAGTGGCAAGGAACGGCTAAGGTCGATCCCTAGTATGTTCATGACTAGTGGTTCAGCTTCACATGACGATGGAAGCCCTCCTCCCACTAAAAAAATCAAAAGAGTTAAGCTGGCAAAAGCACAGCGAAGAACTGTGCTTTCTAAGAAGATATCACAAATCCCCAAGGAGAGTCCAAGTGTGGTGGTGGTTGCGATGCCTGACCTTCCCAGCACTGGACGGGAAGAGGTGGCTCTTTCCACCATTTGCATGCCCCCTGCAAGTGCTGAAAGGAGCACCCACAGTCCACTTGCTGATATGCAAATTGAAGATGTCACTGTTGAAGTACAACAGGATGAGGATACTGGTGTAGCTGGCGCTGAGGAGGAAGTTGGCGAGGAGGATTCTGATGGTGATGTGGTTTGTTTAAATCAGGCTCCGGGGGAGACAGTTGTTGTCCGTGGGATGAAAAAGCCCATCACGGTCATGCCTGGGCAGAAGACCAAACATTCCACCTCTTTGGTCTGGCAATATTTCTATCCAAATCCGGACAACAACTGTCTTGCCATATGTACCATATGTAAAGGTGAAATAAGTAGGGGTAGGGACGTCAACCACCTAGGAACATCCTCCCTTATACGGCACCTGCAGCGCGTTCATAAAAAGTTACTGTCAAGTTCAGAAACTTTGGCTAAGACCGTAAGCAGTCCAGGGACACCTAAATCCCGTTGTCCTGTTGTATCCAAGCGCCTGCAAACCACACCGTCAACTCCCTCCTCGTCAATTTCCTCCTTAGTCAGGATCGGAAGTAGTCCTGCAGGCCATGTCACTGGCATGACTGACTCTCCTATCCGGGATTCCTCTGGAGGATCCTGCATTGCTACGCCTACTGCTGCCGCTGCTGCTGTTGCTGCTGCTGGGAGTCGTTCATCATCCCAGAGAGGAAGTAGGAACACCACTACTTTTACTAAACAATTGACCCTCCAACAGTCCTTAGCGAGGAGGATGAAGTACGACAGCAGTCATCCTGAAGCAAAACGTATAACTGAGGCCTTGACTGCTATGTTGGTGTTAGACGTGCGTCCGGTATCCGCCATTAGTGCAGTGGGATTTAGACAATTGATGGAGGTAGTGTGTCCCCGGTTCCAAATCCCGTCTAGATTCCACTTCACTAGGCAGGCGATACCGAGACTGTACAGAAACGTCAGAAAAAGTGTCCTCAGTGTCCTGAAAAATGCCGTTGTACACAATGTCCACTTAACCACGGACATGTGGACAAGTGGAACAGGGCAGACTAAGGACTATATGACTGTGACAGCCCACTGGGTAGATGTATCACCTTACGCAGCAACAGCAGCAGCGTCACCAGTAGCAGCATCTCAGAAACGCCAGCTCGTTACAAGGCAGGCTACGCTGTGTATCACCGGTTTCAGTAAGAGGCACACCGCCGACAACCTCTTAGAGAAACTGAGGGAAATCATCGCCCAGTGGCTTACCCCACTTAGACTCTCCTGGGGATTTGTGATATCTGACAACGCCACCAATATTGTGCGGGCATTACATCTGGGCAAATTCCAGCACGTCCCATGTTTTGCTCACACAATAAACTTGGTGGTGCAGAATTTTCTGAAAAGCGACAGGGGCGTGCAGGAGACGCTTTGGGTGGCCCGAAAAATTTCTGGCCACTTTCGCCATTCAGCGACTGCGTGCCGAAGACTGGAGCGCCAGCAAACACTCTTGAACCTGCCCCGCCATCACCTGAAGCAAGAGGTTGTGACACGGTGGAACTCAACCCTCTATATGCTTCAGAGGATGGAGGAGCAGCAAAAGGCCATACAAGCCTATACATCCACCTATGACATAGGCAAAGGAGGGGGTATGCACCTGACTCAAGCGCAGTGGAGAATGATTTCCGTGTTGTGCAAGGTTCTCCAGCCCTTCGAACTTGCCACACGTGAAGTCAGTTCAGACACTGCCAGCTTGAGTCAGGTCATTCCCCTCATCAGGCTTTTGCAGAAGCAGCTGGAGAAAGTGAAGGAGGAGCTAAGACGGAGCGATTCCGCTCGGCATATGGGACTTGTGGATGAAGCCCTTCATTCGCTTTGCCAGGATTCCAGGGTGGTCAATCTGTTGAAATCAGACCACTACATTTTGGCCACCGTGCTCGATCCTAGGTTTAAAGCCTATGTGGTGTCTCTCTTTCCGGCCGACACAAGCCTGCAGAGGTGCAAAGACCTGCTGGTGAACACACTGTCAGCTGAAGCGGAACGTGACACGTCAACAGCTCCTTCTTCATTTTCTCCTGCAACTGGGGCTGCCAGGAAAAAACTTAGGTATCCTAAGCAACCCGCTGGCGGTGATGCAGGACAGGCAGGACCAAGTTTGGACATCTGGTCCGGACTGAAGGACCTGGCAACAATTTCTGACATGTCTACTGTCACTGCATATGATACTGTCACCATTGACAGAATGGTGGAGGATTACATCGGTGACAGCATCCAAGTAGGCATGGCAGACAGTCCATACCTGTACTGGCAGGAAAAAGAGGCAATTTGGAGGCCCCTGTACAAACTGGCTCTATTTTACCTGAGTTGCCCCCCCTCCAGTGTGTACTCCGAAAGAGTGTTTAGTGCAGCCGGGAACCTTGTCAGCGAAAGGCGTAGGAGGTTGCTTCCACAGAATGTGGAGAAGATGATGTTCATCAAAATGAATTATCAGCTCTTCCAGGGAGACCAGCCTCCAGAAGGTACAGAGGGACCTGTGGTGGTGGATTCAAGTGGGGACGAGTTAATACTTTGTGAGGATGAGGATGTACACACTGAAGAGGGTGAGGAATCGGTGGATGAGGAGGATGAGGATGACATCTTGCCTCCATAGAGCCAGTTTGTGCAGGGACACATTAATTGCCAGCTTGTTTTGTGGGGGCCCAAACGAACCAATCATTTCAGCCACAGTTGTGTGGCAGACCCTGGCGCTGAAATGATTGGTTTGTTAAAGTGTGCATGTCCTGTTTATACAACATAAGGGTGGGTGGGAGGGCCCAAGGACAATTCCATCTTGCACCTCTTTTTTTTCTTTGCATTATGTACAGTTTGGGGCCTAGTTTTTCAAACTGCCATCCTGTCTGCCACTGCAGTTTCACGCCTAGATGGGTCACGTGTTTGTGCCGCCCACTCGTGTCGCTTAGCATAGTCATCCAGCTACCTCGGTGCAACGTTTTGGACATAAAAACACTATTGTGAGGTGTGAGGTGTTCAGAATAGACTGGAAATGAGTGGAAATTAAGGTTATTGAGGTTAATAATAGCATAGGAGCAGAAAAACCTACAAATTCTGTGATTTTAGCTGTTTTTATGCTTTTTTAAAAAAAAATACAGATCCAAAACACAAAACCCAGAACCCAAAACACGGAAGGGTGGTTTTGGCAAAACCAATCCAGATCCAAAACACGAAGAAAGATCCAGATCCAAAACCAAAACACAAAACACGAAAAGTGGCCGGTGCACACCCCTAATATATATATGTGCAATTATATAAGATGAGAGATTCAGTTGTGCTGTAAATCGAAGGCATCTGAACTTTGGGATTCTGAGTTGAATTGCGTCCCAACTTGGGTCTTGTCCAGGGGCAGATTGCCGGGGAAATGGCGCGGCTGCCATTTTCCCCGCGATTTCCTCACAGTGCATGCGCAAAATGCCAGAAAAATGGCCGCGGCAGACATTTTACGTCATTTTGAGCAGCGCTGAGAGACCTGTCATGGGACCTCGGAGGGGTATGTTTTACATAATATACAGTATGTGCAGGGTGTGCGGTGTGGGTCCCCCTGGACCTGGGGGCACGTGTGCACAGCACACCTTGCACCTATTATAGATACACCCCTGGTCTTGTCATCAAGTTTGTAACTCGGATCTACAGTAGAAAGCGGATCTTGCATGTTTTGGATAGCATTTACATCCCTCCCTCTTGATTTCAAGTGCTGTGAGGTGGTCAAAATTTAATGGAAATGAATGTTATTGATGTTTTTATCAATTTTTAAAGAAATCCAAAACCAAACCAAAATACTTGAGGGCACCTTTTCCAAAACCAAAAATTGTCAATGATTTAGAATCAAAACCAAAACACAGACATACACACACGCGCGCACACACACACACACACACAGTATGACATTAGCAGCGAGGTACCATTGTTAATACAGTAACTGCCTGCTTAGAAACATTTCTCTATTTCTCCTGTTTATTCTGATACTTTATATGTATAATTTTCTGTAGTATAGGGACTTGGCACTGTGTCTGTGATTGCTAGCTGTCTGTAGCCAAAAACAAGCACTGTACCTGTGATTACCCATTGCCTGGAGTCAGAAACTTGCAGAGTGACTGCCCAGAACCTGAAATTTACAGAGCATTTTCAATCACTAACTGCTTGAAGCAGCGATGTAACATAGATTTGGTGATAAAATGCCTAGAGCCAGAAGATCTCACAGTTCCTGTAATAAGCAACTTCCGAGAATCCAGGAGCTAGCACAGTACCAAGTGTTACCCCTTATTTTAAGCTTGTTTGGGTGGGGTCATCTTTACCTTTTATTTTTAGCCATGTGTGTTATCTATCTGTAGTACAATCCCTTCAGTGTACAGCATTAAGTACTATGTTGGTTCTTTACAAATAAAAAAGAATAATAATAATAATAATAATAATATCCCATTCACTTGTATATAATTAATTTACAACCAGAGGAAGAGCAGAAAGCTTATGTTAAATATATTAGTACAGGTTTCAGCTTGCACTAAATATTTACCCATACTTGCCTACTCTCCCGGAACCTGCGAATGAGCAGACTGGGGAGAATCTTACCGTGGTTCCGCGATCGGTTGGGCAGGAGTGGGGCTTAATGACGTGAGTATATTCTAATCATGTCATTTGGCTCCACCCCTAATGATGTGATAATCTAGCCCTGCCCCCATTTACTGCCCACTACTCCCAGGAACAAGATTTCAAATGTCGGTAAGTATGTATTTGCCCTCTCCCCTTGCAACAGTGGCTGTGATAAGTGTTGTAGTACTATCTATGAATTTGTGTACTGTATTGCACTGTTTACTGTATTGTTCTGTCTTTTTGTCTGAGCAGCGCTGCGGACCACTTGTGGTGCCTTATAAATAAAGCATAATAATAATAATAGAAGGTCCTTGGTTTGAGTCCCCCCACCTTCTTGGATGAAGAACCATCTTATCATTGTGCAAACACAAGATACTTAATTGTACAAGGAGTAAGAAGGGGAACAAAGGTGACCTTATTTTACATTAAATAAGAAGTATTTGATTTGTTAAAAACCCATTCACTTAAACCGATTAAAAGCACAATAATATAAAAGACAGATACTCAATACAATATTTATGAAAATGTTTTTTTGTAAAATCAAAGGATTCCTTTATATGAAAGGATGACTGCTATTGCATTTCCTCTCCTACTGATACTAGAACAGGGTCTTTGATGTTGAATTTCCCTAGATTGTAAGACATCGGGCACCCTAATCAGCCTGATCTGGATGAAATAATGTATTACATCTCCTTCCATATTAACAATTCATTCACATAACATTTTACAATCTATGTTGAAAAGAACATGTACAGTACATGTAGCAAACCATAACGAAAAGAAGCTGCCTACTTTGCCCAAATAGTGGACATGCCCACCCCATACCCGCACAATCAGGCCAATGTCACAGTGTTTGAATTGATTAGAGGGAAAAGCTTTTCTATAGGATGAAACTACAGTACATAGTCAAAATATGCTCAAAATGTCCTAAAATATAAATGGTGATTAGATGGTATCTGAGAGTTTAGCATTAGTAATTTAACTTTTGTAAATTCTAAAAGTTCAACAATGTTAAGATAAAAGCACATGGTGTATCCTGCTCAGTGTAAGGGATATTCAAATAATGAATTGAAAATGACCAGTTGAATGCCTTTTTGCTGAATAAAGGCTCTATGAAAACTGGAAACTGTATTTGGAATGCCCTTGGATCTAGCCTTCTATATTCATCAATTGTTTTTTTTCTCTAAGCATTGTTTAAAAAATATCTGGAACATTTCCACCATCATCTAAAAAATTTACATAGCATTAAAAATAAGAATCTTTTAACTTTTAAAATCAAGGGCCCACTTTATTTCTTCTTGAAAACTAGAAATGATACTTTGCAGTTTTTTTTTACCAAAGCATTTTGTGAAATATTAAAAACTGGCTCTTAAAGCCTTAAATTGCTGATGTCTTTCTTCTTGGCAACCTTAATAAGAAAAAATCTAATTTTGATTCTCAGGTTCTCCCATCGATTAAATACTGATTGCTTGGGATCTCTGTTAACTCTTATGTGTGTTACACGCTTGAAGGATGGATTTAATGACTGACTGACTGACCGACCAATGTTACGACTTTGGCAAGGATGCAGAATACCCTATTGTGCATACACACTTACCAATTGGCCGCATGGTCAGAATAACCCATTTAAATATTCCTGCACATTTGTGATGACATTTTCAATAATTCTTGCAGCAATGGGAGAGAGGCACTAAGCCTTGCAGAGTGATAAAGTGGAGAGTGATAAAGTACAAACCAATCAGCTCTTAACTGTCAGGTTACAGGCTGCGTGTGAAAAATGGCAGTTAGGAGCTGATTGGTTGGTACTTTATCTCTCTCCACTTTATCTCTCTCCTAGGGTTAGTGCATTGTATGGTTGTTTGGGTGTCTGTACACACAATAAGATGTGAACAATAGAGCTGTACAATATATTACATTTGCCATGCAGCATGGCCTATGCAATATATTTGTGAAAGACGTAATTCACAGATATATTGTGTGTACACACTTACAGATAGTCACTACAATATATTGTTTGTCAGCTGTATGAACAATATATCATCTATTGTGTACCCAGCATTAGTGTGTCTATAGTTAGCATTGAGGCCCATGTCTAAACTGTTTATACTCTCATAAAAGAAAAAATGCCTTCATTTCTGCTAACTAGAACATTCAGGGACTGGGTTTGAAAGTGTGTGAACTAAAAATTGATCCAAAAGCAAATAAATTATTTTGAGACTAAATTTAGTAGAGAAAAAAGTAAAAACAACCAAAAGCTTACATACTGTATACTCAGAGTTCAGAAGTTTTCCTTTGGAGTTTGCACAGGATAACAAAAGGACAAATCAAAGATATTTGATACCACTCCCGAATGTTCAGAATGACAATAATTGGTGTGGTATAAGAGATGAGAAAAATTGGCAACGAAGTATGGTAATGACACAAGATTTGTGAATGAATTTCAAAGGTTGGCGGTGCTCCCAAGAGTCAGAAAAATGCAGTGTAATAAACAAAGAAGAAAAGAAGACTCTTTGTTGGGGCACTCTATGTTATGATGATCAATATAAAATGTTACTATTATTAATTATAGGATATAAAATAATGGTACACACACATTACACATAACATACATATATTAGAGTGTACAATTCTGTACACAAATATTGGATCTCATGTGAGGAAGTTCAAAATGCAAAAATTATGCCAATAAAAGATAATTGGGGTGACAGAGATTCGTTGATACTAAATGGCGATGGCGAAATATATCAATTAGGATTATGTATCAGCCCGTATGACACTGCAGGATATATAAAAAAAAATATTGTTACAAAAGTTTCAAAAACCTCCTAATATACTGCATGCAATATAATTATAGTGTGCACACCTCTCAGTATAGTGTATAAGTACAAAGCTCCACCAGAGATGTATCACAGTACATAGCCAAAGGATCACAAATATTCACCCAAGATAGAACAGAGTGGATAGATGTATGACTCTCAAGTTTATATAAGGTATGGCATGAGTCAGTCAAATGAACACTGCATACTAGAAAATCAGAAATTATGGACATGGTATATCTTTATATCACACTGTCAATCAGATAAATGCCGCATGCTAGAAAATCAACAATAATAGAATTTGGTATATTCTTATATCACACTGTAAAGAAAAAAGAGAACATTCAGATGTTTAAAGGATAAGTGGTAACATATTGCTCCCGGGAGCATTAACCCCTATCATAAACTGAAAATAGAAAAGTAAGTCAAGTTATTACGTTCAGATACAATGTCACCTAGAAAGGAAATATTAGTCATGCAAAAACAGGCTTGCTGATTCAAAACATGTTATCTCTATGCAATGTAAATTTAATCCTCCAAAGCTGCAATGTGGCTGGAGGATAGGTACATCATAGTTGTTGTACCTGAAATATGTTATATCAAAGAGAGTGACATAAGAGGTTTTAGATGAAGGGGCCCAGATACTGTCCCCCCACTTCTGCTGTCTCCACATCCTGTATGGGGCAGAGGACCTTTGGATGAGAGAGTGGGGTTGGCAACTGTTAGGAAGGAAAAAAATAAAGCACTTCTGCTGTCTGTTCGCACAAACCTTGTCTATCCTGACATCCTGGACATTGCAGTACAGGAAAGGATGGCTAGCCAATGAGAGAGTATGAGAAAATTACCTAGGGTACCATTCAGAGTCGGTCGAAGCGGCCGCACGGTCGTACGGGAAAAGGGGCCGGATATGCAAATGATTCCCTCACAAGTTGCGTCCCTAAGTTCGGATCGGTAGCTGGCCGACCAACGGGAGGAAGCGGCCGGAATTCAAAAAAATACGCCCCCTTCTCATACGCATTGCACGTCATCTCCGGGCTTATAAGGATTACTCGAGACCATCGGGAACCATCGGAACTGGTCGTAGAGCTTAAGGTTGACCATACCCTCTCTTAAGCTCTACGATCATGTCAGTGTAAAAACCTTCCATGTCACATGTACCATGATGCTACTTTGTTAATTATGCACTCCCACAAACTGTATGCACTCCCATAAAATGCCGTTTGCATAATTAGGCACGCCTGCGTTCGGATCTCCACTCCCCCATTTTCAAGCACCTTCCCCTGTTACCACCCTCAAATGCCTCAATCTGTCAATCAAACTACTAGTTTGCGTACGCGCATTGCGAACTTTACACATGCGCAGTATAGCGAACATTGGTGGCGTACGACCGTGCGGCCGCTTTGACCAACTCTGAATGAGGTCCCAAGTGTGAAGAGAATACCTCTTTTAGCGGGTAGTTTAAGATAGTTAGCTATAGAGGCTGTGTAAATGACAGAAAACTTCTGTAATATACTTTATACAGTATGATGATCAAGCCCATGAGGCTACAATGGGATATGTGGAGCTTCACCATAGAGGTAGCTGGCTATATTCCAAAGTAAGTGTGAGTGGAGCAGTGTCCAGACAGTAGTAAAGTTAATATGTCCATTCATGTAGTGCACACTGTATTGGTTAGCAAATGCACTCCTTAGATCGTGTGGTATGCCGAGTAACTGTTATTCCTGGTGTGGAAGCTGGCGGCTATGTTCTGACAGGAAAGATAAACAGCAGAGCGAGTCTGTAATTCTCTCGCGTTGTTGATAATACCAGTTTCCTGCATCTGCTACAAGATGTGTGAGCCCGAACAGCTGTGCGCAGTGGAGGGCGGGCAATCTGTGGTGCTGGTCAGTGATCGAGCGGTATTGGACTGCAGGGAGAGCTCCATGTGCAAGTCTGATGGGATGGTGTCCAGCCTGTCGAGTCACATGACCAGTGGTCATCACTAGTACTTGATGCTTATGGAGTCTGGAGCTAAACACAGTAGGTTACTGAGTAAGATACACCCAATTGCATAAAGAAGCCGAGAGATGAATGCAGACATGTGCTAGGAATGCTAGAGGCTCAGCTGGGAACTAATTAGCAATCAGCAAGAAAGCTGACACCACAGCACACCGGGAAAAGGCCAGGGAACACAATAGCTGCTATAACAACTGAAGGCTGAGGAGTAAAGGAATTATCCACACTGAGGACTGGTGATAATCTAGGTAATACTGGGTACAAGGGTGTGCTGCTCTGGAATTCCAGTGAAAGATCACAAGTAATCCTCTCTGAGAACTGGAGACAGCCTGGGAAATGCAGAGTACAATAGTAAAGCCTGAAAGCATACATAGTAGTAATCACTAGTGAATTGAAGTTGTTCAGGCAACTAACTGCTGCAAGAGACAGACTAAATTACCCCTAGGCAGTTGGTCATTGGATCATGAGATCAGCTGAAAGACCGCAGGACTGCCATTGGGATAGACTAGTCAGATGACACAGACTAACATGGCTGCACCCATGTCCACCACCGTGGGAACCAGGGCACATGCATGGAAGCCCTAGCAGGTCCTGGGGACAATACTCAGTCATAACTCATCACTACAACTGGCGCCTGAATGCCTCGCAGCCTAAAGACACTAGTTCAGCAGTAAGTAATTGCCAATCCCAGGCTGCATCCTGACAATACCCCCCCTTTCAGGGTGGACCCCGAACACCAAAAACATGCACAAGAATTCACTCCATAAAAAATTCCAGGAATATAAGGAGGCTTACCAAAAAACTTGAAGAAATCTTCACAAGAAGCAAACTTCATGAACTTCGAAAGATTTCTACTTAAAACATCAAAAAATTTGACTTGGAAAAAATCTTGTGGAAAACATAACAAAAAATTAGACTCCCACAAACTTCAAAAACAACTTTCCAGACTCACTATGAGGACTTTGTAGATTTACCAAGTTGAGCTAATATTTAGTATGAAATTATGTTTTCTTCCTCCATACAGATAGCTCCTGTACCATATTGTCTTGACAAGGGAGTAAGGTGGTACATCTGAGTTTGATATCTGAAGGTGGTGAGGTCATACTAAAACCTTTGTCAGAAAAGGTAATCGAAGACGGATCCACAGTAGCAAATTCTTTAATTAGAGCCATACTGAAGGCCATCACATCTTGTAAGATAGGATCCTTGTACTCGATAAGTGGGTTAGCCCACTCCAAAGCTTTTCCTCTAAAGTTCATGATAAGAAACGTGACAAGGTTGGTGGAAGTGATAACAGAAGACGGATCAGTTCTCATTAGTGTGTCGAAATGTTTAAACAATGCGGTATATAGGGGCACTTCTCCATCAAAGACCATAGGCACCAATGCGTCAGACGAGTCCAGAGTTACAGAATTTTCTTTTTAGACAATATCACCTGAAGATTCCTTGGACCGAAGACTGGGTGGCTCTACTAAACTTGATTGAAGCTCTTTACTCAAATCGACAGAAGAACACGAATGAGACTCAGAAGAATTGTAACTGGGATTTATTAATATACGAAGGCCGTCTTCATCTATAATTTTAATCCCTAAGCCCTTTGCTTTCTTTTGTTTGGACTCTCCACCATCACGTTGCATGATTAGGTAATTAATTTTATTACTAATATTTTCAAAGACTTTGCCTCCATATCCTTCTATTAATGTCTTTGCCTCATATTTTGTTATGGACTCCAAAACTCTGGTAAACACGAATGTTAGACCTTACAAGCATTTATCTGCACGTAAGGAATTCTGCTTGTTGTTGAAAGCTTTAACTGTTGAATTAGTCTTGCCTTCAGGAGAAAGAACGGTTGGAAAAGACAAGTCACTTGAAACCTCTCTCTGGAGAGAGACACCTGAAGAATTCTCCTGAGATACCACACTCGAAAGCTCTGCCTGAGGAGTGAAGCTGGACATGAAAACCCCCTCCTGGGGCATGAAACTTATTACTACCTCTTGGGCTGAGAGACTTGAAACCTTTTCATGGGGTACAGGACTTGAAACCCCTACTTGTGATGAGAGATTTGAGACTCCATCCTGGGGTAAGAAACTTGAGACCTCATCTTGGAGTGAGAAATTAGAAACCCCCTCTTAGAATATAGCACCTGAATCTACCTCTTAGGGTAAGATACTTGAAACTACCTCATGAGGAATAACACTTGAACCCTTACCCTGGGTTAAGACACTTGAACTACCCTCCTGGGAATTAAAACTCAAAGCGAAGGCCCCACCCTGGGGCATGAAACTTGAAATGGAAACCCTCTCCTGAGCTATGAAACTCGAAATGAAGGCTCCCTCCTGAGGCATGAAACTTGAAACAAAGACCCCCTCCTGGGGCGTGAATCTCTAAATGAAGGCCTTTTCTGGGGCATAGGACTTGAAACCCCCTGCTGGGGTATGGGACTTGAAACCCCTCTTGAGGTAATAAACTTGAAATTCCCTTTTGGGATATGAGACTTGAGACCCCCTCCTGGGGTACAGAACTTGAAAACCCCTGCTGGGGTTTGGGACTAAAAAAACCCTTCCTGGGGAAGTTGACTTGACATTTCCTCCTGTGGTACAGAATGTGAAACCCATCTTGGGATGCAAGATCAGAGACTCCCTCCTGGGGTGAGAGACACAAGACCCCTTCTTGAGGTACAATACTTGAGAAACCCTCCTGGGGTATAACACCAGAAGACCCCTCCTGGGGAATGAAACTTGAAACACTCTCCTGGGGTAAGATACTCAAAAACCCCTCCTGGGGTATAATATCAGAAGTTCCCTCCTGGGGAACGAAACTTGAAACCCTCTCCTGGGGTGTGAAACTCAAAACAGAAACCCCCTCCCAGGGTGGAAAACTTTAAACCCCTTCCTGGGGTATAATACTTGGAACCCCCTCTTGGGGAGTGAAACTTGAAACTCCCTTCAGGGAAATAGCACTTGGAATCCCCTCCTGGGGAATGACACTTAGAACCCCCTCTTGGGGTATGTCACTTGAATCTCCCTCTTGGGGTAAAAGACTTGAAACTTTGTCTTGCGATGTAGAACCTAAAACCTCCTCCTGGAGTGAGAAACTTGTAGCCCCCTCATGGTGTATTGAAACTGAAGAGTTTAAGTCTGACTTTTAAGATGGTTCTTCAGGGACAACCAGCTGGAGACCTCCTATCAAACAGGAAATATCCAAACTGTGACCAGTAGATATGGTATGAAGTGTGTCTCTGACTCTAGGAGGATGACCTATTCCTCCAAAATTCCCTGGACGAGGGAAGAAGTATCTCATAACCGGGCCTCAATCATAAACTTGCTTGGAGAACATTCACTCTTTGCTTGAAACCAGAGAAATCAAAATCACAAATGGTTGAGGAGAAGAACTGAAAGTGCAGTCTTTGGGGAGCACACCCTTGCCCCCACTTCTTGAAGGATGAGGAGCACAGTATTTAATAAACTGGTCATCATAACCACAATATAGGCAAAGTAGTTCCAGGTGGTGCTGACGTTCAATCTCAGTAAGCTTAGGGTGCAGGAAACTTTGATGCCTTACTTTAGCTTGCTTGAAAGTGATGTTAGACATGTCAGGAGTAGCACAAGAAAACTTGGGAATAGCTTTAAATACTATGGGGAGAAGACATTGGAGTTGCTCCAATAGCTGGGTTAAACTCGTGAGGAGGTTAGGATCACTGGTAATAGTTGACGGTGAAGACCAAGGACACTCAAAAGATGAACTGGAAGACCCAAAACATTTTCCTGCTGTAAAGGAAGGTAAAATGTGAGACTCTGAAGAAACAGTCACAGGAGGGTTCATTGTCGGAACTTGTAAAGTAGCTGGAAATGGTGCAGAATGAGCAGAATTTTTTTTTTTAAATAAACCAGAAAATTCCTGCAGTTGTTGTCTCATGAGTTGCAGAATTGTCTCATGAGTTTCCACTCGAGAGAGTAACTAAAAAAACCCTGCCTTATCCTCTAACCCGGCGGCTTGCATATTTTAGTGGCCAGAACAAACTGTCACTCCCACCGTAGAGAAATCCCCTTTGGAGGGAGTGAAAGCTGAGGTCCCGGGTTAAGGTTGGAATCGGAGGCAAAGAACCTGTATATATGTCTTCTTCATCCACTAGCACCAGACATTGATTAGACCTGGTCAAAGGTGCAGAGTCTAACCTATCGGGAGGTGTTCTCCAGTGACCCCTCCAATCGGGATTTGGGTTTTAGCTGCATCCAATAGGCAGGTCTCGGTCCTTTGGTCAAGTGTCTGATGCTAATGTGGACAAATGGAAGAATGTATATACAAGCTTGAGGACAAAGGTGGATGTGCTGGTATCGTGATCTGTGAAGAGCGCTGTAAACACTATGGGAATAATTGAGAGAATTCACTAATACTGGTATCAGATGCAGAAGACTGGAATAAATTCTGGAATCCTGGTAACATGGAATACTAATAACAGCTGGTATCTGGACGCATGAGATAATGATAGGATTTCACTGGTACAAATATCCAAATGTAGGAGATGATAATAAATACAGAGGACCAATCATATACGGAAAGAATAATGCTTATGGAGATAATAGACTGGAGCACTGGTATCTGCCATGAAGTCTGGAGCTAAACACAGTAGGTTACTGAGTAAGATACACTCACTTGCATAGAGAAGCAGAGAGATGAATGCAGAGATGTGCTAGGAAAGCCAGAGGCTCAGCTGGGAACTAATTAGCAATCAGCAAGAAAGCTGACACCACAGCACACTGGGAATAGGTCAGGGAACTCAATAGCTGCTATAACAATGGAAGGCTGAGGAGTAAAGCAATTATCCACACTGATTACTGGTGATAACCTAGGAAATATTGGGTACAAGGGTGTGTACTGCTCTGGAAGTCCAGTGAAAGATAACAGGTAATCTTCTCTGAGAACTGGAGATGCAGAGTACAATAGTGAAACCTGGAAGCATACACAGTAGTAATCACTGGATAATTGAAGTTGTTCAGGCAACTACCTGCTGCAAGAGACAGACTTAAATACCCCTAAGCAGTTGGTCATTGGATCGTAAGATCAGCTGACAGACCGCAGGACTGCCATTGGGAGAGACTAGTCAGATGACACAGACTAACATGGCTGTGCCCATGTCCGCCCCCATGGGAACCAGGATGCATGCATGAAAGCCCTATTGGGCCCTGGGGAGAATACTCAGCCATAAATCATCACTACAACTGGTGCCTGAATGCCTCAGAGCCTAAAGACACCAGTTCAGCTGTGAGTAAAGGCCGATCCCAGGCTGCATCCTGACACTCACATGAGATCCAATATTTGTGTACAGAATTGTACACTCTAATATATGTATGTTATGTGTAATGTGTCTGTACCATTATTTTATATCCTATAATTAATAAAAGTTAAATATTATATTGATCATCATATCATAGAGTGCCCCCAACAAAGAGTCTTTTTTTCTTCGTTTATTACACTTAATATTCTCAGAGTTGGCAGGAAGCACTTTTTCTAGAATAATTTTTAAGTTGGTGAGTGCCATGCAAATAAAGCAACCCTGAATGGACATTTTAGGCTCACCATATGCAGGGGGGGATGTACAAAATCTTTTAAAATACTACCACTTGATACTTGAGCAAACTCTGACTTTAGTACAGAGATTTGTATTTAAAGTCTTTAAGCCCAACAATTCTGGATATTAAAGTGCCCTCACTGAGGGGAAGATGTATCATACAAAGCCATGTACTGAAGTCAGACTTTGTTCAGATATCAATCAATAGCACTGATGAGATGTGCTCCAGCACTGGAGGAAGACTCTGCTTGGTACAGGTAAAATACACTTACAAGGAGGAGCAATCTGTCACTGGAGGAGCCAATCTTGAAGAAGCTACCTTCATTAGTTACCCATCAAGTAAGTTTCTTCTGAGAAAGAAAAACTGGTGCGCTAATCACTCAGGTGTTGTCTAATATAGAACAAACAATGAACCAGGATGAAGTGGCGCTTTTTTGATGAATATGACACCAACACTGTCACAATTAATATAAAATTACAAAGACCCTATAGGTCACTTTAATAAAATATTGCATAAAATCAATATGGTGAAGAAAAAGCCAGTGTATACATATGATACAGACCACATCAACACACTTCCTGTTTATAATGCCAAATATTAGGGGAAGAAAATAGCACAGAAATGTCACTTGGATGGTTAAGACATATATATAGTCCAGAGCAAGGACACTAGATGGAATCGTGCCACAACAAACTAGTGTATATTCAAAAGTCCAGGGTATAGTTACCAGATCCTATTGCCGATAGGAGGATGTTCCTATTTACATACAATAGTACGCTGCACTTGGAGTCCTCCAAAGTATACGGCAGGGTCTGTTTGGGAAGTCCCGGTCTTTGAAGTAGGGCAATAAGATGAAAAATATCCCCAGGCATAAAAAAATTCCAGGAAGATGGATCCAAATCATTCAAACCTATTTGATTAACATTATCTAATTAGTGTAAATAGTGTAAATAAGAAGATATATCACTATTTGTCATATAAAGCCGAAGATTACATAGTTTTGATTATATATTCAGAAGAACTACATTTCCCAGCATCCTATACTATAAGAAATGTCTTGTGAATATTACGATCACTGAGATCGCCTGGTCACGTGGTCGCGATACTGATCACGTGGCCGGAAGAGAGCCACGTGATAGACATTTGACAACACGGAGCACGCTAGTTAGAGACAATACGTCATTATGACGTGAGTGGCTACTTCCTGAATATAGAGAGTTCCTCTAACCATGTGACCTTTGCCGATCACGTGACCAGGATACTCTATGAGTATAGAACCCTTCCTAATGTCACATGATGGTGTTCCGATCACGTGACCAGGATCAGAATACAGGAAGTAATCTAACCAGGTAATATAACTGAAATATAAAATGATCTATATATTATTAATCTTTCTTGTATATATAATTAGATAATGTTAATCAAATAGGTCTGCCTCTATGATATATTTTATAACTTTTATTGTTATATTAGTAAATGACATGTTAATTGTATGCAGGTGCTAATTAGCACTAAGATCAGGGAAGGGGTATAAAAAGGCCCCTCTGACCATATGAATCTACACCTTTGAAAAAGCTGTTAGCTGATACAGCGAAACGCGTTAGTAGACCACCAAGGAGACTATTGAACTATCTCCATACTGCCAAGTGTTTATACACACACAACGACTGGATTGAATGATTTGGATCCATCTTCCTGGAATTTTTTTATGCCTGGGGATATTTTTCATCTTATTGCCCTACTTCAAAGACCGGGACTTCCCAAACAGACCCTGCCGTATACTTTGGAGGACTCCAAGTGCAGCGTACTATTGTATGTAAATAGGAACATCCTCCTATCGGCAATAGGATCTGGTAACTATACCCTGGACTTTTGAATATACACTAGTTTGGTGTGGCACGATTCCATCTAGTGTCCTTGCTCTGGACTATATATATGTCTTAACCATCCAAGTGACATTTCTGTGCTATTTTCTTCCCCTAATATTTGGCATTATAAACAGGAAGTGTGTTGATGTGGTCTGTATCATATGTATACACTGGCTTTTTCTTCACCATATTGATTTTATGCAATATTTTATTAAAGTGACCTATAGGGTCTTTGTAATTTTATATTAATTGTGACAGTGTTTGTGTCATATTCATCAAAAAAGCGCCACTTCATCCTGGTTCATTGTTTGTTTTATATTGGGCCTGACTAGCCCTCTTTTCAGTGGCAGCTAGGAATAACCACTCATTACAGCGCCTGTATCCAATTTTTTGGTATTCCTTTTGCGTTGTCTAATATAGAGACTTGCTGCTGACACCAGAGGGATACCTGCAAACCACCCTCAAAAAGGAACAAAAAAATATACAAATAGGTGTCTGCGAAAATCAGTATATAAAAAACATAGGCTGTGAAAATTATAAATATATTATTATTTTATTGAACATATGAAAAAATGAACTGCAGTTCAACTCGAAAAACAATATAAACATTACACATTAAATGAAAAAATAAATTGAATGTTACATTAATGATCTAAACACATACTGTTTCCAATATATCATAGGAATAAAGATAGATGTTTTAATCTCTATGTAGAGCCTTGATGGTAATCAGCATATGTTGCTAATGTCAACCAGAATGATATCAATCTGTAAAGTAGGTATAGTCACTCTGTTGAAACCTGATATAGTGTATAGTGACTCCCTAAATTACGGAGCCGTGGAGCTATTTATAATTTTCACAGCCTATGTTTTTTATATAGTGATTAGCGCAGACACCTTATTTGTATATTTTTACGTTTTTTCTGAGTCCTGCCATTGGAAAGCTTAAATCTGAAAGGATTGTCAATCAGAAGTCAATCATGGCTCACCACATCACTTTCTTCTCTCAACCTTTTATACCCTTAGCAAGCTGAGAGAGATACTGTCTGACACACATGAGCACAATAGACAGATATTGTCTGATGCTTGTATTCGTTATAGACTAAAAAGGTTGTTTGAGGCACTAGCCCCAGAGATAACATTAAACCCAGTGTGGTAAATAGGTTTCCAATAAAAAAGTGTTCCCTTGGCTTGGTTGAGAAAGGGGCGATGGGTACTGATTCTTTGTCCTTTTTTCTTAGCATCATTTCTTATCTTGTTCCAGGACTGTCAATGAAAAGTACAGTTTCCTGAAGGTGATTGTGGGTATGACTAATACAGTAAATACTAGGGGTGTGCACCGGCCACTTTTCGTGTTTTGTGTTTTGGTTTTGGATCTGGATCTTTCTTCGTGTTTTGGATCTGGATTGGTTTTGCCAAAACCACCCTTCCGTGTTTTGGGTTCTGGGTTTTGTGTTTTGGATCTGTATTTTTTTTTAAAAAAGCATAAAAACAGCTAAAATCACAGAATTTGTTGGTTTCTCTGCTCCTATGCTATTATTAACCTCAATAACCTTAATTTCCACTCATTTCCAGTCTATTCTGAACACCTCACACCTCACAATAGTGTTTTCATGTCCAAAAGGTTGCACCGAGGTAGCTGGATGACTATGCTAAGCGACACGAGTGGGCGGCACAAACACGTGACCCATCTAGGAGTGACACTGCAGTGGCAGACAGGATGGCAGTTAGAAAAACTAGGCCCCAAACTGTACATAATGCAAAGAAAAAAAAGAAGTGCAAGATGGAATTGTCCTTGGGCCCTCCCACCCACCCTTATGTTGTATAAACAGGACATGCACACTTTAACAAATCAATCATTTCAGCACCAGGGTCTGCCACACAACTGTGGCTGAAATGATTGGTTCGTTTGGGCCCCCACAAAACAAGCTGGCAATTAATGTGTCCCTGCACAAACTGGCTCTACGGAGGCAAGATGTCATCCTCATCCTCCTCATCCACCGATTCCTCACCCTCTTCAGTGTGTACATCCTCATCCTCACAGAGTATTAATTCGTCCCTGCTGGAACCACAGGTCCCTCTGTACGTTCTGGAGGCTGGTCTCCCTGGAAGAGTTGATAATTCATTTTATGAACATCATCTTCTCCACATTTTGTGGAAGCAACCTCCTACGCCTTTCGCTGACAAGGTTCCCGGCTGCACTAAACACTCTTTCGGAGTACACACTGGAGGGGGGGGGCAACTCAGGTAAAATAGAGCCAGTTTGTACAGGGACCTCCAAATTGCTTCTTTTTCCTGCCAGTACAGGTACGGACTGTCTGACATGCCTACTTGGATGCTGTCACCGATGTAGTCCTTTAACAGACAGACGCACGCTTGTCGCTGCTGCTTTGAGGATTCAAGTGCGGCTACAGCCCACACAATTCACAAAGACAGAAAAAAAAAAAGAATATTTTTATTGTTTGTGGAGCACACTTTGAGGGTTACACCACCCTTTAACAGACAGACGCACGCTTGTCACTGCTGCTTTGAGGATGCAAGTGCGGCTACAGCCCACACAATTCACAAAGACAGAAAAAAGAAGAAGAATATTTTAATTGTTTGTGTAGAACACTTTGAGGTGTCACCACCCTTTAACAGACAGACGCACGCTTGTCGCTGCTGCTTTAAGGATGCAGGTGCGGCTACAGCCCACACATTTCACAAAGACCGAAAAAAAAAAGAACAATATTTTAATTGTTTGTGTAGAACACTTTGAGGTGTCATCACCCTTTAACAGACAGACGCACGCTTGTCGCTGCTGCTTTAAGGATGCAGGTGCGGCTACAGCCCACACAATTCACATAGACAGAAAAAAAAAGAACAATATTTTAATTGTTTCTGTAGCACACTTTGAGGGTGTCACCACCCTTTAACAGACAGACGCACGCTTGTCGCTGCTGCTTTGAGGATGCAAGTGTGGCTACATCGCACACAAGTCACAAACACATTAAAAAAATAGTTTTTTATTTTTTGGAACACTTTGAGAGTTACACCACCCTTTAACAGACAGACGCACGCTTGTCGCTGCTGCTTTAAGGATGCAGGTGCGGCTACAGCCCACACATTTCACAAAGCCAGAAAAAAAAAGAACAATATTTTAATTGTTTGTGTAGAACACTTTGAGGGTGTCACCACCCTTTAACAGACAGATGCACGCTTGTCGCTGCTGCTTTAAGGATGCAGGTGCGGCTACAGCCCACACATTTCACAAAGACCAAAAATAAAAGAACAATATTTTAATTGTTTGTGTAGCACACTTTGAGGGTGTCACCACCCTTTAACAGACAGACGCACGCTTGTCGCTGCTGCTTTAAGGATGCAGGTGCGGCTACAGCCCACACAATTCACAAAGACAGAAAAAAGAACAATATTTTAATTGTTTGTGTAGCACACTTTGAGGGTGTCACCACCCTTTAACAGACAGACGCACGCTTGTCGCTGCTGCTTTAAGGATGCAGGTGCGGCTACAGCCCACACAATTCACAAAGACAGAAAAAAGAACAATATTTTAATTGTTTGTGTAGCACACTTTGAGGGTGTCACCACCCTTTAACAGACAGACGCACGCTTGTCGCTGCTGCTTTAAGGATGCAGGTGCGGCTACAGCCCACACAATTCACAAAGACAGAAAAAAAAAGAACAATATTTTAATTGTTTGTGTAGCACACTTTGAGGGTGTCACCACCCTTTAACAGACAGACGCACGCTTGTCGCTGCTGCTTTGAGGATGCAGGTGGAATCTAGACGGGATTTGGAACCGAGGACACACTAACTCCATCAATTGTCTAAATCCCACTGCACTAATGTCGGATACCGGACGCACGTCTAACACCAACATAGCAGTCAAGGCCTCAGTTATACGTTTTGCTTCAGGATGACTGCTGTCGTACTTCATCCTCATCGCTAGGGACTGTTGGAGGGTCAATTGTTTAGTAAAAGTAGTGATGTTCCTACTTCCTCTCTGGGATGATGAACAACTCCCAGCAGCAGCAACAGCACTAGGAGGAAGAGGTTCTTGATCTTTCCCTATTTTATTTTTATCGGAGAAAGTTTGGTCCTCCATTTATGTTATATTGATATATATACGTGCGGCTAAAGCGCACACAAACACAGAAAATATTATTTTATTTTTGCTGGAGAGTAGTGCACTTTGTGGGTTACACCACCCTTTAAGAAATGAGCCAGCCGGCTCTTTACTTATGGGACACAGGCGCACGCTTGGCGCTGCTCCTTTGTTGATGCACGTGCAGCCACAGTGCACACAATTCACAAACACAGAAAATAATTTTTTTTTTGGTTTGGACTGGAGTGTACTTTCGGGGGTTACAGCACCCTTAACGGTCAAGCCAGCCGGCCCTTTACTTATGACACAGGCGCACGCTTGGCACTACTTTGTTGATGCACGTGCGGCTACTGCGCACACAATTCACAAACACAGAAAATAATTTTTTTTTTGGTTTGGACTGGAGTGTACTTTCGGGGGTTACAGCACCCTTAACGGTCAAGCCAGCCGGCCCTTTACTTATGACACAGGCGCACGCTTGGCACTACTTTGTTGATGCACGTGCGGCTACTGCGCACACAATTCACAAACACAGAAAATAATTTTTTTTTTGGTTTGGACTGGAGTGTACTTTCGGGGGTTACAGCACCCTTAACGGTCAAGCCAGCCGGCCCTTTACTTATGACACAGGCGCACGCTTGGCACTACTTTGTTGATGCACGTGCGGCTACTGCGCACACAATTCACAAACACAGAAAATAATTTTTTTTTTGGTTTGGACTGGAGTGTACTTTCGGGGGTTACAGCACCCTTAACGGTCAAGCCAGCCGGCCCTTTACTTATGACACAGGCGCACGCTTGGCACTACTTTGTTGATGCACGTGCGGCTACTGCGCACACAATTCACAAACACAGAAAATATTTTTTTTTTAGGTTTGGACTGGAGTGTACTTTCGGGGGTTACAGCACCCTTTAACAGTCAAGCCAGCCGGCCCTTTACTTATGACACAGGCGCACGCTTGGCACTACTTTGTTGATGCACGTGAGGCTACTGCGCACACAATTCACAAACACAGAAAATAATTTTTTTTTTGGTTTGGACTGGAGTGTACTTTCGGGGGTTACAGCACCCTTAACGGTCAAGCCAGCCGGCCCTTTACTTATGACACAGGCGCACGCTTGGCACTACTTTGTTGATGCACGTGCGGCTACTGCGCACACAATTCACAAACACAGAAAATATTTTTTTTTTTGGTTTGGACTGGAGTGTACTTTCGGGGGTTACAGCACCCTTAACGGTCAAGCCAGCCGGCCCTTTACTTATGACACAGGCGCACGCTTGGCACTACTTTGTTGATGCACGTGCGGCTACTGCGCACACAATTCACAAACACAGAAAATAATTTTTTTTTTGGTTTGGACTGGAGTGTACTTTCGGAGGTTACAGCACCCTTAACGGTCAAGCCAGCCGGCCCTTTACTTATGACACAGGCGCACGCTTGGCACTACTTTGTTGATGCACGTGCGGCTACTGCGCACACAATTCACAAACACAGAAAATAATTTTTTTTTTGGTTTGGACTGGAGTGTACTTTCGGGGGTTACAGCACCCTTAACGGTCAAGCCAGCCGGCCCTTTACTTATGACACAGGCGCACGCTTGGCACTACTTTGTTGATGCACGTGCGGCTACTGCGCACACAATTCACAAACACAGAAAATAATTTTTTTCTTGGTTTGGACTGGAGTGTACTTTCGGGGGTTACAGCACCCTTAACGGTCAAGCCAGCCGGCCCTTTACTTATGACACAGGCGCACGCTTGGCACTACTTTGTTGATGCACGTGCGGCTACTGCGCACACAATTCACAAACACAGAAAATATATTATTTTTTTAGCACTTGGGGGGAGCACCCCTGATGGACTTTGAAGTAGTGGACACAGCCCCTATTAACAACAGCAGCACAGCACAACACAGCCAGCCCCTATGGACTTTGAAGTAGTGGACAACAGCAGCACTACACTACACTACACTACACAGCCCTAACTCCCACCCTCCCTCTTCACTGTCCACAGCCGAGTGAGAAAATGGCGCCGACGTGGGTACCTTATATAGGATCCAAAACCCGCGAGACTCGGAAGGCGGGATGATGACGTTTTGCCTCGATTTCAGATCCGAGTCAGGCGGGAAAAGTCGAGCCTGATTCGGATCGGACTCGGATCGGGGGGGCTCGGGGGGGTTCGGATTTCAGAAATCCGAACCCGCTCACCCCTAGTAAATACATTTTCACCCCTTTCACATTACACTATTTTCAGGAACAGATTTGTCCATGGACATATTCTATGAGTCAGAAATTCTATTAAAGCCTATATCCTCATCCACTGGACTGGCAAAACCAAGATCAATGCACCCATAGTAAACTCTGATTTCCTTGTAAACCTTATGACTGCCATCCTTACAGATGGGTCCTCTTACACCTACTGTATACCTTTTGCACAATATGGCACAAGACTCCAGGCAGGACTTAGATGCTCAGCCATGGGAAGCGATTCCCGTGCTTGAGTATTTGTTTCCAAATTTTAAGTCTAAGGGCCTGATTCATTACAGATTGCAACTGCGATTACGCGCGATTGTTGTGTACTGCGAATGCATCACAATGCACCTGCGTGAAGGCTCCACTGCGATCACACTGTGATCACAGTAACCACGCAGACACATCGCAGAGTGATTGACAGGAAGTGACCGTTTGGGGGTGTTGACAGGGGGTGGTCAGGGAAATGCAGTCGTGTCAGTGCATTTGACTGCTGTTACAGGGGCAAGTGTAAATTAGCCACTGCAATGCCATACACAGCTTGAGCTTTCACTGCATGCGATGAGGTTAGCAAATTCTGAGTAAGGTCAGACCTATTGTAATTGTGCACGAGGCTCTGATGGTACTCGATGTTACCGATGATTTTGCAGACTTGCAAGGTATTACGGATGAGCGTAAGGGGAAGTGGGCATCCTCATGTTGGGCTGCGATGGCATTTCAATTGCAAACATTAGCATATTTTCGCAGTGGGTCTGCGTGCATAATCGCACCTGCGATCGCAATAGTAATCTGCAATAAATCAGGCCCTAAATTCATTAATAGTGTACAAACTAGCTAATAGTGTCCTAAGTACTGTACTTAGGATCAGTATTTTTTGTCACCAAGGAATTGGTATAAATTAACAGATTAAGCATAATGATGCATGGCACATGTCTCTAATATAGGCACATGTCTCTAATATAGGAACTCTGTCTTTTGCCTTTTAACCCAGAAAAAGTTGTATTGCGTGGCAAAGTCCATAGTGCACCAAATAGGACTATTTGGTGCAATTTGGGGATAGGTGTATGTAGACACATTTGTATAATCTTGGGGCTAACTATAGACTGGTTAGGAATCCCATCAGAAGAAATTTAGCTTGCAGTAACAGTAACATGAACACTGAAAACAACCAGAATAGAAGGCTCTTTCTAGACCAGGAACGGTAGACTGAAGTTATCTGGTTCTCTTGATTTCCTTCTTACAGGGGCAACAGGCTTTTTGACTGGTGGTACAATTACTTAAATTGTGCTCATGGAGTAATATATGCATGTTTCCCAATAAGTACTTACACAGCAGGAAATCTTCTAAATGATGTTCACCACATTCACATATACAGTAGATGAAGATGTTATATGTTGAACAGAAAACTGTAGTATGCTCCATTCACCATACTTTTGTTCATCTTTGCAGGAAGCTAGATTGTGCCAATACCTGCCACAGCAATATAAGAACATTTACATACCTGTATACATTAGGTAGACTCTGTTCTTACTGAGCACAATATTAGATACAGGATGTGTTATAAGTTATCTAATGACTTCTGGATGTCACCTTAGGACAGACTGATAGTCATAAAAAATTTTGTAAGTATTGAGAACTAGCTTTATATGAAGAAATTATATATGTAATGGTTTGACTCAAAAAAGGTTTCTAAAAATTCTTTGTGAAAATTGGGATTATATTTAATTCCAGATCCAATTTGTCACGCCCTTACTATGAGCCATCTGCAATCTCTGTGGCTGCAGCAGGCAGCACAACACTGTAAGCGAAAGCTAAACAGGAAGACTAAAGTTACAATGTAGGGGTTATTTAGTGTCAGCGTATAAAGAAGATTACTGCTTAGTTTGAAGAATAATAACTACTTGGCATCTCGGTTCGACACAAGCCTTCAATTCCTGAAATGACACATGTTCAACAACATTGAAGAGTATTATTTCTAAAGCTATAATTTGTGCTTATGCAAGTGCATTTTTAGGGAGTGTTCTAGAATGTGTCCCACTGTATTTTTTGCCATCTGCATAATACTTCCAAGAGGAAGAGGGGTGGTGTTCCAAACTTTGTTCCATGGAAACCACAGCTGACCCTATCAGCAAATAATATAAAGTTGATTATCTCCATGTTATCTATGTCACACCAAAAATGTTTGCAAACCAACATTTTTTTTACTTTTAATGGCAGTTGGAGTAATTAATTAAACAATTATTATTATTATTTAGTGAATTTGAAACTCTCGTGGCACTTGCATTGAAAGTTGTAGCTGATGGAGAGCTAGCAGCCATGGTACTGTCTAGTATTGTGTTATAAATTTCACTTCACACTTCCGGTATATGTTCAGGAAGCCGGCTGACGCAATGCGGACAGCCAGCTTCCCGACTACTGAATCCCGGCGAGGGTTAAATGACAGGCATCGAAATCTCAACGCCTGTCATTTTACCTACGCCGGGAGACCGTCGCCCGGCATCCCGATCGAAGTGATGCCGGGCACTGGCCGCAGACAGTTGCCGGGGGGAGGGTTAAGTTAGGGGCTCCCAGGGGGGGCTGAGGGTGGTTAGGCAACCCCCCGGGAGGTTAGGGTTAGGCTAGGCGGGAGGGAGGGTTAGGGTTAGGCACCCCCGGGGGGAGGTTAGGGTTAGGAACCCCCCGGGGGACTTAGGTTTAGACGGTGGGGAAGGGGGTGTTAGGTTTAGGCACTTAGAGGGGGGATTAGGGTTAGGCATGGGGGGGAGGGTTAGGGTTAGGCACCCTAAAGGAGGGTTAGCGTTAAGGGGTAGAATTAGATTAGTTTATACTTACCTTTAGGACAATTGGGATTTCCTCCGCTGTCGGGCTGGCATTGCCGGGATTTGAACCACCGGCCATGCGGCCATCAGTAATTCATACTGAATGTGACACTTCCACTTAAATTTTACTTTCATTCACAGCATGTTTTTTATTAGGGACAGGATTGGTGCAGCATTGCTTTTCAGTTGATGGGGAATCTTTTATTTTGTATGTGCTGGTTGAATGGCATCTGCATTCAAGGCCGTAGCTAGGATCTGTAGGTGGCACCAACACTCCACCACAGCCCTTGCTGCTGGATAGCAGGATGCCTGGAATGGCACCCTGCAGCCAGTATCACTGTCGCAGTGCTGCCTGGAGCGTCTTTTGTACTCTCCGAGCATGTTATGCACCCTGCTACATGTAAGTATAGGATGCTCTGGGCAGTGCTATAATTCCTGGTGCTGGCCGCCCTGCCCCCACCCCTCTGCATGATATAATGGTATAGGGCGAGCACAGAGTTTTCGGAAGCCCTGTTACCGCACTGTCTGCATATAGCTGTGTGACTGCTTCATATTCATCATTACTGATTTATAAAAAGTCACAAACATTTTCTAAAAAAGAGACTGACCAATCTAATTTTAATTTGTTCATTATTTTGGCATAATCTATGAACACAGATTATTTAGCATTGTGCACTGCACAAAATGCTTACCACCCATGTTTTTTTAATGCTAAATAAATTGGATGTGGATACATTGCTTTTACTACATTCATTATCGCTGGCACAGCTTTTTTTCTTTTCTAGTTCAATGTATCTGTGACATATTGTTGTACAGTACAAGTCAATAAAACTGACAAACTAGTTAGGACCTGCACTAAAGTACAAGGGTTGGGGACTCACTGCTTCTTGACAGGCAAGTGGAGGTGAGTCATTGAAAAGAGAAGCCAGATCAGCACTCATGGAACATATACCCATCAAAGGGCAAGCATACAGAGACAGAAGGGTATACATACTAAGCCTTAAGGGTCTAGATTTAGACACCTGTCATTCGTCCCTAGTCGCTATTACAGTGTCTGGAAGCCAGTGGTTGGCATTTAGACTGTCGGCTTCCGGACTACATCCCATTCAAATAGACCCCTCTTCATAAACCAGGATGGGTGCAGGAACAAACATGTGAAGATTACGAATGCTCCAATAGTCAAGCTCCAAAAATACAAATTTTTTTCGAAGCTTGAGGAATTTAGGTCCTGAAAGGTAAGCATGAGATATCAGTGACAATTCCTGCATTACCTTTATAATGAACAGCTCCGATCCTTAAATTCAACAAAAGTAGGTTAAAATGGAAATTTTCACCTGCTTTTGTAGAAATTAAGTGATGATGAATGGACCCCCTGGAGATAAAGTGCATATAGATAAAGGGCCTGATTCAGACCCGCTCGCGAGCGCTGAGCGCTCGCAAGCGGGTCGATGGTGCCCTAGTGCGCATGCGCACGATGGAAGGAGCTCCGTCGTGCGCATGCGAGAGACCCACATAGCGCCGGCCAAGCCGTCGCTATGAGTCTCGCACCAAAGGGGGCATGCTGTCGATGGTGAGTGACAGCACGCCCCCTTTGGTGGGCGTGCCGGGGGCATTGCTGCCCAGATGGAGGCGTTCCCATGGGAATGCCTACCATCTGGGGCCGGCTCCACTGGAATCAATAGTGATGTCAGTGGGAGTGCTTTTGCACTCCTGGGCTTGCGGCAGCGAGACCCTACTGCAGTGTCTCATCGCAAGCCCGATGGTTGCGATGGTCTTGACCATCGCGACCATCTTTTTGGCTGCTCGCATAAGCTGTGGGTGGCCACCCACAGCTATGCGAGCGGCCAGGAGGCCGCTCCAATCTTAGGTAGGAGGGCCCTGATTCAGAGCGAGCGCTCTTGTCAGAGCGTCCGGCTCTGAATCAGGCCCAAAGTTCCAACAAATCAGCTCCTAACTGTCATTTTTCAAACACAGCCTCTATTGTGACAGTTAGGAGCTGTTTGGCTGGTACTTTATCTCCAGCCACTTTATCTCTCTCCAAGGCATATTAACATAAACTAGGGGGCATATTTATCAATATTTTTTTCCTAAAATAAAGAGAAAATGGATGTTTTCATACCCTTTTCACATTATTATAGTATTACTTAAATGTTTTTTAAAAATCTCCTCCATGCCCTTGAATTTGCATAGTTTCAGAATGCTGATTTTATTTCCCATACCTATAATAGGAAATGTGATCTGTTCAAATTTACTATAGTCAAATTGTTAAATAATACCAAAGGGAGCCTCTAAACTAACTCCATCTTCCTTCCATTCAGTATATGCAAGCTGTGTACTGTGCCCGGCAGAAAGGGAGTGATCTGTTCCCTCCCCCTTTCTCCCCCTCTCTCCTGCCATGGGTGCACAACACAGCCAGAGTCCTCCTATCTGTTGTCCTGGGTCTTACTCGGAGGTCCGTGCTGCATCAGTCCCCCAGGACAGTTGTTACTGTTTATTTTTTCACTTTTTATTGACTATTTTTATACTACAAGGAAATAGGAGGAGGACACATCAGTCACTAATGATATTTTAGGTTCTGTACTTTGTGATTGTGCAGGAGGCTCCAGCAGCAGGGACTGTCTTACTGCAGCTTTTGGCATTACCATCGCAGTATGGTTGCAGTCTGAGAATATCAGGAATCTGCACGTGCACAGCGCCCATTCTGCAAGTGTGGTTATACTATCAAATTGTTGCGATGCAATGGCTAGTTGCCATCACATCTCATGATTTGATGTCTGAAGCCCGGCAACCATTCGATGCCTGGGGAAAATGGCACTCTTGCCAGTATAATCCTGCTGTCAGTCACCTTATCTCTCTGTGAACTCTCCTTACAAATGTGCAACAACAACAACAGATCTTCTATCTCTGCAGCCAGTTTTGGTGGATCTGAGTATAGATCATACATGCTCTCCACTCACCTAGTAATTACACTCCCAACTGTATTTTATTTAAATTCAGAGAATGTTTGTTCCAAAATATTGCAATAATTGAATGTACATGTATGATTTTTAAATGATGTGGTTACATACCTCGGGCACCAGAGATAATTAAGTGTAGTGGATTAAAGCTTATTTTATTTAGGCTTTAATCCACAATGTAGGTATGGATGATGAAGAAAGTACAGAACTCAGGATAACTGCTGGGATTTGCTTGTTTATTAAGCATACTGCACAATGTTTCAGTCAGCATACTGTAAGTCCTTTTTCAAGTCCATAATGGTCCCTTTATGGGTCTGCACTCCTAGTGGAGTTGCATATGGCATGTATTGCAGTTCAGCTCCCTGTTGCCATCTAAAACATTTTGTCAATACAACTTCAACAAGAGGATAACAAAGATAATCTGGTGGCAACAAGTAGCTGGACTGTGAATAGACTGTATTCACCAATGATAATGACATACAGCACAGTGCATGTAAAGTGGAAGCAAACAGGGCAAGTGTGTCATGACTGGCTCAAGAGGATCTCCTACTGAGGTTGGGGTTGTGGAAGGAGTCGGAGGCGAGGGGCCTGGATGTATGACCTCCTCATCCACAAGTACCAGGAGAGTGTACTTCTAAAAGAAGCCCATGCAAGGATTCTGTACTTGGATGCTGTACTGAGTATGTGGGCAAGGTATCAGATGCACTGCTGGCACAGGAGAGTGACACTGTAGTTGTACTCAGGGGATATACAGAGTATGCGGGCAAGGTATCCAGAGAGACACACCGCTGGCACAGGAAAGGGACACTGTGGTGGTACTACTCGGATGATGAACAGAGTACACTGGCAAGGTATCCAGGTGCACCGCTGGCACAGGAGAGTGACACTGTGGTTGTACTCGGAGGATGGACATAGTATGCAGGCAAGGTATCAGACACACTGCTGGCACAGGAGAGTAACTAGAGATGACTTGAGAGCAGAACAGCAAGGGAACCTGGAACAAAGTTACGGCAAGCAAACACTAGTAGTAACAATGCTATACAGGCAACTTCCTGTTGTCCAGAGCCCAGTAATATACCCCAAGGTAGCAGTCCATTGGAGGGCAGCGGTAGCTGACAATGACCATGCTTCCATTGGATGGAGGGTCAGTCAGGTGATGACGACTATCATGGCTGCACCCATGACGGCAACCTCGGTAACCAAGTCACAGAGTAGCAGGTGGGTGTCAATTTGCTCCTAAGGAATAATCCTCAGTGCGTCACTCGTCGCCGCACCTGACGTCTGACTGCTCGAGAAGTCAGGGGAAGTCAGCGCTGTGGTGAGTAATGGCCGATCCTAGGCCAAAACCTGACAAAGTTATATCAATGCTCGATGTACAATATTAGTCAAAAACATTTGCTTATGTTCATTTGGAATTATAACATTTCCATGTGTATACTGTATACAGGTTGAGTCTCCCTTATCCAAATATTCCAAAATACGGAATATTCCGAAATACGGAATAATTTTGGCATGACTGAGATAATGAAACCTTTGATTTTTGATGGCTCAATGTACACAAACTTTGTCTAAGGCACAAATTATTAAAAATATTGTATAAAGTAACCTATAGGCTGTGTATAGGGTGTATATGAAACATAAAGGAATTTTATGTAAGTACACAAACTTTGTTTGAGCCACAAAATTATTGAAAATATTGTATAAAATTACCTGCAGGCTGTGTGTATAAGGTGTATATAACACATAAATGCATTCTGTGTGTATATTTGGGACCCATTACCAAGATATTTCTTTATGATATGCAAATATTCCAAAATACGGAATATTCCATTATCCAAAATAGCCCCCGGTCCCAACCATTTTGGATATCGGAGACTCAAGCTGTATTGTAATTTGGATAGACTTTCAAGGGAACTTTTAATTATTCCTACAATATTATTATCATAAATCATAAATCAGCTTGTAAGCCTGATTTATATTATGGATATATAATATATATATATATATATATATATATATATATATATATATATAATGAAATGTTTCCTACGGAAAGGCGCAAATAATTCAATTCATGTTTAATTATTAGATATCATAGAAAAATGGTGCACATTTAGTGTGTGATCTAAAGATTTAGATGTCCCCAAAGATCAACGGGTTGAAATACATAATCACCATTTCCTATATGTTTTTACATCACTGGCACCATTCTGACTGCAAATCGACTCTTTTACAATGCAGCATCACTTAACTGTCATATCTACATACAAAAGCTGTAAAGATCAGTCAGTTTATTAAGTTATTCTTATTAAAATTGAAGGCCATGCAAAGTGCTGAAATGGTTGAGAAAGATGTACTGTAAATGTAAAGCCCTCAGTGGTGTTAGCCTACTTCAGCCTACACAAATCAAAGTTTTCTGTTTGGGCAAGTTTGCCATCAATTTTTAGCTTCTAATTTCCATTGGTTTTGAATTGAACATCAAGTGCAGCAAAGGACGCATACACTACAAAAGCAAATATATTGCATTTCCCTGCATTGTGGGGGATTTGCTGCATTCTTCAACATACAGTACTTAGCCATTTTGTTTGTGATGTGGCACTGTATAAGGCTTTTAAGGGAAATGTAGCAAACCTTCTAAAGAGGACAGCTGGAGGTGTTGCCTAGCGCAACTAATCAAATTATAGCTGCAATTTTATATAACATATAGGATAGATAAATGATATCCAGAATCTGATTGGTTTGCTATGGGCAACACCTCTACTTGTCCTACTTAGAAGGTTTGATACATCTGCCGCTTTAGCTATCTTTATCTGTGGTTCCAGAAGCTGTTTGGTTAAAACTTTTCCCAAAGTATGTCTTCAGAGCCATATTTTATTGGATGAACACTTTAATTAATAGTACAAACATAAAATGTAAAATATAAATAATTAATCATTTATATTCTAAGACAAATTAAAATTGCTTATTAGTTAATAAGAGATAAATCGCTGTGGTAGCCTTTGCCATTCTTCTGTTATTCTTGTGTTATGTCTTCTTTTCACTTGTCCCACTATGATTTATATGCCCCTTATCTTTTGTCTACCTTTTTACTGTCTACCCTTTTCTTTTTTCCCCTGCAAGATTGACAGTTGCTCTTAGCTTGTTTAACTTTTTTAAGGTCTACCCTAGGGACAAGAATGGACACAGAGGTTTGGGCTCAAAATATAACATAGTAGAAAAGAGGGGTTTTACATAAAAATAAACATGTAATTAAAAATGAAAAAATTAGTAAAGCCTTTCTTATTGCACTATCATTTGAAGATAATTTAAATTGTATTTTCTATTGTATTAAATAGTAAACTTTAAAAAAGAAAGAAAGAAAGAGAGAAAGAAAGAAAGAAAGAAAGAAAGAAAGAAAGAAAGAAAGAAAGAAAGAAAGAAAGAAAGAAAGAAAGAAAGAAAAAAAAATGGATTTGTTCATTTACAATGTTTTCTCTATTTTTTTTTAGATTTATTGCCCTTTCATCTTTAGTTGATATTTTTTATGGTTTTGATGTTTAGCATCACAGGCTCATGCTAATATAACTCACTCTATGCATTTAACTTAGTATCTTTTACATTTCTTTTGAATTTATCCTGTACCTTACATTTCAAATGATAAAAATACTATCATTTTAATAGAGCAAAAATGTTATTTCTGTAATGAATGTGGAATCATTCTTATTAGATATTCCACAAACAGGAAATTATTCTATTTGAGCAATGGTATAATTTTCCCAAAATGTATTATTAATTCAATGTTATTGTTAGTGACATAAAAATGGTATTTAATGAAAGAAATGGGCAATTTTCTAATGAGTTGACTGTTTTTTTACAGCCAATATATAAAAATGTATTTATATATATTATTCTTAAATAGCAAAATGTAATTATGCCATGCAATGAGAAAAAAAGTAATCAGGTGCTCATCTTAAAAATCAGTATCTCTGCTCATTTTGATTTAGAACAAAACATTTAATATGCTACACAGCTAAATTGCTTATGTTTGAACACTTGCCTATTATACAAATATCCATAACACTTGCATCAGATAAGTATACCTAAAATTAATTTATATATACAGGAAAGTAGCAATACTGTATGGATTAATTTACTAAGTAAGAAATGAGCATTCATGACAAAGCATAATTGTTTATAAATCAATAAAACGGAACGCTTGTACAAATATGTTATCAATTTGTAAATGCAAAACCTGTGGAAAAATTATGTTAGTTAATAGCAATGTTTAAAGCTCTTTTGATACAATTTAAAATGCCCATACAAATTGAAAAGGAGGGTTCCGATGTAATTCCAGATGTGCGTCGATTAATGTAGACAGATTGGGTACTCTATCTATCTTTGCCGATTACTGCCTACTTTTAGACTTCTGTCCTGCACTCCGTCTGGCTGATCCCCTGTGTCAGTGTGCATCTTGTTTGTCCGTTCAACAGCGCAATGCTATGACATCACTCTTAGTACAGTGTGTGCTAAACCAATGGTTTCAGGCTCCTGGCCTTTTGTCAAGGATAGCATTCCTTGTTTGAGGCCTCTAATTTATTGAAAACTTTAATTGATTCAATTAAAAACAGTAATTGATAAAATAGGCCCTTTACCTCTTTTTATAGTACAATGGTATTGCGTTTCAATTAATTAAATATATAGTGTTAAAAGTGTCTATTTAAACGAAATATATAGGCAATGTAAAAAAGTGTTAATAAAATATTGATGATTATCGGAATAGAAAATGTATTAGTTAATTATGGGGTATTAAAGAAAAGCATTTATCTCAATATCTATATTTAAACGTGCAGGTTGCAGGGTTTGCATAAAAAAGATCCATTTGTTTTGTTTTTTTCTCAGTTCCTGTGAGATATTTCCTCCTCTCCAGTTAGTAGAAACATTCTGAATCCCCATAAATATCAATTTTGTGGGGGTTTTTCATGACAGTCCAAAAACTGTTCAGATACACTTGGGTTTGTAAACCTTTACTGATGTTGAAAATATGCTCCGCAATTCTTGTTTTTAATTTCCTCGTCTGTCCAATATATTGGTATCCTCAAGAGCATTTGAGTAAACATATTGCTCCCTCTGAATCACATCTGATAGTATCTGAAATTTTGTAGCTTTTGTTTGTCACATTAGATTTGAATTCTGTTATAGGCTGTGTAATTTTTTTTTGGTGGTTTTGCCTCCTGGACAGTTCAAACAGAAAAAATTACCTTTACTTTTCGGTTGATGTTTTTGTTTATTTTCTATGTGACCATGACTTTTTACTAGTTCTTATTTTAAATTGTGTGCATTTTTATAGATGATCCAAAGTTTGTTCTGAATGTGTGGTTTCAATTGATTGTCCAACAGTAATATGTGCCAATGTTTATTCAATATGGATTCAATCACATGATGTTGATTGCTGAATTGAGTAATGAAAGCTGTGTTGAAATCTTCCTGTCTGTTCTTTTGTTTGTATTTGAGCAAATCTTTTCTTTCTGTAAGGGATATCCTCTCTATTTATTCTTGCAATTATTTCTCATCATATCCTTTCCTTAGGAATTTGTTCTTCATTTTTTCACTCTGTTGCAGAAATGTTTCATGCTGTGTACAGTTTCTTTTCAATCTGTTAAATTGACCACTTGGGATATTTTGAATCCACTTTGTATGATGATTGCTGGTATTTAACAAGGTGTTGTTTCTGCTGATTTCTTTTGTATGAGTTATGGTGTATAAGGTGTTATTAAATATGAAGATTTCTAGATCCAGGTATATTACTATATTTCTACTGGAAGTTGAAATTAATTCCAATCCATAGTTATTTCTATTTACATATTCACAGAATTATGTTAATATATGTTCAGGACCATCCCAGTTGAAAAATAGATTATCTATATACCTTTTCCAAAATATTATGTGTTGTTGGTGGGGGTTATTCTGCCAAATATTTTCCTTCTCCCACTTCGCCACAAATAGGTTCGCATAACTGGGTGCAAATGGCACACCCATTGCAGTTCCTTTGATTTGGTTGTAGTATTGTCCTTCATTCCAAAAATAGTTTTGTTGCAAGATGAATTGGATGCATTCCATGATTAAGTTAATTTGAGCATTATGTAGAGTAGAATGATTGGAAAGAAAAAATCTGGTGGCATCGCAGCCTAATTCATTAGCTATATAAGTGTATAATGAGGATACATCACTTGTGAAGAGGATATAACTGTCTTTTCATTGAATGTTTTTAAGATGTTGTAGAATGTTCAGAGTGTCTTTAAGGTAATTCTTTTGTTGTTGTACTCTGTTTTGCAAAAATTAATCTACATACTTTGAAATGTTTGAAAATAAATATCCTATTCCCAATGCTATTGGATGACCAGGGTGATTTACTGGGTCATTGTGCAGCTTTGGTAGTTGATAAAATGTTGGTTGATGTATAAGAAGTCGTATTCTTTTTTGGACAGTATTTCCATATGTAATCCCTCATCCAGTAGTTCTTTCAATTAACTCTTGTCAATTAATGTGGGGTCCCCTTTATAGGTTTATCTGTATCTGATAATAGATTCATAACCTCCACCTCATATTTGTCTTTATCCATGATGACGAGTCCTCCTCCTTTGTCTGCTGGTTTCAAAATAATGGAGTCATCTTCTTTTAGTTCCTTAAGTGCTATTTTTATTCTTTTGTCAAGTTAAATTTCTTTTTATCTTTGCTGGTTAATTTTCTGATGTCATTTTCTACAAGTTTTTGGAAAGTTTCAATGTGGGGACCTTTCATATGTGAAGGGAAGAATGTGGAAGTAGGTTTGAAGTTGCTATCTGAGCTCTGCATAGTTAGAGATCCATTTGATTTCAGACTAGGCTCTTGCACCAAGGATAGGACTGGCAAAAGTGAAAGCTGATAGTGATTAAGGTTATTTGATAAGCAAAATTGGAGCAGGGTGGATGGGATAGTGCGACTACATAGATGAGTACAGCTCAGCATATGGGAGAATATATGTATTTAGTTCCTTGCTTGTAGTGCATGTCCAATAGCGGCTGGCTTGGATGCAATTCTGGCTCCATTATATGTTAGGCTACATTTCTAGGAGCCTTGAACATTTTATTATTAGACCAATTACTTGCAAACAGGCACTAGTGTGACACAAACATGTGAGACAGTGCTGGAACACATGACATTATTTCCTTTATGGTTGTGTCCCAGCTTTTATCGACACACATAGACATTAGCACTGCAATTTGGCATTGATTGTACATGAACAATGTTTCCTTAATAGGATATTTAGTTCTGGTCACACATGGACAGATCAGGGCATTTTATAAAGCAGGTAAGATATCTGCAGTAACGTGTCCGATGCTGCATAATATTATACTGGACTACATGGGATGAGCATACTTGGATTGGTTTCTAATTGACCAGTCATCCAAAGCTTCTTTACCTTGGCACTATTAAAATCTGAATCTTAGTGGCGGTAACTGGCAAATAGATACACGATACTAAATTCAAGGGCATGACCTTAGCTCCACAGATTATTATTCACAGATAAGAAAATATTGAAAACTATAATAGAAAAATCTAATTATATTATTATTACACTAAGGGGCATATTCAGTTAGACGCGAAAAGTCAGCTGAGTTTCACGAGCCGTACTTTTCGCCGACTTCGCGTGTTTAGTAGGTGAAACCTTTTCATATGCGGTCCCACTATTCGCCCTATTCAATTCTAAAGATGCGAAAACGGAACCCCGCAAAACGCAAACAGGCAATAAGTTCTGGCAGATTTGAGGAAATCAACCTGGCACCCCCCAAAAGGTGCAATAACATTGGGAATCAATGTAGATGCCCCAGAATGGTGTATTTAAATGCTCCCAATAGCTGCTAATTAGCGTCTTTGCACAAGTGGTGAAGAATAGCATTTAGCAGTTCTTTTTGGTGAAAATAACTAGTCCCAGCAAATTTGGGGTACATGAAATTGGGTGCAAGCATGGTTAAAAAAACGCAAAAATGCAGTTTTAAAAAATGTGAATAATGCATCTCCAGCAAGCACCAGCAATCCAAAAAACACCTCCCCCATACTTGCAGTCATCTCATAAGCTTATTTCGCTAGTTTTTAAGTTTGTACCCCAACTTTTTTTGCCCCCTTTTTAAATGTCATTTTTTGGGGTATTTTTCAGATTTTTTTTGACACAGTTAACTTTTGGGGACCTGTCCCAAGGGTGCAGGGTGGTTTCCCCACCTTTGCACCCCCAAACCGCAATTTTGCACTTTTTTGTCTATGCCAATGCATTGACTTTCCGCAAAGGCAGAAAGTCTTTGGAATTGAATGTGGGATAAGTTTTTTGCCTAATTGAACATGCCCCTATATATAAAGACACATAAACATGCAATAGTTGAAAAAGTCAAATGCATTTGCATCTGGGAAATGGGTTGTGGTCCTACATTTTTGTTAATTTGTAAATGCCCTCCACAGAGTTACGAAATCAGCTAATTGTGATCTTTAAAAAAGCAAACAACAAACAAAATCATATGTAATTCCTGTTCATCTGAGCTACTGTATAACATGAGAAGCCTAATTGGAAACATGAGTTGAGCACATATCACCACCAAAATAACTAATTTGATAGCAATCTATTTATACGGAGAAATGTAATACTGTAGCTTGCAAGATGTAGGCTGGTTTTACCTTTTAAACTTTTGCCGCTTTAACAAATTAGGCAGGCTTGCTGGAATAACTCCAATGCTTGCATCTCACAGGTTATTACATGTTCCCCATATATATATTGTGTATTTTTCTCCACTCCAGCTTTATCATAAGGGAGAAGAGTTATATTCTTAAATATTGCATCAGCAAATTATAACATCTGCACTTATTCCTAATAAGCTTAAGGCAGTGCTGTATGGAGAATAGACAATATAAAGCTTCAGTTTTTGAACAGTCAGTGCCACAGATTTAAGTTAAGCAATTTAGAAATTATTTGTTTAAATATGAAAATTGTCAGATCGGTATGTTCCAGACATATCAATATTAAGAAAATATGTTTTTGAGATTAGTGTGAAGATTTAAAGTTCAAAATATAAATGCATGTACATAGTAGGTTAAATCAAATTTATGTCTGAGTTTTGCCATATACACCTGCTTAATTGGGAGCATTTTGCGGATCCCCAACTGATGGCCATGCTTCACAATTTCCATATAAATATATCTGCCAAATAATGAGAATGAGGCAGTATAAAATAAACCAATTTTTAAGAAAAAAACATGTGGCCAAAAATCTTGTTTAAAAATAAAATAATGAATTACATACTAAGGGGCTAAGGGGCCTATTTACTAAGCAGTGTTAGTAGACAGATTGAAAAGTGATAAAGTGACAGCCAATCAGCTCCCAACTGTCAATTTTCAAACACAGCCTGTGAGATGACAGTTGGGAGCTGATTGGCTGGCACCTTATCACTTTTCACTCTGTCCCTTAACACTGATTAGTAAATAGATCCCTAATTCAGTTCAGCACAGTTTGTCGCCAAGAGTAACAGTGCAGACATCTGCCATATACTGTACTCTTAACAATGCTAGATTTTCTGAGCACCTATATTAGGTACAAGGAGAAAATATGTGATGTACCATTACAGAATGGCACATTTCACCCATTGCATTTAATAGAATTGCCCCATAATAAATATTTTAAAAAATTTGTTAAAATGCTGTAAAACAACACTAGTGTGTTTTCCCATAAAACATGACACATAGTTATATCTTATGAGGATATTTGGTGTAGCACTGTAGTGGACCTAGATGGATGCACTTACAGTATATGGAACTGTAAAGTATGGTCAGAAAAATGAAAAAAATCAGTCAGGATCTACAATCAGTGAGCATATAAATGCTATAATTAATAAGCAAATTAGCAAAATGATGATAAATATATAATTCATTCAAAATTAAAATAAATCAAATGTATACTCACAATGATTAATTGAGGAAAGATTAATATACATTGGGAAAAAAAACATCCTGAGGATAATTTCCTGAGTAAGACCCCTAAACATAACTTGACTTACAGTATTGTAGTGAAAAAGTATTACCAGCACAATGTAGCAGGATAGGTCTGCACTATATATGTCCTGAGCACAATAAGAATTTAGAGTGATATAACTTGTAATTAAAATGTATCAATCCTGAAAAAGTGGATTAGATAGTGTGAACAAAGTATGTACTAAAAATTCATTGCTGCCCCTAGATTGTAAGCTCCTAGGAGCAGGATCCTCTTCCCTACTGTCTCAAAGCCCTCTTCTCTAGCACTTCAATGACAGCCTTCAACTTCCCAGCTGTATTGTGTATGGAGACTTGTGTTGTTACTTGTGATCCGTTTATATTTTGGTTACTGTATGGTAATGTAATGTTCTGTGTACCCTGTACTGTCCAACTGTTGACGTATATGCGGCACTGCGGACCACTTGTGGTGCCCTATAAATAAAATGTAATAATAATAATAATGCCCAATGATCTGAGGATCAACCACCCCTAGACTATTCTCTGTAACTGTGGTGGCATTGGATGCGGGGTAAATTGTGTAAAATATTAAAAAAACATTGTTCTTTAGAGTGGGACAACAGGTCCTAGCAAGCCTGCCCCAGCATGTGGGTAATTGTGGAACAACTAGCATCTGTAATCCCAACCCACTGTCACCTGTAGTCCCACTGTAAAAAAAATATAAAAAAATGACAGGACATGGATACAGAATTATGAAGTCCTTTATTAAAAAAAATAAAAACCTTTACTCACAAACCCATGGAGAGGATCCTCCTGGGTTCCTGCAGACGTCCATAGTTTTCATAAAACAAAGAACGCCATCCCATTCCAAGCCAGTGTGTAACGTGGAATGACAAGGTCACTGGTGGCCCTTCAGAACAGCTGATTGGATGAGAGAGCATGGGAATGGCTCTCTCAGCCAATCAGCGTTCCATTTACACTAATGGGAATGACCGCCATTGATCTTGTCATTCCACATTATACACTGTACCCTGGTCAGTGCTTGGATTGGGGTAACGTTTTTTGTTTTATGAAGACCATGTACCAGACGGGATGTAGTCAGCATGCCTTCACACGGCTCCAGAATACCGACCGTCGGCATGCCTAAAGTAAGTATTCTGGGTTAGAGGGGGAGATTAGGGGTTAGGTTTAGGCACTAGAGGAAGGGTTAGGGTTAGGAGCTAAGGGGGGAAGGTTAGGGTTAGGCAACAGGGAGGGTCAGGCACTAGGGGGGAGGTTAGGGTTAAGCACCAAAGAGGGTTAGTGTAGAGAGAGGGTGAGGGTCAGCATACTGACAAACAAGTGTCAGTATATTAACCCTGTTGGGAACCCGGCGTCAGGATTCTGACCTTGGGATCCCGACTGTCGACATTACATACTCATCTCAAACCAGACAGAGCTAAGATTTCTATAGCTAGTTATGCTATTTGTTGGGATGGGGAACAACCAAAGCCTGTACAGCTCATACTGATCTGTGCAGTTCTTCGGACAAACCTGCTGCTCACAGGCCAATCTCTTTAATACTTCTATTCAGATGTGATTTTGGTGTGATTTTGATTATTTTTAAAAACACAATTCTTAGTAAATCTGTGAATTTTAATGTGGTCTATGTAAAGCATACAATGTTTTGATTGATAGTCTGGTGCCATCTAAAATCGCGTTTAGCATGCAATTTCCCATTGGTTCTGCCTTTAGTAAATCTTCGACTTGCAAAATCGGTGGAATATTGCAGAAAAGCATCAAATCGCTTCAAATCAATTTTTGTAAATTTCCTCTTATAGTAAACAAATGTGCTTGCTTTCATGACTGACAGAGGGGGATGTTTTGCTTCTCTTTTCTATAATAGGACCAACAATAGTTTTGGGAATTACCTGGTTTGGAAAAGGTTCAATCAATAAATAGTGCATGATATTTAGTGGTCAGTGACAATCAACATAACTTGTAACCTGTGTTTTAATGCTATAAAATCTATTAATTCCCCATAAATTAAAATGTGCCAGGTACACTTGTCTGTGCTGTCTTTATAAATTAGTGAGGTAACATACCTTGGGATGCCACCTTGGCTGTAAATTAAAATGAATCCCTGGTAATATAATTTCACGTAACCCGTCTAATTAATCAATAGCCATGGTAGTATCCTTTGGAGTATTTACTTGCACCCCAGTATGATGGGTCTTATGAGACTTCACATCCTTTTTTTGTACTACCTATAAGGAAATATCAATAAATCCCATTTAATCACTGTCTTTCACTTACAATGTAGTCATGTAATTGCATGGCTACATTATAGCAGTGTGTTCTGCAAAATTACTATGTGGTATTGTCTTTAGGTCAACCATCCAGCTTTAGATAAGTCTCTCATCCATCAGGCTTTGTAAGTTAAAGCCAGCAAATATATAACCTTGCACATACATGTTTGAATAAAACCCGGAAAAGAAAGATGCACTCTTGGACAACTAATACAGGTTGAGTCTCCCATATCCAAATATTCTGAAATACGGAATATTCAGAAATACAGAATTTTTTTAGCATAACTGAGATAGTGAAACCTTGTGTTTTTTGATGGGTCAATGTACACAAACTTTATCTAAGGCACAAAATTATTAAAAATATAGTATAAAATTACCTTCAGGATTTGTTTATAAGGTGTATATGAAATATAAATGAATTTCATGTATGTACACAAACTTTGTTTGAGCCACAAAATTATTGAAAATATTGTATAAAATTACCTTCAGGCTGTGTGTATATAGCTCTATATAGGTGTATATAAAACATAAATACATTCTGTATTTAGATTTGGGTTCCATTCCCAAGATATCTCATTATGGTAATAAAATATTACAAAATACGGAATATTCCAATATCCAAAATACCCCTGGTCCCAAGCATTTTGGATATGGGAGACTCAACCTGTATTATAAAATAATTACTTTATTGAACACGGCCGATTTTTGCATTCTGCATATGCATATTCTGTACATCGCAGTGCGTGTGCGCAAACCAGCCACATAGACCAGACTACATAGACCCATCACAGAGTGATTGACAGAAAGTGCCATTTGTGGGAGGTGACGGGGCGTGGTCAGCAAAACGCAGATGTGAGTTTGAAAACCATTGCATAGACGAGTATAAATTATCCACTGCAATGCCTGACGCAGCTTGTGTACTCATAGCGTGCGATGAGGTTCGCAACTCCTGAGTAAGGTCAGAGCTTGTGCAAGTGAGCGTGAGGCTGCGATTGTCATCAATGTTACCGATGGTTTCGCAGTCTTGCTAAGGATTACTGATGTGTGTAAGGTAAGTGGGCATCCTTATGTTGTGCTGCGATGGCATAGCGATCGCAATGGATTAGCATACTATCGCAGTGAGACTGAGTGCATAATCTCTATTGCAATCGCAGCTGCAATCTGTAATGAATCAGGCCCACAGTACACAGTGACCACAGGGCCTGATTCAGACCCACTCGCAAGCGCTATGCACTCGCAAGCGGGTCGATGGTGGGGCATTGCGCATGTGCGGCATGCGCAAGCCCTGGAGCAAGTGAGAAATTCACTCGCTCTGGGGCTCGCTACAAACGGGGCAGCTGTTGATGTTGATTGACAGCTCACCTCGTTTTGTAGGCGGGGAGGGACTTTTGTCCAGGAATGATGATGTTCGTCCATGTAAGATGACGTTTTGCCTCTTTCTGAGTTCCGTTTTTTTGGAGGGAAAAATCCGAACTCAACGTGCAAACTCGAACCTATCTGAGCCTGCACATCCCTAGTTAAAAGTACTGTGCATGCATTTGAGTCACACAGCGCATGCATCCCAATGATTACTGCAGGGAGATGCAGGAGGAATTTGTACAGAAGAGCTGAGGATTTCAGTGGGCAGTATTAGGATGTAACAGGGGGTGGTTAGGCAGATGTGGGGTGTTGCTGACAGGGGCTGCAGCTAAAGATGCAGTGGCACTGACACATGACACCATGTACAGATGGAGAAATTGCACCTGCTATAGGGCTGGTGCAAGCTTTGTTGATGCAACTGATGGTGCAATAATGGTGCATCTAAAGATGCAATGAGATGGGTTAGCGCCGTTGCAAGTGGGCATCTCAGTAAGTTTAGAATCAGTTGCGGCTTAGCATAAAGATGCAGGCATGGCTGCAATAGAATACACAGCAGCAGCTGCGTCTATTTCTGAATCAGTCCCTAACTTTGTTACTTTCGTTCTCGCTCCTTGAATTGTATGGCTGCTGCCCTGTAGCATTAGTGTAATGGATTATTTTTTCCATAGTCCAAACTACAGAATACCATTGTAAATGCAGCTCATTGTGACAGCATGAATTCTTTAATTGCTGACACACAATCTTCCCAATGATGCATTTCTGTGTCCCGGATTCTCTTTCACTCTTAACCAGGGCCGCAACTAGGGTAGTGTGATATGTGCCATGGCATAGGATGGCGCTGGGCAGGGGGCACTGTTTGGGCCTGTCAATTTTCTGTTTATAATTCTCACTTGTAGCGTCCTCTTCTTTTATCCCCGGCATCTCCTTGCCGTCCCATCATGGCCAACTCCCCCTCAATCTGGCCACCCCAAGCACCTTCAGTCACATATTTTATTTAACACATAGATTTCGAGATACCCAGGATTTCAACCTATCACCTTCTATATTTTAGTCCAACACCTTACACATGGAGATATCTGCCCCACAATTTCTGATGGCAGCCCTGAACACAGCAAATGATTCCTGATCCAGGTGTTAACAGCCAGGGCCGGATCTAGGGGTGTTCAACCAGTGCGGTCACACAGGGATGCCACCCTTAGAGGGCGCCACCCCTCCCCAACATCCCGATGTGTGTGGCATCCATTCAGTGACGGGAGAAGGGCTGGGGCAGCCCAGCTAGTGAGACTCCCCCTAGCCTGATGTTATTTGGAGGCGTGCCATGCAGGCACTCCTCCAAATAATGTCACATAGGGGTGTGGCCTATGGTAACTAGGTCACACCGCAATTTTTGTTCACGCATGACAAAGCCACGAGCGATGTCAGGGCGCACTTTCAGGAGCTGGCACAGGCTACTCCGAACCCTTGAGCCAGCCCTGTTGACAGCGCACATCAAGTACCCTTGTCGGTGAGTTCAACTGGCAGCGCAGAGTACATACTCGGATCTCCCTGCTGCTGATATTTGCTGTATATGCACTACAAATAGCACTCTTTCTATACCTTCAGTCAGTGATCTACACTGCTGGCTCCAGACTTGTGCACGGCTGTTCTGATGGACAAATCTTGCTGCAGGTTCAGGTTCACCAGTGCTCTCCTACATCTAGAGCTAGGGGCCTATTCAGCAATAGTGATGATGTTGGCCAAAATTTTATCGGGCAACATTGTCACAATTTTTTATCAATTATAAATATTTATGGAAGCTATGCAGCAATATTTCATGCAGGGACAGTGGTTGCAGTAACATGCTGTCCCTGCGATGTTACAGAAGGTATTGTACAATACCTTTTGTTACTGCTACTGCGCATGCTCAGTCATGCGCTTCCGAACAATCTCCATCCCAGCTTTGAGGTGACTGTGGAGGGGTAAGTGGATCTCCAGCCTTTCCAAAGTAATTGACATGTGTATACAAGCTTTATATTAGCCTGTATATATGTATATTTATGTGCTTTTATATTTAACATTTTTATATAAATGTTAAATATGATAGCACATAAATATACATGTATACAGGCTAATATAAAGCCAGTATGCACATGTCAATCAATTTCGGCAGGTTTAACAGGCTCTAGAGTGACTTACCTGTCCGCAGTCCCAGCAGAGCAGGGACGGCGAGTGGGCGGTGTTAAACGATGCTGCAGGGACTTATGGGAGAATTTCCCTCTGTCCCTGCAGTTTTCTGGGAATTTAATGTAATTTCTTCATATAACGCCATTCTGAGATGGCGTTATATAAAGCAATGATTTTTCGAGTAATTTAACGCTTTTTGCTTTGCTGAATAGTAAAGAGCATTAAAGCACTGTAGAGATCAATGGCCTGATCCCTACAGTTGGATGGGAATTCTTGGGAATTAATGGAGAAGATAATTGTGTTATCTTCTCCATTATCCCATTACTGAGTAATGAATTTACATAAAAAATGCAGAAATTATGACTTCCGCATTTTTTTATGGAAAAAAATCATTGCTGAATAGACCACCTAGTGAGTTACACTATGCAACATAATTATTGTGTAACATGTCCGCAGCCTTTGAATTCATACTGTATTTAACAGTGACACCTGGATAACAGTTGTACAACAGGATCGATACCCCTTCATCATCACATGGGACAAATTAGATTTCTCATGACCCTTCTCCATACATATGGCCATGCACCTTTTATGGGCGCGCATCTTATGTTCCTATTTGAAAACAGGGGGGGAGGGGAAATGCTTTTTATCGCCCAGGATGCCCAGGCCACCAAAAAGTCTAGTTACGGCTCTTTTCTTAATGCATACTTATTGTACCTGTAACAGGTAATCACAGCTCTACTGATGTGGCCGCATACATCTTACTTCCTTGCGCGTTAAACAGCCTTTCTATTTGCGCCATGCGTAACTCAGTAGTGCGGAGCATCTTTTCCTGTGACTTTTTACCTTCAAATGCACCTTATTTGGCATGCCTATATTCTATGTGCGGCTGCAAGTGTATCTGCATGCACAATGCTATGTTACAGTGTCATGCCGCTGACACTATAACGTGGCATGTTGCATGCAGGTACATGCAATGTACACTTACTACTGATGCTGGCATTTTATGTACTTATGTGTGTGTATAAGTCACTAATCTGGGTGAATGCCTCTCGCAACATATTGGTATGCTTAATCTCTGACCTTACAAAGTTGAGTGATTATGAACACAGAAAAAGAGAAAAAGAAGGACTCGTTGCTGCGGTACTCTTAAGGTAGATATCCACATTAAATGTAAAATATAACTATTAATAGATGTAGTTAAAATTTGAAAAACGCCCCTTTGTTGAGCAAAATTATGTAATATAAAAAGTAACTATGTACGTCTCCTAATGTCTGACATGGCAAAAATATTGTATGAAGGGTAAGTGATCCCCTACGCCGCCATATTAATGCTAGGATATCATATCAATAATGATACGTAGAAGGACAGGTACCCTAATAACCCTGATCATGTATGAGATAAAGAGAGCTTTACTGACTTTCCTGACCACTAGATGCGTGGAACTGCAATATGCAAATGCTGTGCTACATTAACACTCTGCTGTGTTACCAAACTGTCCCAATCCACCTCCTATGTTAATAACCTACAGCACCTGGTATTCCCAGGTGGTCTCCCATCCAAGTTCTGGCCAAGCCCATTACTGCATAGCTTCCAAGATTAGACAAGATTGGGCATATCCAGTATGGTATAGTTGTAGGTATGTCTGCCCAATTGGGGGAGTATGAATCCCCGGGTATACACAATGAAGAAGTGTTTATAGGACTAACGTGTGAGGAGTCCACTTTATAAACAATGCACAGTTTCAACAAAAGTACTGCATAGGCGTATTTTGTTTGTTCAGAAATAAATCATCACACATTTATTATAATGTATTGCATTCCAGCACAATCATGTGTATTTTAGGCTGGTTTCAAAAAATTGATCGTATCGTTGTAGGCTGTTTACACATCAACATGTTCATCTGACTCAAAACTTATTAGGTTGTTTACACATCAACATAATCATCTGACACAAACCCTACTTGGCTATGCAAATAGCACGTATCAACTGTGCCAAAAACAAACATCAAACAGGTTGTATATTAGACCAACACAATGCTGATCTGCACCCACTGTACAAAAATATTATGGGCACAGTGCCACCATGAATCTACTTCTCAAGCCTGTATATATAGGTCAGTACTTAATTGTGTCCGCTATGCAGAGAAGCGCTGTGCCACATTTAATCTGCTGAAAAAGCCTGCATGACAAAATACGTATTCAGTTACAACTGTTGCGCAAGGAGGACATAGGTAGTGTGCCTACTAGAAGGAACATTTTTACCATTAGATAATTGCCTCAATTGCGCAGAGAGCATGAATACAATGATTCTAGCAGGGATATACATATAACATTGCTACATGTCTTGCTGTTTTAGGCACAATGAACCAGGTGAGAAAAGATAACAGTAATAAAGACAAGCCCAAACATTTAATGTCATACAGCTATCTCACATCATGTATAAATATCTCTATTTCATTCATGCTGAATTCAGGACAGTCTGCCCTTCAGTAGATATAAGCAGCCAGCCCAATGTGTGCCAGTGGAGAGGAGAGAATATATTTCTCTGTACATAGAAGGTCAAATGAATTGTTTATGCAGAGTAAAAACACAAATATAAATTCACATTATATCATCCACTCAATGTGGAATTCAGTGTCTGCACTGACACTGAGGTCAGTCTGCAGGCATAAATACGATCACAGGGTTAGATCTTCTTGGAGTCCGGTCCGTGCAGTGACCGAACTTCCGGGGTAGGAGGACACGCGTTTTGCCAGATGGTGGCTTGTTCACCTGTCCATTGCCGCATCTTGTGTAAATGAGGTCTTTTAAACTAAATAAGTCTCTTCCTCTTTGCGATGTGGCTCTGACGCCATTGGACAAGCTGTGGGGTCTGTCTATGTCCCGTCTTCAAGCTGTGTGTTGGATCGCATCAAGATTGCCATCCAGCCTAATCCAATGAAATTACAGGGCGTGTAAAATCACCTGCTGCCCCATCAGTGAGGCTCTTCCTGATTGACATAATCTTCAGCAAGTGTTAGGGAAGTTAATCATTAAAACTATAACTTAGGTACTGCATCAAATAGTTGATTAGAAAGGAATATAACAAAGAATACTGACATGTTATAAATAATTTTATTAAAAAGGGGAAATTTTAAAGCAAATGCTCCAAATTCCATATTGTGATGAGGGAGTTAATTATGTATTTCATAATGTTGTGATAACGAGGGCTCGAATTGAATAAATCACCATAAGAAACTGACAGCTCAGTAAGTGAATCCTTAGAGCATGGCACATTGTGTGGATGAAGAGTTTTATACTACAGTGTGGGTTATCAGAGGAATATACAGTACACTGGGTAATATAACTAGGACATTAATTGCCCTCAATAAATCAAATGTTAAGTGGTAAGATACTGTGCTGGTTATGTACAGAATTCATTTAAATTCAAGTTCTGCACAGTTACTCAATACCCTACGCAAATTATTTGGGTTACCATATAATGTTAGTCATAGAAAAGTTAAAAATGGTTGTGGGTCTGAATGATTAATAGGGATTAAATTCTCCATATTTCTAGGGGAATTCCATAAAACTTGTGTTTTAACAGTGTAATCAGAGTATAATTTATACTGTAAAGCAAAGAAAAGTGTGCTATTGTTCATAAATCCAAATTAATTAAACCTCTGATGTTGTGTTTTTAATGAATGAATAAAATCTCTGTGTGTAAACATCCAAAAAAGTTATATGTGACCAGTAAAGTAAACTGAGTGGTAATCAAATGATAATAAGGTGGTCTCAAGTGTGCCGGTGTATTGTGAAAAGGAAGATGTAGGGATGGAGTGATATTACAAGAGTTATAAATGAAAGTGAAAGTATAATATAGTGGTCTAATGTGAATAGAACAGTAAAAAATCATTTGATCTGTGTTATGATAAAATTAAAATTAGATATTTTGAGCCAAATGAGTGAATGAGTGACCTTATTTGGAGCCATAAAAGGATTCTATAAGATGACCAAAGAATCATAACAGAAAACTTGATAGTGTAAAGTACAAAAGTGAGTTGTAGAAGATATCATCTTTGTGATGAATGGGCTATCAGTGAATTAGAGGTAGCCCTTAATGCCCAGCATACTGGTACTTGTGGTTCTCCAAGTACCAGCATGCAGGGGAGGCTTGCTGGGACCTCTAGTTCTCCTGTAAAAAACAATATTATTTAATCTATTTTTATATACAGTCAACCCGGTACCCACTGGCCAGAGGTACTGGGGATAGCCCTGGGCTATCAGCCCAGGCCTGGGGTACCCTGGAGAGGAGGAACCCCTTTTTTGGGGGGGGCCCCACCTCCCCAGGGATCCCGGGCTGGGCTGACTAATTGTCAGGTATAATGCTTTAGCCGGGTGAGACAGTGAAAGGGTACCCTGGCTGTGGCATTACACCACCACTAGAAAGAGTCTGGTGCTGGTTTTGGAAAATATAGGGGACCCATACATCTTTTGTCTCCACTATTTCGAAAACCAGGACTGGCCCACTGAGCCCAGTGTAGGTTGTGCAAAATATGGTGGACCCCTACATCTTTTGTCCCCCATATTTTCACAAGAAAGACTAGTTCACTTTACATCCTTTTTACACACAGAAGCATGCACAGAGCTTACTGATCTGTGCATGCATCTGTGTAATTCACACCTGCTCATGCTGAAATCGCCAGCATGAAGCAGGTCTATTATTTTGGGGATTTGAAGTTTGATTTTGAGTTTGTTTGGTGTTCCTTTTCAAATCAAATATTAGTAAATTAGGGATTTGTATGTTGGTCTTTGTTAAAGTATCAATGTTTTGCCGATGCTCAATTTTGAGTGGGATTTGAGTGGGATTTGGTTTTATGTTCAATTTGACATTTGATTTTGCCTTTAAAAAATCTCCAAAGGCAAAATCAAAGGAAAACCAAATGTAAACCGAATGTGAAATCACCCAAAACTCAAAATTGAGCTTTAGTAAATATATCCCTAAATGAGTCCCTTGATCTTCCATGGGAGATCATGAAAAGGGGATCTAGATACTCGTAGAGTGTAGCTGTGTGATGGCATTGAGTTCCATTATTAAGGAGCACATAAAAAAGAAATACTATGCACAGCTGCCCCTTGGCATTTCAAAGGATTTGATGATATTTGTAAAATTTTATTCGAGAATTGGTTTGTTGCATTACAATGCAAATAAGACACACATTTGAGCGGAAAAAACACTACACTGCTCGACGCAGCTCAAATACGCCAAATGTCTTGCAGCGCATACGCTAATTGAGGTCAGCTGTGCGAGGATACATCTGGACTGTTGCTTGTGAACATTTTGCTTTAGTTTTTCTTAATTACTAGTTTTAATGTTTATTTAAATATATTTTGAATATATACTGCATCAGGTAAAATAAGGGTGTAGCATGTTATCACTTCATTTTTCTCAAACTGTTCTTGAATCAAGACGCATATATTGTACTTATGTATATCATTAGCACCTTTCTCTAGTGGGCAATTTTGTAGGCAAACCACTTTACCAGTAAGTTATTATTCTCCAAAAATTACACAGTGTTTTATGTTGCAACATCCAGCAAGGAAAAAAGTAGATTAGTACCGTAAATAACACTGCATACAAGAAACACAAAACCTTTTAAATTAAGTGCTTTTGAACATTTTTCCATGTACTGTATCTTAACATAACATATTCATAATAAATGAATGAAGGCAAGAATTCTATTTATAAAACTGCATCTTAACAAGACAACTCAGAATATTTGAGAAAAGATATAAACATTAAAGAATTATTTTTCTCTAATGCATGCCAGACCACAACAGCTCTATAAGCCAAGTTAAAGAATCTGCCACCTGAAATGGCAGATAACAGCGAACAATAGTTTGAACTGTGCGGCTGAACAAGTGTATATTCAATGAAAATCATTTTAACACTTGACTTTGTGTTGGAATTACCGGTAGATTAAAAAAATTTTTTTTTCAAAACTGTTCTGCAAAATAGTTGCATCTTTGTGAAAATAGGTTGAAAATTAAATTTTTTTATTATCAGCAGAATTTGGCTTTAAGTGTTACTAGTCCTATCCCAAAAATATCACACAGCAGACTAAATTGACAGTTGTCATTCTAGCTTTAAAATTCCTGTGAAATTGGTAAATAAAGTGTGACATGACCATTCCTACAACAGAATCTTGAAAGATTTAAGACCATGGGGTATATTTATCACAATCCACATCTCAGATGTGGATTGGCTGTGATAAATGTGCCCAATATTGCAGTGCGATATTTGAATACATCACATGGATGTATCAAAAATTGCATGCAAAGACAGAGCTTGTGATAAAGCTCTGTCCCTGCGAATCCACTTCACATACTTTCCACTGTATTGTTCATTCACTAGAGCCGTAACTAGACTTTTTGGTGCCCTGTGCCAGAGAGAGCATCAGCTCCCTCCCGCCACACACTTTTTAAATAGGGACATAAGATAGTACATCTGAAAAAGGGCCATGGCTTCATGGGGACTCAGGCCAGCTGGTCTCCAGGCTCCTGCACTGTGATCCTGGTCAGTTGCTCTATGCAGCAGCTGACCAGGGTCACAGTGCAGGAGCCCGGGACAGCTGACCAGAGCCGCAGAGGACGTCACTGGTGGTCACCGGTCCCTGGATGCAGGTAAGTGTTTTTTTTTACTAATTTTGTTTAATTGATCAGCTTGTGGTCTATTTAGACCACATTGCTGATCACAGGGGCTAGCTCTTGGCTCATCTCTGCCTGTTAGAGCAGAGCAGGAGTTGGGGAAATGGGGAAAGCCCTAATAATGCCATCTGAAGGTGGTGTTATTATCACAGGGCTTTCCCGGTATTTTTTCACAATATACTTTTAGTAAATCTAAGCAGCCTCCTGCCCTATGTCACACCACCCCGTCTTTCCAGACTCCTGTCAATCCAGCTTCCTGCCCTTACTTTCCAGCCACCTGTTACTCCATCCTCCTGCTCCCTGTCACTCCAGTCTCATGCCCCCTGTCACTCCAGTATCTTGCCATCTGTCACTCCAGCCTCCTGCCACATTACTACATCCCCTTATCTTTCCAGTCTTCTGCCCTATCACTCCAGCCTCCTGTCCAATTTCTCTCCTCCTGCTAAATGTCTCACCAGCCTCCTGCCCCATGTACAGTATCTCCAGCCTCATGCCCAGTCACACCGGGATCCTGGAAGGGATCCTGGAACAGAGCATCAGCCGGCCTGTACAGTACAGAGACAGCGGCATCTGGTGCATGTGAAATGGAGATAAACCTTGCTTTAGAGAAGTGAGGTTTATCTCCAGGAACTTCATTGGGACAGACATATACTGCAACTTCACTGGGACAGACCTACCACAAGCTGTTAAATAGTGCGGTAATAATTTAGAAAAATGTTGCGATTACATGCAGTATATTTCAAACTATTAGCGCATTTTTTTTTAAATAGACCCCTAAATAGTTCTAAACAGTCATATGGTCAAATGAGTCATTCTTTAATTTTTTCTCTAACCAGAAAAGAGTCCCATATACAGCCGTGCTTGTTTCCCATTTTATTCTGGCAGGTTTACTATGGAAGGGATATACAGTATTTGCTTCCTTCAGATCCAATAAGTGGGCAGAATAATTGTCAGTAAATACAAAACAATTCTGAATTACCATTTTTATTTTGTGATGAGAGACGTGAAATATTCCATGATGGAAGCTTACACGGTTTCTAGCCTATAATGTATATAATTTTAACCATAAATGAGTTGTTGTTATTCTTTTTACATTGGTGCCTTCTTTAAAATAAATGTTAATGGACTCTCAATTTGTTATGTCATCTGCCTTTAAACTATTTCCCTGTAGTAAGTATATCATAACTCCCATTTAAGCAATTTGTCCCATTTCTCCACAATCAGCACATTTGGCACAATTTGCCGCCAATATGCCAAGGCCATGCCCCCGTTTGTGATTCTTATGTCATTAATGTTGGTAGGTACAGTATGTATTATACAATATTTATTTGCCGGGATAAAACACTCAGGTCTAGCGCTGCTAGGAAAAATATCAACATTTTAATGTAATATATATATTATTAATATCAATACTATAGGTGGCACAAAAATAAAAAATAAAAAATAAAAAGCTAAAAGTAACAGAGAAAAATATTATGATGCATCATAAAACAATAGTAACAATAAATGTATCTCTTACAGAAACATAGTATAATATGAATGACTCAATCATGTATCCCCTATAGGGGAAATCAATGGAGTCTATTAGTGTTATGAGTAATTCCTAGAAAAAATAGAAAAAGCCAGGTGGATTCAATATACGTGCTGTTGGGTCCTGTAGTTAACAACTAGTATGAAGTATTTCTCAATTGAAGTATATACGGAGATCCTGATATAGCCGTAAAAGTCTGGGCTGAAAGCAATATGGGAAAGCCTTCACATCAAAATGCTAATTGTATACACTGTATATCCGATAGATTGGACAATATAGGGGTACCTGGTCCGTCCGAGCGTCCTCGGATAGATGTAGGGACCAGATAGGTTACCTTCACGGCTGCTCCTGCCGTCACTGCACCGGATCGCTCCTGCTGCCTCCGTCGGCCACCTTCGTCATCACAGGGGCTGAAAGTGCTGGGCTGATCCTATTGATATCACTCACAGAGTCTGCAATACTGGTGACTTGTACGGCTACTTACGGATTGTTACAACGGAGCTTTGTCATCTATTATAGGAGATCATTTCCTGTCAAGTTACCGGGCTGAACGTTTGGTTGTTCCCATTAATTATCGTTCATTTGGACACTGTTACCAGTGGATATCTGGTCCCTACATCTATCCGAGGACGCTCGGATGGACCAGGTACCCCTATATTGTCCAATCTATCGGATATACAGTGTATACAATTAGCATTTTGATGTGAAGGCTTTCCCATATTGCTTTCAGCCCAGACTTTTACGGCTATATCAGGATCTCCGTATATACTTCAATTGAGAAATACTTCATACTAGTTGTTAACTACAGGATCCAACAGCACGTATATTGAATCCACCTGGCTTTTTCTATTTTTTCTAGGAATTACTCATAACACTAATAGACTCCATTGATTTCCCCTATAAGGGATACATGATTAAGTCATTCGTATGATACTATGTTTCTGTAAGAGATACATTTATTGTTACTATTGTTTTATGATGCATCATAATATTTTTCTCTGTTACTTTTAGCTTTTTATTTTTTATTTTTGTGCCACCTATACTATTGATATTAATAATATATATATTACATTAAAATTTTGATATTTTTCCTAGCAGCGCTAGACCTGAGTGTTTTATCCCTGTTATTTATTTTGGAACTTTCACAGTTAGCTCCATTTGGTTTTGCAGCGCTAGGAATATTCAACATTAACATATATATACATATTTTGTTTGTGTTCACAGCGCTCTGTTTTATATTTTCTTTTTTGTTCTAATATTTATTTGCCAACTGTCCCTTAAATACTATAGTATGCTTTTTCAGTTCTATTGAGGCTTGCCTATTACATGTGGGTACATAGATTGATAAAAATGTAAGTTCTGCTTAAGTATGGTAGGTTCTTTTGAAGAAGTAAAATAAAGAAAAAAAGGGTAGTGGTGTTATATAAAAACCTCCAATTGGAGCGCAGGTATTAATCAAGTGCTAATAAGTGAAAACATAAGCATTTTATTGATCCCTAAAATGCTAGTATAACATACAGACAAGTTTAACATCCAAACATATAAAATAAAAGAATTAGGAAGTGCAGATAGAATGTGCACAAATTGATAATACAAATACTGATACAATAAATATTCAGTGCTGAAAAATTAAATACAGCATACAATGAATTTCTATTAATAGTGCATATGCACGTGTGGTCATATTCAAACAGGCTCTATATTAGCAATAACTATCTTGGATCACACTCATATCTCTACAGCATACATTAAGAATGTGTGTGTGTATATGTGATTGTTTCCAATTCAGCTTTCTATTGCCAATGTTTTTATGATTTCAAAGCTCTGGGCACACTAATGGCAGCAACTAATAGATATAATTCTGGCAGACTGACTTACTTTTAGTTGGTGATTATTTTGTGTTTAAACTAAAGTAAAGATGAGTGGTTCAGTTTCCATGGAAATTGAACACACCCGAACTTAGGGGTTACCAGTCAAATCGAGTCCCAGTTCGGAATCACCTTAGGGGTCGAACAGAGTCCTAACTCAGGTCTTCTCGCAATTCAGTACTAGGATTTAAAAAAACGGATCTATTTTGAATTGCAGTCAAGCAGAGCCGCCAGCAGGGGGGGACTGAAGGGACTGCTGTTTCGGGCCTGGGCAGTCCATCAGACAAGGGGGGCCTGCTCCGCTCCAACCACCCACCGCCGCTACTGCCAGACTGACAAAGGGGCCTCCTGTCCTACAGTACGCCTGCCCCCCAACTCGCCGCACAGACAGTCACGGAGCGCTCCGACTCCAACCCCTACTCATGCGGCTACTTAGAACTGTGAATGCTGGCCTGAGGCCAGCGTTCCCAGTGATTCACTGTGCGGGTGACATCCGTCACCTGCGATGTGTGGAGCATGCCTGCCCTGCGCACCGTCAAACCAGTCAGAGGCAGCGGTGGGGTTGATGATAGATCCTATGTGGTGAACCCGCAGCGGTGGTGCTGCGGGAGTGTGGTGAGGTAAGTACTGGGCTGGGGGCCTTGCATAATGAAAAGGGGTACTACTTTAGGGGGGCCTGCATAAGGGGCATTACTTTAAGGGGTAGTGCATATGGGGGCACTACTTTAGGGGGCCCTGCATACGGGGTAAGACTACAGAGGGCACTGCATGAGGGACACTACTTTAGGCGGCCCTGCATATGGGGTAAAACTACAGAGGGCACTGCATAAGGGACACTACTTTAGGGGGCCCTGCATATGGGGTAAAACTAAAGGGGGCACAGCATAAGGGGCACTGCATATGGGGTAAAACTACAGGGGGCACTGCATAAGGGACACTATTTTAGGGGGCCCTGCATATGGGGTAAAACTACAGGGGACACTGCATATGGAGCACTACTTTAGGGGGCACTGCATATGGAACAAAACTACAGGGGGCACTGCATAAGGGGCAAAACTACAGGGGGTGCTGCATAAGGGGCACAAATACAGGTGGCATTGCATAAAGGGTATAACTACAGGGGGCACAGAATAATTGGTACTATTAACTGAGAGCCAGTGAGGGGGGCAGCATGAGAGCTGGTGAGATGATGCCTGCTTTCATGCTTATGGGGGCACAGTGGGGCTGTTGAGATAACTCTGGGGGGAGGGGGAGTGACTGGAGTGACACATGAGGGGCTGCTGCAGTGGTATGGGGGGGCTGCAATGACACATAAATGTGGGCTGGAATGGCAAGGGAGGGTGCTGGAGTGACATATGGAGGAGTTGAAGTATGTATTATGTGAATCTTGCTTTTTCAATGTATTTTATGTGGTTCTGGACTTCAAAATGTATTTTATGTGGATGTGGTTTTTAATGCATATTTTATGTGACTGGCTTTTTTAAATTTATTTAATATGGAAGTGGCTTGTTGCAGTGTATTTTATGCTGAAGTGGCTTGTTTCAGTGTATTTTATGTGGATCTGGCTTGTTTCAGTGTATTTTATGTAGATCTGGCTTGTATTGTCCATGTGCTGGGCTGGCCCCCAGCATGACTAAAAATGGGGGTATGACACAAGGTGACTCCTGCAAATGTCAAACCAAAATCGTGCACACAAAAATGGGGCGTGGCCTTGTGACAGCTATGCCACGCTCCATTTTTGTGCAAACGCATGCTGTTGACTCTTTAACTTGACTACAGATATTTTTTGACTCTTTGCCTCCTGGAATAATAATAGGTAAAAAGATTTATATGCTGCCTGGCAGAGGCAGAAGGGGGCTATATTTGTTTGTATGTGTTTATATATGTATACATCTATGTGTGTGTGTGTTTTTATATAGCTTAAAAACAAAAATATACACACAAAAATCAGGCGCTCCAGAAGTACTAAGTAGTACAATCAAGATGCAGCTCACCACTATTGGGGTAGGCAGACCCCAAGAGAATTCACAGAAAAAGGACAGAACAGTTGTGGGAGCGCTAGTTGGTTGGTAACTACAGTAGACATATAAATTAAAAAAATAGTTTAAAGCACATTTATTGTCTCTATATCATAAAATACCTCAGTAGGTTAAAAAAATATGTATAAATAGATGTACATCTTGTATGAATCAGCAAATACAATGATCAAATAAATACAAAACAAAAGTTGATAAAAACAACAAAATGTATAAAAATACAGATGGCTCTGTCAGCCAATCAGCGCTTTGCCCATTGAAGACAAAGGGGTTTTCAAAAATGGCCGCTCAAAAACCTTGAGATCCGACAGCAGATCGTGAGATTTTGCCTCGGAAGAGGAATCCGGGGCAGGCAGGGAGATCCGAGCTTTGCTCGGATCGCCCCGGATCCTCGAAATTCGGGTGCGTTCGGTTCTCTGAGAACTGAACCCGCTCATCCCTAACCAAAACCAAACCATGGGGGGTCCGCGCACATCTCTAGTTGAAAGAATGTCCTTTTCCAATATTTAGCCTGTAGTTTTTGAACGAGAGACTAATATTTACACAGATATCCATCTGCAGAGTATTTAAATGCATTATTAATAATAACAATTCATAGTACACTCTATTTGTTTTTCCACTGCTAAACCTGCATTTTTATTATTTCTTTGTTTCAGGCAATAAAAACCCATTTTAGCACATGCTGTCTGCACCTTCTGTGATTCCTTTATTTTAGTTGTTATTTAAGAGCTTAGGTACCCCTTTCTTTAGAGCATCACCTAACATGTTTTTAGCTTAAGCCAAGTCTGTGGTTACAGACTGTGCACGTAATTTGTGTTATACTCGTAGACATCTTTTCTTTCATAGGAAAGCATTCTGCATTTGTCTATAAAATGATTTTAATTGTAGTGTCGATAACTCTACATTGACTACTTGTGAAAGCATCCTGTACAATGTGTATATTTCCTATAAATGTATATTACAGTGCCTTGCTGTATAATTTAAAGGTAAACATGTTGGCAGAATATTAGCATAACATCTTGTCAAATATATCACAGTTTTTCTTTTTTTTGTAATCTCATCATTTTCCTCAGTAAATTGCATATTTTTCTGATGTGGCTTCCTTTGAACTGCAGCATTGAGGAAACTGTCATAGATTGCTTGGGTCTCCTAGCGTTTAAAGAACCTTTAATGCCAAGATCAGGAGATAATTGCCAATCACATTAACATCAACCCTGTTGGAGATAACCGTCCTACTGACAGCAACACACAAACATTTTACATTTTTATATTTATTTTTTGCTAGAAATTATATGTAAAATATACAGAACAGATCATCAACCACATGAATTGCAAAACAAGATTACTTAAATAAATGATATGTTAGTCTAAATTACAGGGAATTACAGTTGCACGATTAAGAGAATACACATAAGGGGATGTCAGTAGGGTAAAGTGAAGCTGAACATGAATGTGTATACTGCATAGGTGCAGAATATGGTTAGAGAGGGATGTCCATGTATGGTGCTCAAACAGTCTCCTGTAGGGCCACAACTGCCCTATATCTCATCATAGTGTTCTGACCTTTCCAGAGTACACATTTTGTTTATACTTTCAAATGCCAGCACAATGGTTTTAGCTACTTGAATTCTAAATACATAGATTACATCTTGGTGGGTTTTCATAATTTTTCTGAAGATTGGAAAAACAGTGGTTTAGAAGTACTAAAGGCAAAACTACTGGAAAACTGCTAGAAAAAAAAAAACTTTTTTACAAAGAACTACATTGCACATCACTGTCCTGAACTTTTACATGATAAGCATACAAAGGATGAGATTTACCAAGCTGCAGTTTTTCAAAACACCGGAAAAAGAGCTAAAACAATGGCAGAAAAAACTTAATGATTTCAAGACGAGACACAGCTCAAATTGTATGCTGGGTGAGCTATAGTATTTGGCCTGTCAAGATGGGAAAAGCAAAGAAATACAGTAAGTATGTAAAAAATTACCCTCTATCCTCTATTGTAACACATTAAACCAGGTCCCCTGGGGGGTCCAGAACAATATCTGGGCCCTGCTGCTATAGCTACCTGGCCCAATGCTAAGTTGCACTGGGATCTTCATGATATCCATGCCCAGTGGCACCAGGATAAAAATTTTAAAACATAGTAGTCATTATTAGAAATGCCAGCATGCACTGAAACACAAGAGCTGCTACTACAAGTATTCACTCCATTAGGTTGGATAAAAACTGTCTCCTTTTAAATAAAAATCAATAACTCTGCCCTTGTCATGATAACTAATTGTCTGCAAGTCCTACACTAACATCTTAGCTTAAAGTAATGAAATGCAGTTGATATTAAATATAAGTTCCAGCAAGTCCTTGTAGCCATTAAATGTGATGTATTCGGCATCCTGGCGGTCTGAATACCTGAATACCAGCGCCAGAATCCTGAAAGCAGTCAGAATCCCGACCCCAGAATCCCGACCACTGACCACCCGACAGTAAGTATTATGGTTAGGGGGAGGGTTAGATTTAGGGTTAGGATTAGGCACTAGGGGGAGGGTTAGGGTTAGGCTGCGGGGTGGGGAAGGTTAGGGTAGGGCTGGTGTTGGGGTTAAGGTTAGGCTGCAGGAGGAGACCTGATCCTGTTAGAATTCTGACTGTCGGGATGCAGCTGTCTGTATTCTGACCACTGGCATCCCGTACCCAACCCTAATTAAATATGTGACTATGCCAGCACTTGTAGACCTATACGTGTTAGTCAATGGCTATGGCTGACTAACACTTATTGGAACCTGTTGTTCCACACACTGAAGTCACCGTAAATGAATAAACACAACACACTTTATTTAAATTAAACATCCTCCCAAGCATGGGCGTAACTACCATAGGTGCTAGGGATGCAGCTGCTATAGGGGCCCAGAGCTGAGGGGGTGTGATCTTCCTTGTTACATATTTTATACATGTTGTACCATTAATTGGCAAATAGGGGACATTACAAACATGTGCCCTTCAAATGCCTAGTTACGCTTCTGGTAGCAAGCCCTTGTTAGCAATTTTATCTAACAACGCAATCCAAATGAATTCTTCTTATTTAAGCCATTTACAGTGGATCCTCATTCACCGCATAATCCAAAGGGACATTTTGAAAATATGCAAGAGACAAACACAACTGCTTCTTATAGAGCCCCATGAAATGTAATAGAACTGAATGGACCCGGCCACAGGAGAATGTGTGTAGTTTCGATTGGAGTAATCCTTTGACACCTGGTGACCAGAAGCCTTATGGGAATGTTCTCATAAGAGACAGAGGGGAAGATTTATCAAAGCTTCTAAAGAGGACAAGTGGAGACGTTGCCCAAAGCAACCAATCAGATTCTAGCTATAATTTATCTAGTGCATTCTATAAAGTAATGGCTAGAATGATGAACATCTCCACTTGTGCTGTTTAAAAGGTTTGATAATCTATTGCTATGTGGCATAAATATTCATTGGGGCATTGCTATGTGGCATATATATTCATTGTGGTATTCTATGTGGCATATATATTTATTGGGGTATAGCTATGTGGCATATATATTCATTGGGGCATTGCTATGTGGCATATATATTCATTGGGGCATTGCTATGTGGCATATATATTCAGGGTAGCTGCTGTGTCACATACAGTATATATTCATTAAGTGGACTGCTGTGTTGCATATATATTCATCGTGGCATTGCTATGTGGCATATATATTCCTTGTGGGTATTATTATGCAGCATATATATTACTTGTGAGCTCCTCTGTCTGACATATATATTCTGTAGGTGCACTGTTGTGTTTGTAATGTGTTGTGCATTCAGGGTTAATAGTTAATATAACTTACTTTATTCATACTTACCTATCGTTCCGGATTGGCTGGGAAGCTCCTAAAAAGCAGGTGGTGCTCCTGGCACCCTGGAAAGGTGGGTAGTCTCCCGACTTAAGTTGGCGGTACAGGTGGGCGATGATGCAATTTGCTAATCACGCCATTATACAGTGGGGGTGGAGCTATGATGACGCTATCAATTCTTAATGTGCCCAGAACCACCCTCCTCCATATTGCCATGCCCCCTTCAGTTCTGACCTTGCCGCCACCTCCTGGAGGAGGCAACCAGAAAGGCAGCAAGTATGCCTTTATTTAGTGATAGTTTTGTTTGCGATGTGTTTACTTGTGTTCATGTTTACAGGTACATATTCAGTTTCATTTTGTAATGTTGAAATAAATGCATTAACATGTAATAATTTGTCATAATGCTGAATACAAAGATAAAAAAGGATGAATAATGTTGGGGAAATGTATAGGTCAAATAAATAGGGGTCTGCAATGCATGGATCTGACAAGGGGGGCAGCAAACCGGTATCTTGCCTAGACCCTATGGGATTTGAATCTGGCTCTGGTCACATAAGATGTTTTTTGTGCCAGATGAAGCCATAATCGAACATTTACAGAATACATTGTAATACAATATTATAGTATGTCTTGTTAATGAATTTTACAATTACTGTATGTTTTGTGTTTGTTCTAATTAAAAGTTGTATCTGATGTGGAATGTATTGGGGGCACAGAGAAGCTTCATCGATGCATTAGGAAGAATATCTTCATGCACATTTCCCTATGGCTCAGGTAAGGGGAAGAACAAAAGGATCAAATAGGGTTGAGGTTACCAAAATGTTAAAAAAAAAGGCAGACTTAATGGGCCAAGTGGTTTTTATCTGCAGTCAAATTCTATGTAAGAATCTGATTAGTAATAGTTGGTAATGGAGCTGTGATGTTCTGCAATGAATCCAGCTACAGATGACAGGTGGCAGTACACCATCAATACTGACATCTGCAACCTTCTTATATTACATTTACTACATAAAGGGCCTTATTAAGAGTTGTACACACTTCCACTGTCCACGCAATTGAGCTATTATCAGTGGTCTGTGCATGCATCCCAGCTGCAATGTGCACGCACATCGATTGAATAGCAATTACAGTTGCAGTGAGGATTAATTCGCAAGTGATTGACAGGAATTTTTTGTGGGAGGTAACGTGGAGTGACAGCTAAAATGGAGGCGTGTTCCGGCTGTTTTTAGGGGCGTGTTTCTGGATGTGTCTGCGATCCAATATGCAGATAACATACCTCCGGCATCTCAGTTGTGGCAGCCATTCTAAGAGACCATGGACTCACTCAGAATGTTGATTTGTGCATGATCTGCATCCAATGCTGCGTATGTATAAACAGCTGTGGACAGCTGCAATGGCTCTGGTGGGCATCTCAGTACAAGTCCCGGTGGCTGTTCCATTGGCATATTTTTGCAAATCCTCAACTGCTAAAATCGCAGCTGCTGCAGCAATAGCATAGGACTCTGAATAAGGCCCATAAAACACTTAAGCTAAAGGTGAAAACTTGTGCATCAGAATCATGATGAATAATGCAACACTGTTTCTGTATATCACACTTGCAGCACTGTGCACTTCTGCTAAAGGTAAAGACACTCAGGACTAGGAGACCTCACCTTTGTATACAGCTTTCTATTGTGATGTAGTCAAACAGTCATTCATAATGACGACATCACAATGTCGACATTGTTAAAAGAATGTTAGAATGTCAACATTAGGGTTAGGTGGTGGCGGAAAGGTTAGAGTTCTGCTGCGGGGAGATGTAATGGTAATGTGATGCACTGGGTGCATACTTGCCGACATTCAGCTCCCTCCTTCTGGGTGGGAGCTGAATGCCTGCATACAGCGGTGGGGGTGGCCGGGTACTGACTCCCTCTTCACAATGCCAAAAATTAAGGCATTGTGAAGCATGTGGCGGAGCCACGTTGACGCGATTCAGCACAAATTGCGTCATCGGGCCCCCCCGCTGCGGGGTTTCTAGTAGTAGTCCGGGGGGCAGGCGGCAGCCGGGAGGAATGCCTGCCTTTCCTGGGAGTCAGGAGCGGCACCCGATATTCGAGAGGCTCCTGACCAAATCGGCAGGGCAGGCAAGCCTGACTGGGTGTCATGTAAATGATTGCCACATCTGAACATCTAGAGCAATAAGCATTTGATGAACATTAGGCTTTGTTCTCTGTATATGATTTTATTCATCCCCTGTTGCTGGCTATATAAAGAAGAGGGACAAATCAAAAAATCATCTTTGTCTCAGTTTGCACAAGTGCAACACCTGTAGATTTCCACTAAAGCACATAAAGTAATATGGCAGCATTTTCAGAAGAGCAGACGTTTATAGAAGCCCCCTCGGGATTAACGGAGTGAGGCATTACGTCATATTTAGTAGTCTCAATAGTCTACCTCCTTTATGGATCACTACATTAATTCAATTTGATTTTGTGGAACCAGATTCATAAAAAAAAAGAAAAGGGTGGAGAAGGCACAATTGTAGATGCATTCCCAGCTGTGTGGAGGGGTGCCTGGCTTACTTTATTTCACAATAATACTTGCTAATAGCCATGCGTCCCTTTAATAACCCGTTTGTCATCTGCCCTCAAGTCATTTAACAAAAAAGCTTCACATACTAAAAAATGACTGTTGTAATAAAAAACAACGCTGATGTCCCTCACTCTCATAATTCCTAAAATGTACAACACTGACCAGTAATTATAGGAGAAAAATGGAATAAAAGTATAATTTAATGAAAGGGTTGGATCTAAAGATAGAGGATGCACTTTGATACAAAATTTTTGCACAGTGCACGTCTTCAGATTTTTCTATTTCTCTACAAATGTAAGTATACTGTAAGATATGGGCATTTTATTATAGCATAGCATTGTTGTGCACCAAGATGTATGTTGGCTGAACCTTCTTGGCTTGCCGATGCAAAACCAGGTTGTTATGTTGTGGGCATTCTGTGTACTTCAGAAATGAGGCCCCTGGGCACATATGTCTTTCCCTTTTGTTCAATTCGTCAGTAACGTTTAATGTAGAGGAAATTACCATATTTTTGTGATACTGTTATTGGCTTTCTTGAAATTGTTACTTGAACTGAACAATATCTGACAATATAATAAAAAGAAAATTCAAACCTTTGTTACTCCCTTAGGAATAACCAAAGAATTGCAACTTGACCTGCCATGCTGAGATGTCTACATGCTTATCATTAGCAAAGAGTCCCTTTACATTTCACAAAGGCACCTATCATTTCTGTATTTTTGAAAGACATGGCCTAAATCCTCTATTTATAGAGGCTATACTTGTTCAATTTAATCTCATTATCTCTGAATTTACGGAATTTCAGCCTGAAGCACTTGACACAGGTTTCTTTTTTTCTGTTGCCACGTTGCTATTTGGAGAATTTTAAGGTAAATTTTGCTTTGAAAGTACTGTGGATATGAATATTAATAGACATGGCATTTGCTTCCAAAAGTCAGACTGTGTAGCCCACAAATTTTAAATAAAGGATTTTTAGCAGCTCATGACAGTACTAAATGGTACAAGGTGTGCTTCATTGTATTATAGGCAGCTGCTTTTTTTTGCGGATGTTGCATATATTCTTGTTTCAGCAAGAACTATTTTATACTATTTCCACCTGTATTTCTTTAACATCATTTGATATTTAGCTTATACTGTATATACAATGTAACATTTTTGGATTGCATATTGTGTTGCTTTTGATAAAGGTAATGAATAATGCTCAATCTCTATCAGCCAGGGCCGTAGCTAGGGTAGTGCAGCCGGTGCCATGGCACAGGGCACCACAGGTCAGGGGGCGCTGTTTGGGCCTGTCAAATTTCTTTTTATTATCATTCTCACTTGTAGCTTACTATTATTTCATCCCCAGCATCTCCTGGTCTTCCCTATCTTTTCCCTGGCCCTTCTCCATAAGGCCATGCCCTTTTTTGGGTTATGTCCCTTTGAAAAATGTGGGGCGCCAATGCTCTTTCTGGCACAGGGCACCAAAAAGTCTAGCTACGGCTCTGCTATCGGCCATAGTTTAAAATGTGCAATTGTAGTGGGATGCAGTTAAAAACCTACAATCGGGATGCCTGATGATGAAATCCCTGCACCGGAATCCCGTACTGCGGAAAGAAGACCGTCGATGGAATCCCGGCATGAATGGAGATGCCGATGCTGGGATCCCAACAGCCGGCATCCCAATCGTAAGTACAGCTGGCACTCTTAGCTGTCGGGATCAGGATGCCGCTGTCTCTGTTTTGACAGACGGCAACCCAAGTGCCGGGATTCCATACCCAGCCCTCTAGTATATATGTATAGTATAATACAGTGACAGATACATTGTTTCTCAGATTAACAAAAATAATAAAATATATCTATTAGTATGTGGAAGAAACCATACCATATAGAGAAGTAGCAACCTTTCTAAATAATAAGACAAGCTTGCTGTAATAATATGATAACAAAGTAACCAAATGTATATTTGTTTTAGGTATAACATATCCCCCTATTTTTAGCCAAAACATTACGCTGGAATGCTTCAAAGTTTTAACAATGTTTTTGTAGATAACACAGCACAAAATAAGCCCAATTAAACAAATTGTTAATTATAAAGTATTATATGTAATACAGTAAATGTAGTATTGTGATTAAGCATTTAACAAAGAGGAGCAGCATAAAACAAATAAAGACATTTTCAACTATTCATGAATATGTTTAATGTCATGTTATTTTCCATGTAATTACTAGTAATTGAAGTGAACTGTATCTATGCATAATCTGTATTCAGATGTATATAATATACTGTATTAAACATCTTACTTTATATAGTAAGATAGAATAGGAAAGAATTTGTTGCTGTGAAATACTTTTAGCTGTGAAGCGTGAAATAAAATGCTGGAATGCGGACTAGAGATGAGCGAAATCATAGGACAAGGTTGTGCACAGTGAGTTTTGCAGCAGATTTTGCAGAGAGTTAAATAAAATCTTAAAGTTCTGCTTGTGCTTCACAATTTCCTTGATTTACATACATCTCTGATGGTTACATATGCTCAGCATCTGCACTGAATAGGTACAGATCTGTTACTGTATTGCAGTGCTCCATAAGCCACAGCATGAGTGACATGCTGCGGCCGTTTGGGGGTGGTGCAAGGAAGCCAGCGTTTTAGAAAAATGCGTGACTGCCCCATTTTCTCGGTGGCTGCGTACTTGGATGCATGAAATCCCCGGTCATACTCAGGTAACCGATGGTCATGCAGATGATCCGATGTTGCATATTTGGATGCAGCTTCGGATCAGGAAGCTGGCAGGAGATTTCTATTTACACGAGATACCTTCTGCGGCATTAGCACATTTTAGCACACAAAGACGCAGCGGCTGTAGCTACTCTGAAACATGCCCTTCATTTGATATAGTTATCATCCTAAAGAATGATAACTTTAACTTATGTTTTAAAATTTTGAAAGTGTACAGGAAAGTTTCCCACTCTGAATTTGAAGATCACTTTTATCATTTTGACATTTAGTGCCAGGTTTTGAACTAAATTTAGGGATGTATCTCTATCTCTGGAAGCATCTATATGAGATACTACTACTGTATGTTATTTAAAAAAAAAAAAATATATAAATATAATAGTAAACCACCATAAAACCCCCCCCCCAAAAAAACAATCCTTAACCTGAACTAGCTCTAAATAGGAGAACTACAACTGCCTTGTTGACCTTTCATGGAGTTAATCAGATCAGTTTTGATGTCTCTATTTGTGGGGAGTGAGTGCAACAATAACAACAAAATGAAATCCCTCCTTACCAGAGACTGACATTCCCACAATGTAAAGCAATGGGGTCCCAATTTGTTTAATTATTATCCAAGCTTAGTGTAATAGTAAAATTGTGGTATGGGCCTGCTTGTGTAAGCCTGTATGTTTATTCTGAACATTATTTTATTATAAAGTTATATTGACATCAGTTAGTAAATATATATATATATATATATATATATATATATATATACATACATACAATTTCCTCACGCACCAACCTCTCCTTTTCTTACTTTATTGAACTTCTGTTCCTTGTGTCAGGTAAGTGATCGACATTTAAAATGGTTGCATCAGACTCAGATATTAACAATACGAAGCAAATACATTTAATCAATTCAATATATTTAATACTGCTTTAAATTTTCATTCAACTTTCGACCTGGACAAATAATAAGTGCTAAACAAATAAACATACATGTGAATGCTGCACACATTACATGCTAATTAATTGAGAAAGTTATAATATACATTTCTCTTATTGAGACACAAAATAATTGCATTTGATTTATAATACAAACTCATTACATTTCATTTTGTACTTGGGTACTTCATTTTACAGTAATGCAATATTAAAACCAACCTGTATTGTTTCTTTTACTACAAGACGTCCAGAAGGAAGTCCACCTAAAGAAAGTTTCTAGGTTCAAGCTGCTAAAAACAATTAGCTGATAAGAAGCAATTAAGTCTTTTTCCTTTAATTTCTCCTCTTACATATGTGTGTGCCCATATCCTTAGCCCACTCTGTCTGCACTAAGGGCCTGATTCAGACCCGGTCGCGAGCACTGAGCGCTCGCAACCGGGTCGATAGTGGCCCAGAGCACATGCGCACGATGGAGCCGGCTCCGTCGTGCGCATGCGCGAGACCCGGATAGCGATGGGCAATCCGTCGCTCCGGGTCTCGTACCAAAGGGGGCGTGCTGTTGATGTTGAGTGACAGCACGCCCCCTTTGCTGGGCGGGCTGGGGGAGTGGCTTCCCAAACTGAGGCGTTCCCATGTGAACGCCTCTGTTTGGGGGCGGCCCCACTGACATCACGAGTGATGTCAGTGGGAGAGATTTCGGCTCTGTTAGAACCTAAATCTCTCTGGGGCTTGCGGCAACGAGACCCTACCATAAGGGTCTTGTCGCAAGCCCGATGATCACGATGGTCTTGACCATCGCGACCATCTTCCTGGCCGCTCATTATAGCTGTGGGTGGTCACCCACAGCTATGCGAGCGGCCAGGAGGCCGTTCTAAGAAAAAAACGGCCCTGATTCAGAGCGAGCGCTCTGTCAGAGCGTCCGGCTCTGAATCAGGGCCTAAGTCCATCACCCTGCCGCTGTCATTAATCAAGCTTCTTACTGAGTAGCTCAGGGAGCATCAGGTCGGTCAGTGCTGGAGGGGGGATCAAGATTTTGTCCGAGGTATTTATACCTTCCCCACTTGTTTGCGCGGCTCCCCACAGGAATATGTCCGTTATGGCAGTTGAGGAGGGATTTATACCTTCCTCACCTGTCTGCGCGGCTCCCCTCAGGATTCTGTCTGTTATGGCAGTGAAGGAGGCATTTATACCTTCCTCACCTATACGTGCAGCTCCCCTATACCTCGTCCCACCTAAGCCTCCCCTCACTACACCACTATACCCGTTCCAGAACTTTCTTAAATACGATTTATGGGAGCCTTCAGTTACCTTCCCTGGGCAATGTTCCCCTCTGAGCATAAATCATAATGTAAATAGGAATACATACACAATCGCAATTCAGTAAATGTACATTTGATAAACCCCTTTTATCAAATTTCTTAGATTTTGTATAAGTAAAATTTATTTCATAATTACTTACTTTTTTATACCCACTAAGGGGGTTACAATATATGAAAAGATTGGAGTATGTACTACTGAATTATGGCAGATACAGTAGAATATTTAATATTTTTAGAACGTAATAAATGTCGGGTTTTTGGGGAAGTGATTTATTCAATGAATTCATTTTTTTTACAAATGTTTTATTTCATTATCTGTTCGATGATAATAGTATAGCATTTTAGGGTCCCTTACCATTATAGTAGGAGCACTGAAGTGGCAGATTTACAACTCAAGGGGTCCTTATTGTTTTCATTACAATGGCTCTTACTAGCCAGGGAAGCTGGGAACAGCCTGAGCACCTTTCAGTGCTCAGTGTCCATAGAGGTAAAAGGTCAAGTGCTGTCTAGCCGAATGTTTATTTCTACTATGACAGGGGTGTCCCACACTCATGATCTTCCTGTTACTGGGTACAAGCATGGATGCCTAGCACTAGTTAAGGATTTTATAAGGAAGCATGGTGTACAACTGTGCATTTATTACATACATGCCGACTTTTAATCTGCCCTCCCCGGGAGAAGTCCGGGGAGAGGCAGCAGGCGGGCAGTGATGAGGGCGGGGCTGGACCATTCTCGTCACGAGGCCCCATGCCCTCATGGCAAAAATCCTGCAAATTGAGCACATTTTAATAAGGGTCGGGGCCAAATGACGCGATTATAATAGAATTGCATCATTAAGCCCCGCCCCCTAACGGCAGACCGCGGATTTCAGGTAAGTTTCTCCCCATTCTTCCCACTTCACTAGGAAGTGGGCGGGATGCAGGAGAAGTGCCTACACTGCCGAGGGTGCTGGGGGTTTACCCGAAAAAATGGGAGCCTCCCGCAACTTTTGGGAGTGTAGGTATGTATGATTTATTAGGATTATACTAACTTCTTTGTTCATTGTGTTAACAACTTGCAAGTTATTTTATCAGCACCTTTGCATTGCTTCCAATTAATGCTGCCATCACCACTCTATTATGAGTGCACATATACAAGCACATAGCACTTTTCACACTTCCCACACAGCTAATAGAGCAGAGTATAAATTGTAGACATTAGTCATTTATTAACTCCACTGAGCGTTCTGCAGAAAATATAAAAATTGCTGAGATACAGTACTGTTATTCACAGGTTGTTTTTTTATGTTTTTTTTAAGTTTATTTTTTAATAAGATGTCCCAATTATTCTCATCATCTTTGTAACCTGCACCAAGCTTTTGTAGGCACCAAATTTATGTATAAAATGAATCTCAATATACATTAAAGTCAACATAGAATGCATTTCAAATGGCTGTGCTTAACTTTCATGTGCATGCCCTTACTGTACTGAACTTGCATGTAAATGCCCCTGATTACTTGTTGCTATGTACTTATAGCATAACGCAAATAATTCACAGAAATCTCATGCAGAAGGCTAATTACTGCTGCAGATCGCAGTCCCCATTATTATCGATAGGGACTACGATCTGATTCCGATGTACCAAACTCTGAAAAGTGAAGCTTTTTTGATTTTGGCCCCATTAGTATATACCTTCTTCAGATGGAGTAAACCACTTTAAGCCTATGCAGGCTTTACTTGGAGGAGAGAAATCTTTTGATCCTTCTTCTGCAGCCTCCGGACAGTTACGGAAAGATTCCCTCAGAGGAGTTTTTCACAAATGTGAAAGATTCCTCCTAAATGCCAGGGAAGTAACTTGCAGGGACATGGGTTAACACTACAGCTGTCCCTGCAGGATCAGTTTAGTACATAGCGGGGATATTTTTTACTCAAAATGAAAATATCCGGTTAGATAGATTGTTAATAATCTCAGCAGTGCGGCGATTATTAATACATAGGCTCCATAGAGCGTAGTTCCGTAGAGGAGTTTATGCATGTAACCTGTTCACATTTCACTGTTTTTATATCTCTGCAGTGCAGCGATTATTAATACATAGGTGCCTTAGAGAGTAGATCTGTAGAGGAGTTTATGCATATAACCAGATCACGTCTCAGTTTTTATGAGTTTTAGTTTCTTTTTCTGCTAAGTGCATTACACAAGTTGAAAAAACTGTTATTCACAATCACCCCAATGTGAAGTAATGCATTAATGACAATAACTATATACAGTTATCTATAATTTTATTCACATAACACACAAACCATATGCTTTCAAGGTTATGGAGTCTTTATAATGAAAAACATGTGGAACAGTAGCCTCCCCTGTTGTATCATCTATTGTAGCTGAGTGCTGTAGATTATCCATTTGCACATGAACTGGGCTGAGGGACTGCATCCATGCTAAACCTGAAGCTTACTTTTTTGTTTTATGTGAATAAATTATGAATTGTAATACAACAGGCCAATCCATTTCAACTTGTGGTTCGTTTCAGATCATACTCATGATAATAGAGGCTCATCTTTAAGTCTGGAGACTTGAGATGGTCTCCAAAGGCTCTATTATCATATAACCACTTTTTCATCATTTATGTACTTATGAATTTGACATTTCACTGGTGTTGTATTTCTGACATATTACAAAAATGAGCGCTCTGATTATATACTATTGTTATAGGGCCTGACTCATTATGGATTGCAATTGCAACAGCGTATGCAGATCAGCCAATGCATATGCACCGCAGTGTGCAGACCAATATTGTGATTGCACTGCTATCACATGTGCAGATACAAAGCCATCACAGAGTGAGTGACAGGACATCAGGGTTTGCAGGTGGTGATGGGAGAGTGGTTGGAGAAAGGCAGATGTGCCTGTCCGTTTGAACTACATTTACTGGGCGTGCATAAATTAGCCATTGTGATGACATTCGCATATTGAGTACTCTCTGCGTGCGACGAAACTTGCAATTTCTGAGACAGGTCAGGCTTGCTGTAATTCTGCGTGACAGGTCGATGTTACTTGATGTTACCGATGTATACGAGGTATTACGGATGTGAGAAAGCGGTAGTGGGCGTCTCTATGCCGGCTGAGCGGTTGCAGACATTAGCATATTTTTGCAGCAGAACTGCTTACGTAGATCCGTAATGAATCAGGCACATAGGCCCTCATTCACAGCCGTACGCTCTGAGCAGAGCGCACGCTCTGAATGAGGACCGCCCTCCATAAAAATGGAGCGTCCTCCTGGACGCTCGTATAGCTGTGGGTCACCACCCACAGCCTATACGAGTGTGCATTTTGATGGCCGCGATGGTCGTGACCATCGCGACCATCGAAACTGCGAGCCAGAGCCTGCGGTTGAGGTTTTCAACCACAAGCTCCGGAGTGATTTTGGCTCTATCAGAGCCAAAATCACTCCCACTGACATCACTAGTGATGTCAGTGGGCCGGCATCTGACGGGAGGCGTTCCCGTTGGAACGCCCCCGTCAGGGAGGCACGCCCCCGGCATGCCCACCAAAGGGGGCGTGCTGTCAATCAACATCGACAGCACGCCCCCTTTGATCAGACACAACGAGCGAAGGACTTTCCTTCGCTCGTCGCGTCTGGCGCATGCGCACGACGGAGCTCCCTCCGTCGTGCGCATGCTCAGTGCAGAACATCGACCCACTTGCGAGCGGACAGCCGCTCGCGAGTGGGTCTGAATCAGACCCATAGTCCGTGACTTAAAATCTCAACAGATTGTTTCTACATATTAATGTTTATTGCTTACTGTATATTGTTTATGTGTTTTCATTTAATTGCTATTTTTCATTAACCAAGGGATCCTGTTTCAAGACTCCCTTATTGCCAGAAGTGATTAATTCAGTTTCAGTGTAAATTTCATCTGACAGCAGCTGACATACAGTATTAGCCAAAGTTATTGTCAGCATACAATGCATCAACTCGTAGTGCTAACAGAAACCTTCATGGCCTTTTTTATCCATAAGGAAATCCTTGATAACCTCAGAGCTGTGACTTCACAGGATTTCCTGTGATCAATAAGGAAGGCCACACTCCCTACAAAGCTGTACATAGTGTTCATTTAGGTGCTGTTTCTAATTGTCATTAAATAAAAAAAAGTAACTTTGCAACCGGACAAATCATGTTAGACTGCAAGGGATGCAAACATTTTTTTTTATTGTAGGATAAATATAGTACTAGCTGCTTTTGCATGTTGCCTACAAATGCTGGATAGTTTATTTTTACACTGCAATTTAGATTTGAGTTTGGACACGCCCCTCTCAAATCTAAACCTCTCTGCACATGCACCTGCAATGCAACATGGTCTTGCCAAGGTGCAAAATTACTTGCTTTTTTGCTTGGCTCTCAGCTTCACATTTATTAATACAGACATAATATGGGGGTACAAGATGGTACAAGAGGGACACTTTTACCAGGGCCAGAGAATCTGAAGGACCAAGGCCACTCAGACCATCCCCACCCTGTGCCTCAGGCCGGTAAGCTGCTTATGAAAGTGCTTGGTGTCTGTGCCCCTGGCATAATCAGCAGGGGCAGCCATGAAGGGACAGGGAAGCCCCTTCACCGCCATCGCCTACTTTTAGATTTTTCAGTGCAGTGTGCCTGATGTCTTCATGTCCTTCCAATAAAGAACAGAGGAGGGAGGAGCCACCAATGCTGTGAAGAGGAGCAAGCAGAATATCCAGGGTACGTAAGTGTGGCTGCTGGATAGACACATGAGGAAGAGCTGAGGCTATGGAGAGACACAAGGGGATCAGAGGCTGCTAGAGAGATACAGGACAGAGCTGAGGTTAAGGAGTGACACATGGTGGGGAGTTGAGGCTGCTGGAGAGACACAGGAAGGGAATCTGAGGCTGCTGGAGAAACAGGGAGGATGCTGAGACTACTGGAGAGACACAGAGGAGGGGGATCTGAAGCTATTGTGGTGACACAGAGGGAAGCTGGGACTATGGAGAGACACAGAGGGGAACTGAGGCAGCTAAAGAACTAGGGGGGCTGAGGCTATGCAAAGACACAGGTGGGAAGCTGAGGCAATAGAGTGACATTGGGGAACTGAGGCTAAAGAGAGACATGGGTGGGGGAGAGCTGAGAGTATGGAGAGACACAAGGGTGTACTGAGTGTGAGACTGGTGAGACTGAGTGTACCAGGCCCCAAGATTTATTTTGCTATTTCTAAACCAATCATCCAATTCATAGTCATAAACAAGGAAATTTATCAAGAGCACAATACTAAACAACCGTGACATGTTCCCTTCTGTTCTACACTTGCATACAGTATATTTGTTACCTAATGATTTATACACTTTACACATAAATAATAATTTTATTTTACTATTATACATGTTGTCTTTTTGTATATCCATGTTTATTCATGACCTCTGTTCACATATTTAACAAGTTGACAGTTTTCGTTTCCTGTTTGGTTGGTCTAATCACCTTTCTTTGTGGTCACATATTTTTTCTCATGTGGACTAATTTAAACAAAATTCTAGCCCAAAAGTTTGATAAAGTAGTTTTCTCGGCAAATAAGATTTAGGGGTCTATTTACTAAGCAGTGTTAGGAGACAGAGTGAAAAGTGATAAGAAAGTGATAAGGTGCCAGCCAATCAGCTCCCAACTGTCATCTTTCAAACACAGCCTGATTGACTGGCACCTTATCACTTTCTTATCACTTTTCACTCTGTCTCCTAATACTTATTAGTAAATAGACCCCAAAGGCATAAAAGGTTATGGCATATATAAAAGAAATGCACTTACAATGTAAAATTGTAACATTCACTTTAGAACACTCAAGGCTATTCCCCATCACACATAAGGGCATATTTATCACAATCCACATCTCTGAGGCTTATTGGCTGTGATAAATTTGCCCAATATCGCAATGCTATATTTAAATACATCACAAGGGTGCATCAAATATAGAATGCAGAGACAAGCTTGCAATAAAGCTCTATCCCTGCGAATCCACTTCACATACTTTTCACTGTACTTTCCACCCCTAGCTTGGACTTACCTGCCTGGTAATCCATTGCTCTCTGGGACTCCAGTCAGCTGGTCTCTGGGCTCCTGCACTGTGACCCAGGTCAGATGCTCTATGCAGCAGCTGACCAGGGTAACAGTGTAGGAGTCCCGGAGACCACCTGACTGGAGCCCCAGAGAACCTCAGCAGAGCACCGATTGCCGGTCCCTGAGTGCAGGTAAGTATTTTTTTTAACTATTTTTTTTTTAAGTGATAAGCTTGTGGTCTATTTAGACCACACAGCTGATCACAGATGCTAGTTCTCGGCACTGCTCTGCCTGTCAGAACAGCGCAGTAGTCGGGTAAAACAGGGGCTTTCCCCAGTATTTTTTTATAATTTATTTTTAATAAATTTAAGGAAGATCACATTTCCCATTACATGTATGGGAAATACAATCTGCTTATAAAAAAAAAAGGTGAATTGAAAGAATTAGAGTAGTTTTTCATGAAAACTACTCCAATTGCCCTTTAATACATCCACGTGATACTAAAATAATGTGAAAAGAGTGTGAAAACACACATTTTCACATTATTTTAGTAAACATAATGTTAATAAATATGCCCCATAATGCTAATCTAAATCTGCAGAAATTACACCTAGGGGTAAATTTACTAAAGTGAGAGTTTTTGGAGATGAGTTTTAAAAGACATGTTGCCCATAGCAACCAATCAGATTCTACTTAACACTTAACTAGCACCTTCTAGAAGATAATAGCTAGAATGTGATTGGTTGCTATGGGCAACATCACTTCTAAACTCACTTCTAAAAACTCTCTTTTTAATAAATGTACCCCCTAGTGTAAATACCTATCTGATACTAGTGTGGTTCTCCAACAGGGTGAAAAAGTATAATGTGGATGTGCTTTTTGGGAAATTGGGTATTATATAACCTAATACTTAAGTGTATTAATTACAAGTGTATAATACAAATATTAATAATAATATAAAAACTGTGCATGGACCCCTGAGTTCTGGTACTAATTCATCTTCGTGTTGTGGTTTTGATAAAGCCACCTTCAAATGTATTGGATCGGTTTCGGTTCAGTTTTGGATTCCTTAAAAATGAAAAAAAAATTGACATAAAATCGATAAAATAGCTAAAAGCATGTCATTTGGACCTGTTTAAACCTAAGTTTGATTTTTAAATCTGAGTTCCGAGCTGACTGAAGACCCGAGTCGGGACTCGGTTCAACTCAGAACTACAAATTGATTACAAACTTGGACTCGATTTCAGAGTTATCTTATATACTATTAGCACATTATGATTGAAACATACATAAGTATCATAATGTTGTTGAACATTAAAAACCCAAAGTCTTGACCAAAATCACTTAACCTCACACTATCTGAATACGTAACCTTAAGCCTGTTGAAATCAGATTTGGGCCCTTGGCATCCTTATTTGGACTTTCCTGTTTCCCACAGGAAGTTTTAAGTTATGTTAATTATGTTTAAGTTGTATTTAGTAACTAATCTTGACTAATAGGTAACCATAAAACTGTAAAACAATACCAATTTACCTGCAGTCCAGTTATTGGCATTACTTTAATATATGACTAAAATATGATTTTATTCCAAAACTCCTCAACAATGTGATCTAAATCTTAGCATAGTAAAACATTCATTTATATGCCCCCAAAAACATATAATTGTCATCAGAAAGGTTTGTAATGTGTTTAAACTAGAAAATAAAAAATGATCATGAAAAAAACATGACGTCATAGAAATCTTCATCCTAATTATCAGTGTTAACATGTATTTACAAGTGATTTTTTTTATAAATGATTAGTCATTGTGTGAATAAAAATTGAACCCTAAAGAGGATCAGCTAAAAAAAGGGCTAATTCTGTTGAAGTAAGATTTAACATTTTTGTTTCTAAGGCACCACATTTACTGAATTTGTTTAAGTAGTTGTTTAAGTAGCTCTTTCTTGTATAAAAGGCTAACATGTTGATAAAATTGTTCTTTATATACTTTTTGGACAAGTATATATAAGAAAAGCTGATTGTTCCTTAGAATCACTGAATAAAGTCTAATTTTTCTTCGGGCATATGTGATGACTTTTAGAAAGTCTATGCAATTGTGTGGATTTATGCATTTATGGATTTATTTGCATTATGTTTTGCCACTCACTGATTTAAAAATTGTATATGCTTTGCTATTTACTATATATCATGTGCCAAGATATAAATGTCCAGATCAAATTAAACTAAGTTCCTCTAAAGTGCCTCTCCAAATAAATAATATATATAAAAATATAAACTAAATTGGCTATACTTGGTGCAGCCAAATTGTCCATAATCACGGACATTTTTTCTGAAAAAAAAAATTGTTAAAAGAAACTTACAGTAAAAACAGAGCTTATGAATCAGTTTGATGTAAATTGATTTTATGTCACGGATAACAAAATAATAATGAGATTCTCAATTTAATTGTTCACAAAAAATTAGTCACTTCAGTTGAATCCTTTTAGTAAGATTTAACATGAATCACTAAAGGGTTTAAAAGTAATCAATACATTTAGAAAGATTAGCAGATAACAATTTGATTCTAAAAACAATTGGTCTATGGGGTGAAAACTGTAAATTTTATGATTCATAGGCAAAATGTGAACATTTGGCAAGTTTCTTCAATTAAAAAGTTATTCATTCTCAATAGAAATAATAGATAATGAAATAGCTTTATTTAAAATATTCTTCAATAAATTATACAATTCAACTGTTGTATCTTAAGTATTTACATGTACATTGTAAGGGCATTTGTTTAAAATTTGCCCTAACATTTGTTTAAAAAATAAATTATAAATAAATTAGTTTACCAGTACTTAAACCTCCAAACTACATGATTAATAGCCAACAGTTTGGAGGTTAAAACCTCAAACCACTAGTGATGTGTTGCACTGAGTGGTGGTTTCAAAATATCTAGTTTTAATCTATATTAGCTAGGATAATTAAAAAAACAACAACACTTCCTCCTTTTCTGTAACAGTTTGTGCTACTCAACACCAATATTAGTCCTCCAAAATTAGAGACCATTCATGATTGGCTACCCATCCATTAAGTAGGCTTTAACTCATTTGGCACATTGTCTATGAAGGTTTTCCATTTTTCTCCCCTTATGATTTACATTGAATATAGACAAAAGATGATTCCAGGAAGGTTTTTAGTTTGGTCATTGCACTGCAGAAAATAATTTGGGCACAATAATATTATAAATAATACTGTGAACCAATAAGTTATATGTTAATATAAATAAGGGGCTACTGGTCTATATATATATAAATAAATATATATATATATATATATATATATATATAAATTATTGTGTATAGTTATCTATATCAATAAGGGGGCACTGTTCTCTATTTTTCTTAATAATTGGTTACATTTGTATTTTATTTACACTCAAGCGACACAATTAGTTTATTATTATAATGAGGGTGCTACTAATTGTAGTATTTTTTTCTTGTGGCAATAGAAGTGCAATTATATATTGGTGCATCAGAATGGGTACTTTGTTTACTTTTTCATCTGAAACCCAGGGGTACTAGGAGAAGCCCAGTGTATTTTATTGTTCGGCTGTGCATCACTAGGTGTAGAGTGGCTAGATCAGTGGTTCCCAAACTTTTTTGAATCATGGAACCCTAGAGTATCAACATTGTTTCCATGACACCCTTTAAGCCAAAAGTTTGTTATCGAGAAATTCAGAAAAAATGTAGTAAACTAGTAAAGTGAAGTAAATTTTGCTTACCTGTCATCCTTATGTTCAGTTATGTGGTGGTGGACAGGTTTGCACTTCTGTTTGTCCACATATTTACATTACATTGACCATAAAGAATTTGATTTGGTGCAGGACTACCATCCTGAGGCACCCCTGCAAGTGTCCCTTGGCACCCCAGGGTGCTATGGCACACAGTTTGGGAACCACTGGGCTAGATAATGCTTGCCAACTTTTTAAATATCCTCTCATTTGAAGAAAGGTATTGTCTATAATTTAGAACTAGTATAGATTTTAATATTTCAATTTATATTATACAGGCATACATTTTCAGATTTATTGGTGGTGTAATATGTAGGTTCACCTCTAGAGAAATCTTAATTATCACCGGCTGATGTATATTTATATGCTGAAATAATTCATACTGACATCTAGTCCTACAACAATGCTTGGATTGTTTCTTGTTCCTTCTATAATGTGCCATTCCTGAAATGCCTGGAGACCATGGCTAGGTAATCTTTTCCTATTCTCCTGGAAGAGTAGCATAAGGTATATTTATTATGCATGTGCTGGGTTATACCCCAAAGTTGGATTAGCTGTGGCCCTTTAAGTGTTAATTTAACTGCCCCTTTTTTCAGGAGTGTTTTTTGCATTAGAATTGGATATAGCCTATAGGGTGTCAAGGGGGTGCCAAGGGGCATGTTTGACATTTATATTGTTGCCTGTCACAGAGTTACAGCCTTTCTTCTTCTGGAAATCCCTTCCTCCCTTCCCTTTGGTTTCAGTGGTTGCTTTGTATTGTGGTGGAAAGAACAGAAGTTTTTAGTTGATTAGTTAGATGTTTTAGATGGGTGTGCTCTCCTTTAGTCAAATATAGGCCAATAGTCCCTTACTGGGAAATGACAGCCTGTCTTGGCATGATTTTTCAGGAGAGTTAAATACAAGCAAATTATTTGCTTGCATGTTCTTGTTGTATTGTGTCCATTATTTTTATTTTTTGCCACCATACTAACTTTATTTTAAGGATTCAAGAAATATTCATGATTACATTTTATTGGCTGATGTAAAAATAAATTTAACCTTAATTTGATCCCAACTCTTGTTGTCATTATTTTAGTTAAGTATTTAGAGTTAAGATGAGTCTTAATGGGTGAACTATGATTATCAACTCTTAGGAGTTTCTAAGTTCCTCTGGACTCTTGGGAGAAATAACCCATCTTGCCAGACCACTCCCACATCCCCATTGAAGAGCATAGTTAAATCACAATATTTTGAAGTGAGAGTGAGGCAGTGATTATGCAAATTGTGTTGCCACAGCCCCACATAGACAAACTAGACTTCCCACCAAGATCTCCAGGCATAATGTATGTAAGTACTGAATAAGCTGTGAAGATTTATGCACTGATTTAGAGGAAACAATAGATAATTATATGGTTCTAGAAAAGGGGTACCCACCATTCTGTAGCCTGGTGGGAGCAATCAAATGGGTGGACATTGCTTCAGGTTCATTTCTCCTTAAGGTTTATCTGTGGATCTACGATGAATGGCCACACATTTGCGGACAGAAATGTACAATCATTTTGCTTTTATCTTTAAATGGTTAATCTGTATGTTTCCATACTTGTAATGAACATTTTGTCCTTTATTTGGTCTTTTTACTTCTGTGAAATTATGATATCTGTAGTATTTCTGCTGTTCATCATTCACAATGGTAATTGGTAGTTTCATTAATTTTGCAAAGGTTTCTGAAAAGAGCTATTACTTAGCATTGCAGCACAAATGTCAAGTTTAATAATTAAATTAAGTGTTATTCATTTTACCCTAGGGCATGACTGTAGCCAAGGCAGTCAATGTAAATGATGTGGACCCAGCAGACCCACAGTAAAACATACACCTCTAAGGCCTGACAGTCTGTCTGCATATTAACTTATTAAGGGAACAGAGCTCTTCATTTGTGTTTGAAAAAAAAGAGCATTTAATGTATCTCCTCTTGGTCTCTGCTATTTTTATCACCATAGCTAATTACACTGAATTTTGTTATCACTTATAATTTACCAAATGCCCTTTATGCTAAGGGCAGAATATGTGCAAATTAGGGAAGTAACGCCAATAATAGATGCAATGCACATCAATAAAAAGTGTGATAGGCTGGATACATAATAGACATGAACAACAACTAATTTACACTGTAATAACATATTAGTTATTACCATTATTAAAGCATGCTAATGCTACAGTTTGTAAAAACTTAATACAAAAGCATTACATATAAAAAAGATAAACAATGTTATACACAGGGTATAGGTCATGCATGCACACAGTAAAGCAATATGTGCATATTTTAGTTATTTGGATATGGAAGTCCTCAATAAATAAAGACTCTGATGAAGAATGCAAGTTGGCCATAATTGCTCCCGCACTGCCTGAAAGGAACTAAATTCATATATTTGCCTATATGCACAGCTGTATGCATCTTAAGTACAAAACATGTCTGAAAACAGATGTATTACAGATGGGTTGGGTATGAAATCCCATCTGTCGGGATGCCACTGGTCAGAATACAGACAGCGGCATCCCGACAGCTAGAATTCCGACATACATAGGAAGTAATGGTATATCTTTTTCTAACCCTAACCCACCCACCCAGGTGCCTAACCCTATCCTGCCTCCCTAGAGCCTAAACCTAACCTCCCCCTCCCCACACCTTAATCCTAACACCCCCTCCCCGGTGCCTAAACCTAACCTCCCCATCTAGTGTGTAAACCTAACCTTTCCCTCCCTGCACCCTAATCCTAACACTCCCTCCCCAGTGCCTAACCATAACCCTCCCCCTTCACTAACTAACCCTAACCTGCCCTCTAACACCCCGATACTTAGCTTTGGGATGCTGGCAGTCGGTTTACTGGTGCCAGGCAGAGCCATAACTAGACTTTTTGGTGCCCTGTGCCAGAGAGAGCATTGGCTCCCCCCCATTTTTTAAATAGGGACATAAGATAGTGCACCTGAAAAAGGGTCATGGCCTCATGGGGAAGGGCCAGGGAAGAGATAGGGGAGGCCAGGAGATGCTGGGGATAAAAGAAGAGGAGGCTACAAGTGAGAATGATAATAAACAGGAAAATTGATAGGCCCAAACAGCGCCCCCTGCCCTGCAGAGCCCTGTGCCATGGCACTGGTCGCACTACCTTAGTTACGGCCCTGGTGCCAGGATCCCGACCTGTTGTGATTTCGGTGCCGGTATTCAGACCGTCGGCATCCTGCATGCCAGGATGCCGACTACATCCCCTTACAGATGTGTCCTCATGCACTGTGGCTGCAGTTGCCCCAGGTCCTGGGTGACTCATCCACACCAAACATCTTTTTCACCCAAAATGTTCATCCCTTTCGCACAATTAAAACTGGAAGCAACAAAACTAATTTGCTAGATTACACTGATCAATTTGTTGTGCAACATTTGTACCTCTGTACAATGGCCACAGCTTTATCTAATGTCAAGTTCAATTGTGCTTCATCTGCTACTTTGTACCATTTGTATAACTAATTTTTGTGCTGTTAAAGTTGCAGTTTCAAACAATTAAAACAACTAGAACCAACAAAACTACTCTGCTAGATTACACTGATCAATTTGATATGCAACATTTGTACATATGTGAGTCTGAATCTGCATATGAAGTGCCAAGATGCAACGGCCGCGGCGTTTTCTAATGTTGAGTTCTATTGTGCTTAATCTGTGACTCTGTACGTATGTAAAACTAATTCCTGTGCAGTTAGTGTTGCAGTTTAGCATCTCGGGTACACTGTGAGTGGCTTTTCGCTGCATTTGAAATGAGAATAATATGCATATTTTAAAGAAAATGACAGTACACCACTGTGAGTCAGTCAGTCGCGCTGGGTGTCTTGCACATACTTGCCTACCCTCCTGAATCTTGCAGGAGAGTCTTGTTTTAAACTTTGATCTAACTCTCCACTGCATTGTATATCAAATCCCCTGGATTCTTTGGATTCTTAATTGCAGCCAGGAGACCACCAAGGAATTTCTGGGCAAAGATAATGATTTACTGTAGTCACTATGACTGCAGTCCGGGCTCATCAGCCTCTGCTGTCGACTCTCAGCAAATCCCTGTTGGAGCCCCAGCAGGATGGAACACAGGGCCTGATTCAGAGGTGCTCGCAAAAAGCGAGCGCTCGCTCTGAATAAGGGCGGGAGCTTGATTTTTAAGTTGCGGCCTCCTGGCCGCTTGCATAGCTGTGGGTGACAACCCACAGCTTATGCGAGCGGCCAGGTGATGGTCGCAATGGTCTTGACCATTGTGACCTTCAGGCTTGTGACGAGACCCTTACGGTAGGGTCTCGTGGCCGCAAGCCCCAGTGGACTTCCTGCTCTAATAGAGCAGGAAGTCCACCTACTGACATCATGAGTGATGTCAGTAGGGATGCCCACAAATGGCAGACGTTCCTGCAGGAACGCCTCTGTTTGCCCAGCCACCCCCCCCTCCCCGCCTACAAAACGGGGCGAGCTGTCGAACAACATCGACAGCCACTCCATTTGTTGTGAGCACCGGAGCGAGTGCTTTTTGCGCACGCGCAGTGCGCATGGCGCACGTGCACACTGGCCCACCATCGACCCGCTTGCGAGCGCTAAGCGCTTGCGGGTGGGTCTGAATCAGGCCCACAGCCTGCCAACCTCTGTGATAACCAGAGTCTTCTTATCTTAGTGTCTGCTGCTGTTCCTAGTGTATGTGAGCTGTGGCTGATGGTGAGAATGTTTTATTAGTAATCTTTAGTTAAACACACTACAATGGACAATACAACAAATAGTTTTGAGATCTGTTTTTTAAGAGATGATCATTAAAGTAAGTATGTAATTTCTTATCATATCTGGTAAAGAAATAGTTTTTAGGAAAAATATAGGTTCAAAAGTAGCTGCATAGGCATCACTTTTAACATGTATATTGTGCTGAGTGAGAAGAAAACAAATATCACAGTTAACAGTTGGAAACAAGAAAACCAGTATTGCTGGCACAAATGTTAGTATCAATACTTGCAAAAATTCCCCAAATATATTGCTACTAATATTATCTAAAAATATCTTGCAACAAGCATTTAAGCACGTATACCCCTATAGACATGCCCTTTGGGTGGAGCATGACACACACCCTCAATGGCGCACAGCAGATTTTACTACCAACTAGAATCTCCCTGAAATTAGTTTTCAAAATTAGGCAAGTATAGTCTTGTAGAAATAAAAACATTAAATTCTGCGCCTCTATGAACATAAAACCAGCTGCAGTACCAATTCCGATATGAGTGCACCCAATACTCTGTTAATAAGATAATGAAAATATGGAATAACCAACGCTGGATGTTACTTTTCCTATTACCAAGATATGGCTTCTCTTCTCTTTCATATAAGCTGGAATCCCACTTACATTTGTATTCCAGCAGGTGTGTATACAAAGGTATCTTTCTACAGATCACCAAAAAGGTATATGATGAGAAAGATGTCAAAACCCCCGTTGTAACGGCACTTACATTCTATTTCTATCCTGCTTGTCTCAAAAGGTTTCGTTATACTATTCAAACTGGATTTTAATAATGAAAACTTTAATAGATCCCTTTACAAGCCTTGAGGAATATGAAGAATATGAAAATAGAATTCTGCATAAAATAGAAAAAAATGAAAGAGAATTAATGTTAAAAAAACAGAAAAAATACATAAGAGATAAAAAGGATTATAAAGAAGGAGTCCAATATAGCCAGAAGTTGAATAAATGGGAAGACAGAGATAAAGAGGATGATTTAAGAATAAATCAAATGAATTCGAAGGAGGAGGGTCCCTCTAGAAATCAATATAAACAATTTAGAACTAGATCAGAATGAAATGACTACAAACAAATTAGCTTCCAAAGTAGGAAGGAAGATGAGTACTATAATAAAAGAGAAAGAAACCCATTGATATATCAAAGGAGATACAACCAAACCAAGTATAATCAGGACACTCCTAGAAGGCCAAATAGGGACTCCCCATATATACCTAAATATAATGGCAGACACACGAAATACAGGAATGAGCTAGAAGATGTTTTCGAAAATGAAAATAGAAGAAAACAGAAACATTGGAGAGAAGAGAACAAAGAAAGAAAATTTAGACACCAGAATTTTTTAGAAAGAGACCAATACCTGAGGCGTTATACCTAGAAAAATCCCAACAAAAAAACAGGAAAAATGTAAAAAAAACAAAGAAAGAAAAAACGAGGATGTAGAGCAGGGGCACATTTAAAATTATCTAAAAAGGAAAGACTTAAAAGAAATAAAAAGAATATAGTGAATAATCAGGAAGAAGGTTCAGAAAAAGGTGAGACTGGAAAAACTAAGGTCTATAATCTAAGCAAATATGTTTTAACAAAAGAGGAGCAAGAAGTTTTGGAGAAAGTCTTAAAATTCACACCATCCAATAATATAGATCAGTTTGAAGTATATGTTGATTTACAACACTTCATAAGGAAATTATCATTAAAAAGATTTTTCCATGAGAATAAAGAAATGGATATTCCAAATACGAATATTAATATTTTCAAAAAAAGATCAACTTTCTTTCCTAAACATAAAAGAGGGTGTTTTGTAGAAACATTTGAACGGCTGGTAAGAGAAGACCAGGAAAACACGAAATGTAAAATTCTGAAAAAAAAACAACCTTATAGTAGAACAAAGAAAGGCAATAAAAAGGTTGAAAGGTAATGACCAAATAGTGATAAAACCAGATGATAAAGGTGGTGGGGTGGTAGTCCTTAAAAAAGATGAATATCATGCAGAAATACTAAAACAATTAACAGACAAAAAACATAAAAAACTTAAGGGCGATCCTTCTGGTACTATACAGAAAAAGATGGAGGTATTAATTAATTTATATACAACATGTAATATCCTCTCAGAAGAGGAAAATAGATATATGAACATGGACAAACCTTATATCCCAGGACTTTATATACTACCAAAAGTCCACAAATGTACAGAACATCCTCCAGGTCACCCCATAGTAGCTGGGATTAACTCCATCACATCAAATCTCTCACGTTTTTTGGATCACAAAATCCAAACTTTAGTAATTAAGACTAAGTCTTATACGAAAGATACCATATCAGTGAATAACAAATTGAAGGATTTCAAATGGCAGACAATCATGCATTTAATAACAGCAGATGTTAAATCTCTATATACCATTATACAGCATCATTTAGGTGTGGAATCTTTGGAATATCATCTAGATAAATATATTACTAATGAACAAGAAAAGGAGTTCATTATTAAAGGTGTAGAATTCATACTTAAGAACAATTTTTTCTGGTATGAAGGAGACTTCTACTTACAGTTATCTGGTACAGCTATGGGCACTAGGTTGGCGCCAGGGTATGCTAACCTCTTCATGGCCCAGTGGGAAGATCAACAAGTATGGATGGGCCATGAATAAGGTGCCAACCTAGTGCTATGGATAAGGTATATAGATGATGTGCTGTTTATATGGGAAGTAGACGATGTTTCATTGAGTGAATTCTGTACATATTTGAATTCAAACCAAAGAAATATAGAATTATCTTTTCAAAAGAGCCAGAAAGAAGTGAACTTTCGGACTTAACCATATGTTGAAAATGAAGAGCTCCTGACAAAAAACTTTACAAAACCAATGGATTGCAACTCATATATCAACCAAGATAGCAATCACCATGCAAATTGGATAAGAAGTGTGCCATACAGTCAATTTCAAAGATTAAGAAGGAACTGTTCTAAGTTGGATATATATGATGACCAAGCACAAATCATGGAAAAACAGTTTCTCAGTAAAGGGTATGATAAAAATATTGTTCTAACAGCTAAAGAAAAGAATCGAAATATAGAACGAAATGAAATACTAAAAAAGAAAGAAAAAATAACGTCAAAAATAGAGAATGAAGTATTATTTATTACTAAATATACTTCACAACATAACTTGAAAATATAATCAAAAAACATTGGAAAGTTTTAAGAAAAGACCCTATTCTTAAAAATTACATTAGAGAGAAACCTCAAATTGTATATAGGAAGGCGTAGAATTTTAAAAACGTATTAGTTAAAATTGCTCTACCTGTAGATAAAAGACTTACTCGAATTAACTCCAAAGGATTTTTCAGGTGCGGCATATGTAATATGTGCAAAAATTGTAAAACAGAAAATAAAATAACCCACTACAAATCAAATGTAACATCCAAGTCCTATCCAATAAAGGATTTTATCACATGCGGTAGTAAAAACGTAATATATCTTTTGGAATGTGAATATCAATATGTAGGTAGGACAGGGAGAATGCTAAAGGAATGAACAGCTGAACATATAAGAAATATTAAGAAAGGCTATGACAAACATAATATTTCCCTATATTTTAAAGAAAAACACACATGTGATATAAGAAAACTGAAAAGTTTTTGTGGAATTAAAATTTGTAAATAGAATTGGAGAACTAATGATATGGAGATTGCCCTAGCAAAATTGGAAATGAGAACCATATTTGAATTAAGAACCTTAACACCAGGAGGTCTAAATATGGATTTTGAATCCAAATGGTTTAAATAGGTATCTCCAGGTTTCATATTTTAAATATATTTATTATAATTTATCATATTCATATCCTTTTCATACATATTTTATTTATATTAATTGCAGGCTTCTGCCTATCTTAATATCTTATAGTTTGGGGCATATTCAATTAGCTGCGGGGTTTACCCCGCGGCTAATTCTTGCGCTGGGCGGGATTCAATTAGCAGGGATTCCATGCGTGGGTGTCCCTGAGACCCCGCGCATGAGTCCCCGCTGTTTGACTTTACCTCGCACCTCATGTAGGTACGAGGTAAAATCAGCATGAGGCCGCCCTATTTGGCCTCGCGTGAGAGGTTATTACACACTGATTCCGCAGTTCTCGCGGAATCAGTGTGTTCTCGCGCAGGAGTCTCGATCTAATGACGTGGGGAAATAGCTATTTACTTGAATAGTTGAACCCTGCATCGCGGGACTTTAGCCTGTCAATTAGCCGCGGGTGAAATCATGCAGATAATTGAATATGCCCCATAGTGTGTTTTATTCCTTATACTATACTATAGGCAGTGCTTTTTTTATTATATGTCTTTCCCATCACTAATGGATGTTCCTTTATTTATTTTTATATAATGCATGGATGAAATCTTATTGTAACGCCTCAAGAGTTAATTATGTGGTCCGAAATATCCCGGTTGTTTGAATGAAATTTACTCGTGGTTCCGTGATTTACTTGATGTGGTCCGAAATATCCCGGTTGTTTGAATGAAATTCACTCATGTGGTTCCGTGATTTACTTGATGTGATTGGACAGAATATACACGTGACCAAAGACACCGGAAAATTAAAAAAAATGGCTTTTCACTAGGTGCAGCATGTCTTGAAAAAGGAGGAAGCAAGCTCCGAAATGCATTGACAGTGTGACCGCTGTGAGAACACCACCTGAAGAAAGTAAGCCACACTACACTTTCCATCACATTCCCAGTCTGCAGCGTGGATGCCGGCTAGTGTGGCCAGACATTTTACTGGAGCGGTGATTATCCACTGACTTTTTATATGTATCTCTACTTACCAGCAGAGTTACTTTGATTTTTGTACGATTGTGTTTTTATTTTGTGGATTTTATCCGTATTGTGGAAGAATTTGTATTCTAATAAATCTTCGTGTTGGTTTGACACATTTGTTGTGGACTCTACTTAAGTTTGGGAATCTGGTGGCTCCGGAAACTATAGCACTCCCAGCCTTAGGATTTAAAGAAAACCTGATGCGTATTCGAGACAGAACTAGAAAGTAAGTTTCTGTCTGATAGAAAAGTATCCCCTTTCTGCACTACATTGTATCCAGTTTGAATAGTATAAAGAAACCTTTTGAGACAAGCGGTATAGAAATAGAATGTAAGTGCCGTTACAACGGGGGTTTTGACATCTCATCATATACCATTTTGGTGATCTGTAGAAAGATACCTTTGTATACACACCTGTTGGAATACAAATGTAAGTGGGATTCCAGCTTATATGAAAGAGAAGAGAAGCCATATCTTGATTAGAGGAAAAGTAACATCCAGCGCTGGTTATTCCATATTTTCATTAAGTATAGTCTTGTGCCTTATGGCGTATTGAGGCTAGGTGTATGTGGACACATTATTATTATTATTCTTTATGTATATGGCACCTCAAGGGTTCTGCAGCATGAGCAGAACACGAGAAGAGTGACAACAAAGCAGGACAAGTACATAGTATATAAACATTGCTGCAACAGTGGTCATAACACTCAAATAAGTAGCACATTGGCAGAAGTCAAGGGTTAGGTTCCGTAAGTAATAGTAAGGGAAGGAAAAATACATAAGGGAAGAGGGCGCTGCTCATGACAGAGTGTTAGGATGAGAGATGGAAGGCTTTCATGAAGAAGTTTTGCAGAGATGTAGAGAGTCTGACAGGAAGAGGTAAAGAATTCCAGCGGTAGGGAGCAGCATGTGCAAAATCTTGGAGATGGTCATGGGAAGAAGTAATCAGTTGGCAGGAGAGGCAGCATTCATTAGCGGAGAGAAGAGAGCAGACTGGGGCGTGAAAGGAGATAAGGTCAGAAATGTAACTGGGAGAGGAATGGATGAGAGCTTTGTAAGTGAGTGTGAGAAGCTTGCATTGTGTATGCTTATGTCATCTGTGTAGCCTGGAATTCCATCAACCTGCCCTCTCTGAACCAAGCATGTGACTCAGCATTACCTGTTGTTGCATTCTCACTGCTGAGTAGTTCAAAAACACATAAGATACATCCCCAAACTTTGTATTCAACTCTGCATGAGTACATGCATGCACAGACCACATTTTACATTTTGCAATGCACTGATTAAAATGGGTATTTTTTAATTTCTTAATATAGATAAGTGACATTTCTAGCTTTTTCTTCATTACATGTTCTACTTTCTTTTAGTAGCAACTTAGTAGCAACTTAGAAAATACACATATGAAAAATATAGATTCGCATAATTAGCGTTAGCACTCGGATGAAACCACCATCATTTCATGGTTTGATAACATTTTTGGATAAAATCCAAAACCAAAGCTACATCAACAGCAAAACACACTGAAACATTGGATGGTTCATATATCTATATAGATTTTTCCACATACATCTTTCCTCATGTTTATCTCACCACAGACTTTGTTACCTAGTGCACCAAAACACTATTCCTAAGTACCTAGTACACTATAAGCATATTAAGAAGCAATACTGAGGAAAAAGTAGTAAAATTAAGGGGAAAAGGTACAGGAAAAAGTAACAAAGTTGAGGAAAAAGTAGAAAAATCCAGGTTAAACAGGCAAAAGAAAGGACCGGACACACACCATGCATCGTTATACTTAATCTGCGACTTTATACCAATTCGTTTGTAACAAAAACACCTGTACCTAAGTACTCAGTACACTATTTGCAAAGTAAAATGAAAAATTAGGGAAAAGATAGCAGGAAAAGTAATCAAAGTTGAGAGAAAAGTAGTGAAAGTGATGAAAAAGTATACACCATGTATACTTTATACCCTGTTTTACACACTTTATAGGTTTCAAGAACTGAGCTTTACACATTAGTTATTTTTTTTCTCCTGCTTATAATATACCTAATCTCCACAGTGCATAATACACTTTAGGTTTAATGTTAATATGAATTGGGAAGGAGTTTGTAAACTTTTTTTTTTAAACAATAAAATGTAATTAAAAAAATTTCCAACATGTATGAAAAACATTTTTTCAGCAATCTGTGTTAAAGTAGCTCTTCTGTGGGATAGGACCAGATGAGCTAGTCCTCGCTCCCCACACGCATCAATGAGCCTTTGGCACCCGTGACCTTGTCACTGGTTGTATTTCCTTGGACTCATTTTGGTACGTACTAACCACTGCATATTGGTAACACCCCATCCCTCACTCCCATACTTACCCCTGGTGGCCAGCCATTTTCTGTGGCACTACTGTATCTCTCTCCTGTATCCCTCACAGTGGGAGCCATTGTGGCTCCCACTGTATGTGCATTCAGGAGACAGGGCAGACCACTACCAAGTGAAACTCTAGTTTAAAATGAGGGATCGTAAAAAACATTCTGCTAGACAAAAACCTAGAAATGCTATTGAAACAATTATTTAGGAGTACAATATTGGGGAGTTTTGATTAAACAATTCACAATTTAGACGTCCGTGTGCTGTTCTTGCTGGGAAATATCAAGCTATACAAGGAACATTGGACACACAGAGAGTTCTGTTAAAGATTATGTAGATTACACTTTTCCTGTGAAACAGCTACAATTTTTATACCACATCATTATAGTTTTATTAGTGAAGGTAAATCATAGCTAAAACAAATCACTGGATTGGATAATATGTTGAATAGAGTACATGAAATGGAGGAAAGTGCACAATTATCCACATGTGTTCTGCTACCTTAGATTTCCTTCACAGCATAATGAATCAGAAATATGCTTTAAGTTTCAAAGTGTTCATTACCAGACGAAACAGAAATGCAGTGAGTCTTAAATGAAAGTAGCACCCATGGATATGGAAAATTCTAAGCATGTATAAAAATGTGAAATTAGTAATATAAACTCCATCTAAGTTAAAGAATGTCTGAAGGTTATTGTAAGAAAAATGTAACCTTTCCTGTGTCTTAAGCTGCAAATGTATTTCTATAGCACAAACAAATGTTACAGTAGCTTGTTTTCTGGAAGCGTGATTGCAATACCTAACCAGTATTATATTTATTGTGACTACTGTGTTAATACATTTTGGGCTTTATTCACTACCAATCGCAACTGCGATTGCTCATGCAATCGGCCAACTGTTGCGTTCTGAGTAAAGTCAGACCTTGTGCGAGTGTGTGTGAGGCTGCGATGGTACTCGATTGTACCGATGGTTTTGCAGTCTTGCTAAACATTATGGATGTGTGTGAGGTTAAGTGGGTGTCTTTTTGTTATGCAAAGGCGGCAGAGCGATCACAATGTATTAGCATACTATCGCAGTGGAATTGCGTGTGTAACCCCTATTGCTTCGCAGTTGCGATCCAGAGTGAATCAGGTCCTTTGTCTGATGGTTATCTCTTAAAGGATATGATCACACCAAACAAGTCCTATTGTGTCATATATTATTTGCTGATAACTGAGACAGGGTACTATTTTGTTTCCACAATTCTCACATCTTATTTTTGTCCATAGTTTATTCCCCCAGTATACACATTCCCCCAGTATACACACATTGGGACTGGCTCTGATTTAGAAGCAAAGCAAAAAAAGTAACTGTGTACCAGGACAAACCCTGTTACCAGGGGCGTTTCTAGAGAGGAGGGGGCCTGCGTGCAGTTTCCAACATGGGCCCCCTCCTCTCCGCCCAGCAGCGCACTGAGCTGTGCGCGGCCAGTGCCGGAATTATAGACTCTGGGCACTAGAGTGTGCCCAGAGTCTATAGTGTCTGCAGCCCCGCACACCCTGCACCCATTGTAGATACGCCCCTGCCTGTTGCAGTGCAAGGGGTGCAAATATATTTATTTTTGGGAATGCAGAGTAAATACTGACTGCTTTTGTGTGTAGCCCACAAATGATGGATAGCTTTATTTTTACACTGCAATTTATATTTCAGTTTGGGTACACCCCTCCCAAACCTTAAGCTGGGTACACACTGAGACGATGTCAGCATGATATGTAATTTTCAACTGAATCAGAATGGCATATCGACCGCATCGCTCAGTCCAACCAGAGGATATCGCATGCAGCCCCATTGCAGGTAATGAAGGATCGTTCTGTCATTCATTACCTCATTCTGATGTATACACAGGATCTGATACAGTATGTCAGCCCATCCGGCAAACATATCAGCTGGGTACACATTGTTCAGCATGTACCCAGCTTAAATCTCTCTGCACATTATAAATCTCCATCACCTGCATGCACATGGTTTTACCTAGATGTAAAGTTACTTGCTTCTTTTTACTCTGCTCCCAACTCACAATCAGCCACATTGTGTGACACACACTACTTCCCCCATGTTGTATCATTTGTGTGAACCTATGCCACTAATCTCTATTAACTTGTGCAGCCTCTACAAATGGTACTTCTGAGACGTCACAGTGATGTTTTGATTAAAAGAATAAGTAAATACATTAGCATTCTAATAAGAATACAATGGCTATAGTGGAGCTTTGGCAGTTTTAAAGTAAAGAGGGAAGAATCAGCGTTTTTCAAGGTCTCCAGAGGACTCTGAAGGTTAGAAAGGTCTGTTGTATTTTTCTGGTTTTGTAATTTCCACCTAATATGAGCTCGCTAGCAGAAAACAATACAATGGCAACTAATTTATTCCGTGTTTACTTGTATATATATATATATATACATATATATATATATATATATATATATCACAAATTACATTCTAGAGCAAAGCATTTTTTACATCAAGGATTTTTGCTTTCTCTCATTACATACAACATAGTACAATCCACTTTGAAAAGCACCAGTTCGCAGTCATCAAAAGCTGAAATTGTAGATCTAAAGGAATCGGCAAGTGTTATTAATTGTGACCTCCAAATGTATGGAAGGATATATAATTGTTTCTGTTTAAAAAAAATTACAAAGAAAATATAATCGTACAAATATTAATATAAAAATAAACCTAATAATATAATCCGGGAAGCTAATCGTCAGTGGTAGTCTTATTTTCTCAAAAACATAATGTGGTGGACAGCAGTATATAATAGATGTTTAATAATACATATTAACATTTTTGTATTATTTGCTAATATACAGTCAGGTGCATAAATATTGGGACATTGACATAATTTTCATATTTTGGCCTCTATTCACCACCACAATGGCTTTGAAATGAAACAAACAAGATGTGCTTTAACTGCAGACTTTCAGATTAATTTGAGGGTAATTACATCCAAATCAGGTGAACGGTGTAGGAATTACAACGGTTTCTATATGTGCCTCCCACTTTTTAAGGGGCCAAAAGTAATGGGACAAACTAAACAATCCTAAATCTAACTTTCACTTTTTAATACTTAATGCAAATGTCTTCAGTTCCTGCTTGTTCTTGGGGCATTTTCCCTTCAGTTTTGTCTTCATCAAGTGAAATGCATGCTCAATCGGATTCAGGTCAGTGGGATTGACTTGGCCATTGCATAACATTCCACTTTTTAGCCTTAAAAAACTCTTTGGTTGCTATTGCAGTATGCTTCGGGTCATTGTCCATCTGCACTGTGAAGCGCCGTCCAATGAGTTCTGAAGCATTTGACTGAATATGAGCATATAATATTGCCTAAAACACTTCAGAATTAATTCTGCTGCTTTTTTCAGCAGTCACATCATCAATAAATACAAGGGAACCAGTTCCATTGGCAGCCATACATGCCCACACCATGACACTACCACCACCATGCTTCACTGATGAGGTGGCATGTTTTGGATCATGAGCAGTTCCTTTCCTTCTCCATACTCTTCTCTTCCCATCACTCTGGTACAAGTTGATCTTTGTCTCATCTGTCCATAGGATGTTGTTCCAGAACTGTAATGGCTTTTTTAGATGTTGTTTGGCAAACTCTAATCTGGTCTTCCTGTTTTTGAGGCTCACCAATGGTTTACATCTTGTGGTGAACCCTCTATATTCACTCTTGAGAAGTCTTCTCTTGATTGTTGACTTTGACACATATACACCTACCTCCTGGAGAGTGTTCTTGATTTGGCCAACTGTTGTGATGGGGTTTTTCTTCACCAGGGAAATAATTCTTCTGTCATCCACCACAGTTGATTTCCGTGGTCTTCTGGGTCTTTTGGTGTTGCTGAGCTCTCCGGTGCGTTCCTTCTTTTTAAGAATGTTCCAAACAGTTGATTTGGGCACACCTAATGTTTTTGCTATCTCTCTGATGGGTTTGTTTTGATTTTTCAGCCTAATGATGGCTTGCTTCACTGATAGTGACAGCTCTTTGGATCTCATATTAAGAGTCGACAGAAACTGATTCCAAATGCAAATGTCACACCCAGAATCATCTCCAGACCTTTTACCTGCTTAATTGATAATGAAATAATGAGGGAATAGCCCACACCTGTCCATGAATTAGCTTTTGAGTTGATAGTCCCATTACTTTTGGCCCCTTAAAAAGTGGGAGGCACATATAGAAACTGTTTTAATTCCTACACCGTTCACCTGATTTGGATGTAATTACCATCAAATTAAATCTGAAAGTCTGCAGTTAAAGCATATCTTGTTTATTTCATTTCAAAGCCATTGTGGTGGTGAATAGAGGCCAAAATATGAAAATTCTGTCAGTGTCCCAATATTTATTCACCTGACTGTAATTGCAATCTGTTGCCTACATTATTGAGCAAAGCATTTTTTCCGTCAAGGATTTTTGCTCTCTCTCATTACATACAACATAGTACAATCCACTTTGAAAAACACCAGTTCACAGTCATCAAAAGCTGAAATTGTAGACCTAAAGGAATCGGCAAGTGTTATTAATTGTGACCTCCAAATGTATGGAAGGATATATATTTGTTTCTGTTTAAAAAAAATTACAAAGAAAATATAATCATACAAATATTAATATAAAAATAAACCTAATAATATAATACAGAAAAGCTAATCGTCAGTAGTAGTCTTATTTTCTCACAAACATAATGTGTTAGACAGCAGTATACAATAGATGTGTAATAATACATATTAACATTTTTGTATTATTTGCTAATATAATTGCAATCTGTTGCCTCTGACGTTTTTCTGTTCTATAAATTAAACTCTTGACAAGAATGTCATTAGTTCTACACATGATGAATTAGTGATTTCATGCCTTTCCTTATGACCCACTATCATACCTTATGACTGTGCACCTTATTTATTGACACAGTAATAAAAGCCTAGGAAAGTGATTGATTCTCCCATGTTACAACATGGATATATACATCAACATGTCCATTAGGGGAACAAAGTGTGGGTAGGTAAAGAATATTAATAGTGTGTCTCCTTAATACTATGAAATGAGTGAGATGAAACAAGAGTGTGTCCAATCAATTTAACTCTGACCTTATCATTTTCTATACATTTTACTTTTATATATATTATATTTAAATATGCATATGTATACATTGCTGTATATTTCCAAAGATTATAAATCAGGGTAGCATTATAATGATTTACAAAAACTTAAATTGAAATAGAAATTGGTTAATATTATTTTTTTTTTCTGGATAACTATTAACAGAAGAAAAGGGGAAAAATACAGAGATATATTTCTTCTTCCTATGTCGTGTCACTTGCCTATGTCCTGGTTCCATGTACTGGTGCATGATGGTGCTGATTTGAAAGGACTAAGGGTCAGATTCAGAGTTGTACAGTACTGTAGAGCTGCAAATGCAGCAGGAGGTGTCTAGTGTAAACAGACGCCTCCTGACTGCATCACAAATCTGAGTGCCATGTCCTAAGATGCAATATTGGATTTTCTGCAAGACCATCTGCAAACTGAATAACCCTGAGGTTACTCAGATTGACCCTCGCAGCTCCATAGTACAGGCCAGGAAGTCTGCATAGGATGACACAGACCCTTGCCTTGGTACTTCCAAAACACTGAGGCAAGCCCCGCCCAAACCCCACCCACAAATGGGCACAGCCTGATTGGGGGAACATCGAGAGATCTCGCAGATGGAGACCTGCACATGTGTAGTACAGACCCTGTCCATGTGCAGGTCTCTTATAATCGGAGAAGCAAGCAAACAATCGGGTTTACACAGTACTCTGAGTCAGGGCCTAAGGGGTATATTTACTAAAGTGTGAGTTTTTAGAAGTGAAGTTGTTGCCCATAGCAACCAATCATATACTAGTTATTATCTTCTAGAAGGTGCTAGATAAATGATAAGTAAAATCTGATTGGTTGCTATAGGCAACACCTCCACTTCTATAAACCGACACTTTAGTAAATATACCCCTAAGTGTTTCGTACTTATAGGAAAGCTGACCAGACTTTTTATTTTATTAAACCAGTCCATGGAGAGTGCAGGCTAATTCCATATGAAAATATAAAATTAAGATTTTTCATTAGCTGTAGGAGATACTGAAATTAATTTAAAGAGGTATGCATTTGTGGAGGTATTTCTGTTGGGTTGGGTATGATATCCCGATGGCTGAGTAGTCAGAATCCCGATGCAAGAGATCCTGACAGGGGCAGGTAAGCACACTAACCCTAACCTTCTCCCCCCCTAACCCTCCCTTAGTGGTGCCTTCCCCTAACCTCCCAGGGGGGTGCCTAACCTTAACCCTACCCCCTGAAGTGCCTAACCCTAACCCCCTCCTCCCGCACCCTAATCCTAACCCTCCCACGGGGGATGCCTAACTCTAACTTCCCCCTGGAGGTGCCTAACCCTAACACCTCCTCCACGAAGCCTAACCCTCCCCCCGGAAGTGCCTAACACCTAACACTCCCACGCGGCTTAAAGCTAAGCCGGGATGACTTACCTTCATTTGGGAAGCCATCTGTCGAGATTCTGGTGTCGGCATCTAGACAGGCACTGGTATTTTGATGACTGTCTTTAGTCCTGTGTTGGGATTTAGATGTCGGGATTTAGACAGACGGCTTCCCAGCCATCGGTATATCAACTACGTCCCATTTCTGTTTAGTGGGTGTCTTCAGATCTTTTATGTTTATGAAAACAGTCTGATTACCAGGGCCGTAACTAGGGTAGTGTGACCAGTGCCATGTCACAGGGCACCACAGGGCAGGGGGTGCTGGTTGGGTCTGTCAGTTTTCCTGTTTATTATCATTCCCACTTGTAGCTTCCTCTTATTTTAGCCCCAGCATCTCCTGGCCTCCCCTATCTCTTCCCTGGCCCTTCCCCATGAGTCCATGGCCCTTTTTCATGTGCACTATCTTATGTCCCTATTTAATAAATGGGGGGGCACCAATGCTCTCTCTGGCACAGGGCACCAAATGTCTAGTTACGGCTCTGCTGATTACTGTAGGTTGTTTTATCACTTTCAACAAGGCTCACTTGTTACCATATAGGAATCCATACTAGCACAAGTACAATAATGTCCATATCTACTTTTATTTATATCGAACATGAGTAGATAACCCTATAGTTAACCCTATACACCAGTATGATACTAAAATCGAAGGGGGAATAGCAGCAGATGATCGATGACTGTTGACATATTGAATGTTGACATCTTAACCATGTTGATATTTTTGGGCCCCCTCCTCTCTAGAAACGCTCCTGTTGTCGGTGTTTTGACCATGTCAGTGTTTTGACTGTCTATGTTTTGATTGTAGATGTTATGGACCCAACCCTTTACATCGTGTTTAACATCAGAATGATTTACTTTGGTTGCCTCTGTGCACATGCATACCTCTAAACAGTTGCAATATTAGATGCGTGACTTCCGTGCGCTAGAGGCCCAAAAAGGGGGCATAGTCTATCGGTAAAGAGGGTGTGACCTTGCAGTACACCCCCATTTACAGCACCCAGGAGGCAAGCCCAGCACTCCCAGAGCTGCTGGGCTGCCTGCAGGCTCTAACCTCACAATGAAAATATGCCAGGCATTCATCAATTCACCCGCTGCTCTGCTGAGTGAGAGTGATCTCCCCCAACTTCCCCCCACTGGGACACTGTGTTACATGGATGAGACAGCAGGACAGTCCCTGATTAGCGGGACTGCACCGCCAGAAGCAGGACAGTTAGGAGGTATACATGAGTTCAACTTTTATTTGGTACATACACTATGTAGACAAAATTGATTGGACACTCACAGCAAATAGATTAACAAGATTTTATTGACATCAGATCTTTGTAGGTCCACCCCATGCAGTGATTACTGCAGCCACCCTTCTTGGCAAACTGTCCACAGATTTTTGGACAGTGACATCTGTGATGCTGAAGAAAGTCGAGTCGGCCTAGAATGCACCCATCACTTCATTTTGTCCCAGAGGTTCTCAATGGGGCTAATATCTGGACTCTGAGCTGGCCAGTCCATCTGGGTTACTTAATTTTCTGTTTATCAGTCTAGTGACGCCCTGGAAACATGACAGGTGGCTTTGTCATCCTTATAAAAACATTTGTTGTCACAATGTAGGGAGCACAGAGATATCGAGAACATCTCTATGCTTCTCGTTTTATACCTTCACAAACACGTGTCTGCTGCAGGAGCACACCATTTCACTTGCACGGGAGTGTCCAATCACTTTTGTCTACATAGTGTACAGTACAATTATAACTGTGTCCAGCTCAACTGAATTGTTTTCGGTCATATAATGCAGCATGGTCATCTCATAATTTCCATCATTTATAGTGGGAAAACCATGATGATTAAGGCTGCGCCCCAATTAAGTTTGCTCCCAAATAGGTACTGCCTAAATAGAAATCCAACACTTTTTAGCTTGAAGTAAAATGACAACTTGTAGACATAAATGGGAAAATGTACTAAGCTCTGGAAAGTGATAAACTAGATAATGATAAACTACCAGCCACTCAGCTCCTAATTGTCATGTTACAGGCTATGTTTGAAAAATTACAGTTAGGAGCTGATTGGTTGGTAGTTTATCACTCTCCACGTTATCATTTTCCAGAGCTTAGTACATCTGCCCCAATATCTTTAAAAATAAATATCATTGCTACCTATGAGGATTGTGTTCACAGTATACATGGAATTTGTTGGGAACATTTGATGAGCTAGAACAGGCCTAGCCAATGTGTGGCTCTCCAGCTGTTGTGAAACTACAAGTCCCAGCATCCTTTACAAGCTGATCAGTGGAAGAGTATGCTGGAACTTGCAGTTTCACAACAGCTGGAGAGTCACAGGTTGGCCAGGCCTAAACTAGAAGAAGAAAAAAAGTGGGTCATGGTCTTTTCCAGTGGCGGAGCTACGGGAGACAATGGATGCAGCTGACTCAGGGCTCCAGCCCTGAAGGGGGCACCTGCTCCATTGTCTTGTTCCGTGTCCTCCCTGCTGTGTAACTAAGGAGCCACCGAGCGGAGCCCTGGTCTGCATCAGTGGCGCTCCTCCCCTGCTCTGTGCTCTGCTCTGGTCGTGGGACATCACGTAAAATACGTCTGCAACCCTGAACCTAACTTAGCTGGGAAATTGTGTGGGCATGCAGGGAGGAGGATGGCACAGCTATCACAGGGTGGAATGGACCAAGGGAGCCGGGAGACAGTGTGGGCATGCAGGGAAGATGGCGCGGTTGTCACTGATAGTCTGTGTGGAATGGACCATGGGAGACTGGGCGGGTGTGCAGGGAGGACAGTGCGGCTGTCACTATGTGGAATGGACCACAGGTGCCAGGAGACTGTGCGAGCATACAGAGAGGTGGATGGCGCAGCTGTCATGGTGTGCAGTGGAAGAGCAGCATATAAGTAGCAGTGGGCTGGGAGGTGACTTTTGAAGTGTGATAAAGTTAAAGAGCAAGGTAAATCATTCTGTCATCATTATACATTTAAAGAGCAAGATAGTGTAATTATGGTGCATTAATATATTTAATATAGATTAGATACACCTCCAGTGCTACCAAATATATATATGCTGTATGGTAACACTCGTAGTGTATCTAATCTATCATAATAATGACATTATTACTCCATCTTTACACTATATATATTTTTTAATTTTGTCATGACCGAGTCATATATTTAAAGAGCATGTCATCCCGATAGGGTTAGTATGCTGACACTTGTTGGTCAGTATGCTAACCTTCCCCCTAGCCTAACCCTCCCTCCCTGGTGTCTGATCCTGACCTACCCTGCTGGTGCCTAAACCTAACCTGCCCCTCCCCGCACCCTAACCCTACCCCTAGTGCCTATCCCTAACTTCTAACCCCCCCCAACCTCGCTACTTACCTTTGATATCTTGGTGCCAGGTTTTATCTTGCCTCCGGGCAACTGGGATGAAGTTACGCCACTGGTCTTTTCTAATGATATAGTATGTAGTTTGAAAACCACCACACATAGGTTTAATTTTTTCCGATTCAAATCTGCAATTTGGAGGGTGTTAACTCAAAAAACATTTCACATGTGGTTTAGGCCAAACTGTATGGTAAAAGCGGATGTGACATAACAGGTTTAACTTTGAGGTTTGAATCTGTGGAGCACCAGGTGAGGTGTACTGTGTTCAGCGTGACAAATCAAAAGTGCACCACCCTGCCGGGCTCACTTGTATTAAATCTAAACAAAAAATAAATAAAAAGTCTCCTCTCTTACATTCCTAAGCCCAGCCTACTCAGCATCGGCAAGTCCTCTAGAGGGGACTCAACAATGTTTTGGCCCCAAACCTGGAGATTACTGGACCAATGCTGGATAACACTGGGCTCTTCCTTTTTTAACTTATTTATTTGTGGTTTTAGCTATCCCACCTGCCATGTAGTTTGGCAAAGCACCGATTTATGCTCCTGTTTCAGATCCGTATGCAATGCCGATGTTTACGTAGTTGAGTGATTTTTTGCCACAACACTTCTGCAAAACTTTCTAAAAACTCCTACAGTGCATGTATTATACAACGTCTACGCTCAAATCCGCTGTTGCGATTAATACAAACAGTATCAGAAATGTCTTGGTAAAGTCCCATAGAAATCCTGGGTGGGTCGTGTTATGGGCATATGGAAATGGTTGTGTACACAGATGCCCAACCATTCAGATAGGAAGCCATACATAGATGGAGAATCTCCACATGCCATAGGGCTGGCTAAACAGGGCCTATGGACACTGCTAGCGGGCGTCTCAGTCCTAAAACATTTAGATACTTGGATGTACACCAAGGAAGGGCTTTGTAGCGGCATTTTCATCTTCACTTCTCAGACAGCTACAGTACAGCCATGTCTACCTCCACCTCTGAATCAGACCAACAAATGCTGTTTGCTACCTTGCATGTGCTTTCATGTGCAGTTTGGCAACTAGTTAATAACATGGTTTACAAACTGCATATCAAAGCTCATGAAAACCTGCGGACTGCTCAAACAGTAGTTTAGTAAGTACCTCCCATAGTCTCCACAATTCATTTATTCATTTTCGTTCTCTATCACCTGTAGCTTTAATATTATTTGGTCTATTTTTTTTCTTAAATTACCATACACTTAAGTGATCATGTGGTGTATTAAAGCTGTGACAGTTAATCAGCAAATTAACACATTAATAACAACACCTAGGTTAATAAATTAATATTTGCATTTTTTTTCTTGCAAGATAGAAGGCATAAAGAGAAAGGTAGAATAATAAAAAGAAAACGCAAATTATGTTTGCCCAGATGGTAAAGCAACTATATTGTATTTTCTGTGCTGGAAATTAGTTATGTCCAGAATTCTAATGTGCACTTACTGCATTATTCAGACTAAAACATTACAGTACATTAAAATAACATACTCAATGTGAAAGCCACAGCAAATAAACCAACACATGGAAATTTCTAGTACTATCTGTATCCACTTTGTAATGCTATATTCATGCTGTTCTTTACTTTCTTTAATAATTCTGCTCTTTGTTTGGCAATGCATAAGAGATACAGTGCTTGCATTAGCCTTACAATTTTAAATACAAGCTATTTATTCCTCATGTTTAACAAGAGCTGATAAAATACATCAGGGATTTTCATTTGACTATAATGATGAATAAATAAGTGCATATGATTTTAGAACGTCTGTTGTACATTGAATGTAAGAAATGTTTGTCCACATGTGTTTATATTCTTTTACCACAAGTAGTGACCTTAAAATAGCTTTAATGTTTTCACCCAAGGCCACAAATAATATGCAAAGTCAAAAATAGTGGCTGCTTAGTTATGCTCCATTGCAATAAAATAATACTGATAATCCAGGTCAAACCTATGTTGAATGTACTCAGTTCGAGTTATTTCAAAAGCAGCATACAGTAGTGAAAATGTGCAGTACCCAGTAGCAACCAATCAGCAATTACCATCATTATAGTTAGTGTAATGTAGAAAATATAAGCAATGGCGTGAGTGATGGCCTGCACATTACCATGTTGCATACTTGCCAACTTTCCCTGATTGTCAGGGAGACTCCCTGTAATAGTAGCAAACTCCCTGAAGAGTCCAGCAATCTCCATGATTGCATCTTACCCCCATTATTCAGCTGTTATATATTATTATTATTATTATTATTATTATTTATATGGCGCCACAAGTGTTCCGCAGCTCTTACATATTACATAATAAGTAAACAAGTAACTTACAGTACATTACAGTGCAGGACAAGGACACAATTTATATACATAGCTGCAATAGCGATTAAAGCACTCACAATAAGCAGCAGGGAGTTGGCAGTCCCGTGTTAGGTGCCCTTATGGGGAGTTAGTAGTAGAAGAAAATGTAAAGAGAAGCACATGAGGGAAGAGGTCCCTGCTTGTGAGAGCTTACATTCTAAAAGATATATAAAAAACAGAGATAAATATACATTCAAATGGGATCATTAGAATCATTTCCCTGCATTGGTTTTAAGGCACAATGATCCCTACATGCAATTTCTGAAAAGTTCCAGTGTGTTTTCATCAACAAGTACTGTAGATCTTACTAACTGCTTTGGGGCTCGTTTAAATTTGGATGTAAGTAAATTTTATGACACGCCTCTTAGATGTAGCACTACACGCCCACTTAACCGCAGCGCTCATGGTGTTGCTTTCACAATCTTCCTGGGAAGCTTTTTCATAAGTAGGCAAGTATGCCATGTTGCTATTAAGTAACCACCATTGCCCAACAACTCCTCCCATCTGTACAAAAGTCAATCTCTAATCTACTTTAGGTATGCTATACACTCTGCCATCGCATGCATAGAGACATTTATAAACATCGTATGAAAGGATAATTGTGATTTAAAATGCAAAAGACAGCGCTTCCAATAAGAGCTGTATTTTGCATTGTGAGAACTTTTAGGTTTATGGCCTGGGAGTGCAATTGACCATGCGCAGCTGTTGGCCTGCAAATTTACAAACCGTGGGGGTCAGAAAGGGATCTTTTGCATCCCTCTCAGGGGAATGCTAAGTCTACACCATCTATAGAGAGTTTTGCTTTTTTGGACCTTCATACAAATGGGGAATGCAGAAAACATCAGTTTACGGAGGTCTGACCAAAGTTTACCCTTAGTACATCCCACCCCCTTTATCAGCAATGAAAACTGTTTGAAAAGGTAAAAAGGGTTCTGTGTTTGAAGGGTGGTAATATGAATGTGTTGTGCCACTAATAATTGTTCAGATGCCTTTTTTGATGCACTCTGCGTGTTTCCCATTTTCAAGCTTCTCTTAATCAATGACTACATAAGCGTTATGTGCACAATTCTGGGACTGATGCTGTGATGAATGTACATCTGTTCATGGAGTGAGTCTTGTGTGCTTTCGTCGTACTTGCCAACTCTCCCTGATTGTCAGGGAGACCCTGAAATAGTAGCAATTTCCCTGACTCCCAGAAAGGTCTAGCAATCTCCCTGATTGCAGCTTTATCACATTATGTAGCTATTATATACTTGGAGAAAAATAGATATCAGATATATATACATTCAAATGGGATCATCAGTGCCATTTCCCTGCATTGGTTGTAAGGCACTATGTTCCCTATGGCTACATGCAGTTTCATATAAGGTTTCTCGTGGTCACTTGTATATGGGAGCACTTGTAAAACAATATATGAGCAAACCCTGAAAAGTATCATTATGTTTTCAGCAACATGTAGATCTTGCTAACTGCCTTGGGGTTTGTTTACATGTGGACTAAATTCTAATTTTATGGCACACCTCTCAGATGTAGCAGTACAGTCCACTTTACCACTGCGCTCATAAGTGTTGCTTTCACAATCTCCCTGAAATGCTTTTTCAAAATTAGACAAGTATGGTTTTTTGTCCGGCAAATGCACTGCAACTGTGCCCATGTAAGTACAAGCGATGCAGTCATATACATTTCAATCACATCTCCCCTTATGACTGAAAAGGTGAAACTGGACTAACGGAGCATTCTCACACAGCCATAGTTTAATGATGCCACAACTGTGAGCTATACAGAGTTGGATGTTGTTTGCAGGAGTATATTTTGCACCCAGTATTATGGTATTGGAAATATACACTGATGATTATGATGACTAGTATCAAACCAAGCATACAGAGATACACACCACAACCATGGCATACAACTTGCGAAAGCACACAGAGCTCTGTTCAAAGCTGCACCAGGCCCAATGTGTACATACTATAAGTAACCCTGCAATTTATTCAATGAGGGGGTGATTCACTTGGGCGCGAGGTTTAGTGAGGTAAAAAACCTTGTGCCCTTCGAGCCCAATTTTGGATTACTGCGTGAATGAACACTACCAATACCTGTGGTAAGGCCCGCTAAGAGTCGCGAAAAAAAAACAACGATTTTCAGCGCCGCGAAGCGCGCTGGGGAGGGGGGGTGCTCTGAGCCCCCTCAGCCCGGTGCAAAGCCAGGGTGGGTGTGATCGCTCCCCCCCACAGGCATAGGAGACTGCTGTGGTTGCTGTGAGGGAGGGGGGTGGCTTCGGACTCAGGAAGCCCGGGCCTGGGTAATATGTACCCGCTCCCTCCCCTCTCGGCACCCCTGCCTGTGGTATCACTAGTGAGGGGGCTACTGGCAGGCTCCGGGGGCTGCTGGGAGGTGCAAGGGCTGCTGGGAGATGTAGTTCTTCTAGCGCCTGCTACAGGGGGGTATACACACATGGGGGGGTCACACACACTGGGAGTAACTCACACACATGCGTACACACTCATGCATACACACACTCTCTCGTACACACTTACAAACACTCACGTACTCACCCTGCTGCAGAAGACCCGGCTCCCGACTCTGAATGCAGAAGACACCGCCTCGGAAGGTGAGTAATTAATAACTAATAAAGCTAATTAGAAACTTCCAATTGCTTAATTAGTCATCAGAGGTGGATGCCGCCAGGGTCCCAGAGCAAGTCCCGCTGATTTTTCCTAAAATTAATGATTTTAGGAAAATCAGACTAGCTCTGGAGGTGCGAAAAAAAAGTTGCAACGGATTCTATAGAAATCACCTGTGACCCATTTTCAGTCCCCTAAGTGAATAGCAAAGGCCCGCAGCTGCAGGAAAAACCCCGCACCACAGGGTTTTTAAAATTTCATGCCCGCAATTGGATTCCCCCTAAATGTAGTCTTTGTTTCTCAACCTGCCATCAATAATACATTGTGTACCATGTCCTTGGATTAGACAATGAAGCCAATTGCTAAACAGAACACCAAATCCTCAACCATGTTAGACTAAAGGTGCGTATCCACTATGCGAATAAGCAGGCCGATTGAATAATAACAACATCGTTCAATCGCTTGTTAATCTTTGCAAATCGGCCATGTAATGTCGAAAACGACCAGCGATGCGTGCACCCACTGGTCGTTTATGACATCTATCATTGCCCGAACATGCTGGTCAACCTGACAACGTCGTCAGGTTGACAATGTTCGGGGATGATTGATGTGCCTACACTCAACGACTGAACGTTTAATGTAGGCACTTCACAGTCTGTGAAACAACTGTACGATTACAATGTCGTAATTGTGCACTCGTTTCACAGTCGGCAAGAGGATGTGCACCTTAAAGCTGGGTACACACTTATCCAATCCACAGCAGATCAGACCACAGATCAGACTGTTTATACAATCCTACTGCAGACCTGCTCACAGTTTCTACATCCAATCCTCTCTTCTCACTTGTCCAATTTTTCAGCAGACCTCCAATCTGTGTCTACAATCACTGTGCAGGAAAGGGGATTTATTAATGATACATTTAATTATAATGGTGAAGAGGGGGAGGTTGAGAATTAATAACCTGATAATTGGAACGGGACAGGATTTCAGGTTACCAAAAAATCAAAATACAATGGCGTGGGGTTCCCCCCACAGAGGCATAGCTCTTTGAGCTGGCCCTGTTTCAAAAAATACAGGGAACAAAATGTGTAGGGGTCCCCCATATTTGGTGAATGCACCAGGCTCTCCAGGGCTGTGGGTGGCGAGTTGATAGTCCATTATTAAAAGTGTAATAATGTCTTTTACAGGTGGAATTACAGTTCTCAGCAAGCCTCCCCTGCAAGCTGGTACTTGGAGAACCATGAGTATCAGCGGCTGGGCATTAAGGGCCTGCTGGTACCTATAGTACCCCTGTAAAAGAAATAGTCAAATTAAAACATATCATCAAATGTTTTAGTAATTTATTTTGCTGCACCTTCACCTGGGGGTGACAGCCATTAAGCTCTTTTTCATGGCCGCCGCCTCCCCCAAGACTTCCCCAATATCTTCTTTCTTCAGGAGCTCTTCTTTGCTCCTCCTCCACCATTGCACTGACACATGCTGCCTCACGCTGGCTTATATAAGCGAGCATAAAGGGGCTGGGCGATGACGCAGTGAGTCGTGATTGGCTCACCTTGGCCATCTTGAATTTCAAAAATGACACCGCGATGCCATTTTTGAAATAGGAAGCTGCCGCACTCTGCAAGGTAAGCCATGTCCAGCTGCTGCCCCCGCACCACCATCGCCACACCCCCCACCACCATTCCTGCCGCCATGCCCGCTGTGTCCTGCTGACGCTACCACTGCCGCCATTCCCGCTGCGGCCCACTGCAGTGGCAGACAGTGTGAGATCCCACCGGTTCCTGCTACGCTGATAGTGTGCTGGGCTGCTGGGACCGGAGATCAGACGCCAGCTCCAGTCTCCACAGCCTACACACTACAACATTGGTCGCCTGATTGGCAGTTGGGTTTCCTAGTTTTTAAGCATGTACAAAAACCAGGAGACTCTATAGGCGACTAGGATCTGGTCTGTGGATTTGTCGGCGGCTGGTACACACTTGTCCAATGTTGTTCAGACTCATCGGTTGGGAGTCAGATCTCCCGAAGATTGGACAAGTGTGCACCCAGTTTAAGATTACTAAATTATATCACATAAAGTTTGACCACCAACAACAGCCGATTCTGGGACTGACACAATGGGGTCAATCCAATTAGGTGCGAATTGCAAGGTGCGAGGTGCTATTTTCTCTTCAAATTCGCATAGCGAATTAATTTTGCTGTCCAATTAGCAACTCACATTGAATCAGTCAGACTGAATTCAGATTTTTCCATTTTCAGATGGAGATGGAAAGGAAAATCTTTATTTTACGGTTAAAATGTTGGTACACTATGCTGAACCCCTTGGACATCCCCACTAATGACTAATTAGGCAATTGGAAGTTTTTTGGAGTAAAAAAAAAAATTGTCCTCAATTTACCCCCAAAATCAACTTTTTCGTTAATTTAGGCACCCCAAATTTAATTGCAATATTTTTTAAATTGAAAGATAATTGTTTTTTTTTACCAATTTTTTATTAGCTTTCTCGGTGCCCTCAAAGTACCCCAAAATCTAATTTTTTCCTACTTTTTTTGCATTTTTTGTTTAATTTGTTTGAGATTAAGCGAAAAGAGTTTGTTTTATTTATCATTTTCTTGCATTTAAAAAAACACTAATAGCCATTTGACACCATTTAAAAACCTAAAGTACCTTCCTGTTGCCCACAAACAGCCTTTTATATGGTCCTGCTAACAAAATTATCAATTTTGGGGGGTTCAGGATGGTCTCCCCACTTTTTCATGCACTTCTCTCATATCTCATTTGGCAGTCAATTCGTGAGTAGTTTTTAATTGGATTGGGGAATTCTCGGGAGTGCGCATTGATGTGAAGTTGCCTCTATGTAGGATTATGTTTCTACTTGGCAAATATTTTATTGCTATGACTTTTTTCTTAGCAATCTTAATCAGAAAGAGTACTAAAATCATATCCATATTAACAACAGCAAAATGTATTACTCAAACATAATTCATTCATATTTTTATTAACATATATGAAATTATGAATGGATGACATTGTACAGTGCAAGTTCTGCAAAATAAACATTGTGTACAACATGGAAAAACTATTAGAAAATACACAATGCAGCAATGATAGTTACAGAGAGCTGTGACTTCTATTCTGCTCCACAAGGCTCTGCATCTTTGCCTTTTGCCTTTTGAGAAAACAGCCACCCTGCAGTGAGATTCCAAAGATGTTGCTTTAACTTGGATGATAACTGGCCTGGCTACCTTCTGTGTTAGTCATGGCAGTTTCCATGAATTCTATACAAAGCGTTATGGGTTGTCTGAAACTTTTAACATGAAAAGATAAAAACATAATGGTTTCTGGACATATTAGAATAGCAGTTGGCATATTTTCAAACATTTGATACCCAGAAATTAAATTCACAACAGTTCCTTCCACTGCTGAAAAATGGAAAAAAAATGTTTACAGGAGATACAGTACTTGTGTATTTGTGTGTGTGGACATAGACAATACACCAATATATGTACATAACAATTTCATTTAGTTTAAGATTAAATAGAATAATAACAACATGACCAAGAAACACTTACAGCTTTTGAAGATGTTTCACTGTAAAACATTCAGCAACAGGTGCTCAGATGTAAGCACTATTACTACTGTATTATGACCATTGGGCCTGATTCAGAGATGTACACAGACCAATGGTTTACATACATCTCTGATGGCATGAGATCTGCACGTGCACAGATGCAGCACTGTGTATGTGCAGATCTTGTTCTGCGAGATCGCATGCAGTGCCCCCAATTTGCAGCATGATTGACATGCTGCATATGTTTGGGAACCTGGACGGGGTGGCAATAACCAGTGTTACTGACAACAGGGGCATGTGTTCCCCATTTTCAAGGTGTGCCGAGGCCAGTGACTACGGCTACCAATGCAACTTCACTGCCCCAGGCAGCATGAAAGCACCAGAGGGTCACTCAGATGGCTGATGGTCACACTGATGATCCAATGCTGCATCTTTAGACACAGCAGTGGATCAGAGAAGACGACAGGAGGTACCTATTTACACAAGATGCCTTCTGCGCAATTAGCATATCCTTGCACAGCCGCTACGTACAAGGTCACAGGGCAGTGCAATAGTGTCCATCTCTGAATCAGGCCCTTTGTTATGACATGTTATGGTGCCCCCTCCCTCTTAAGGGGTCCATACATCTGTGACTGATTGCCGCAATTACCCATACGGCTAGTTTGGGATCAGAGAAATCCAATATGTTGGATTTCCCGATTTACAGATTTCGACCAAAAAATTATCGGGATCAGTGAGTTGTAGATTTTTTAACATGCTGTTTTTCCCAGATCGCCGGTCATCGATGATGGTTTTGATTGCCGATTGGCATACTGGCAGAATGGGAAATCAGGGGCATAGATGTATGGCCCGCAGTACACTAATCCCATCAGTATAGGGGCCCATATATCCAGGCACTATGACAGGGGGGATTAGGGACACAGAAGTTGCGGGGGCCCCAAGTTAATACTTACCTTGATCACTACCTGCGCTGCTGCATGATCGGTAGGGCGCAACAGGCAAGTATAGGCCAGGACTGTAGGGGGAGTCTGTGTACTAATGTAGCTTTATTGCACCGGTGGTAGCCGTCACCCAGCGCTGCAATGACACTGCTAGCAGAGGAGACTCGGTATGGTAAGTGTTGGGGCTGCACTGTGGAAGCTGTTTGGCCACTGAAGGGACACTGACAGAGGACTGGCCACTTGAGGGACACTGACAAGGGGCTGGCTGCAAGGACACTGACAGAGGGCTGGCCACTGGAGGGACACTGACAGAGGGCTGGCCACTGGAGGGACACTGACAGGGTGCTGGCTGCAGGGACACTGACAGGGGGCTGGCTGCAGGAAAACGGGATTTGGGGGCCCTAAAAAATGCTGGGCCCAATGATTTCTGTTGCCGTCCCTGCATACATCTACGATTTATTGCCCCAATTGCCCATTCTGCAGGGTTCAGGGAATCGGAAAAATTCAACATGTTAGAAATCCTTGATTCACCAATCTCAACCAAGTTCATGCTAGTGCCAAATATATGAGCTGCTCCAGCCTCTGGTATATTTCTGCTAGCAGCTCTGTTTCTTCTTCTACATTGAAGACCAGAAGCCAAGTTCAATAAAGCTAAAGAAATGAAATACTAACATCCACTAACAGACATGTTGTACTGACCCATCATAGTCTAAGTAGAGGAAAAAAAAATTAAAAGCCTCTATATTAAATGAACTACTGGATTTCAGTGCAGTAGAGCAAAACGAGCTGATGTCAGTCATTATAATAAAGGTTAATAGCAGCTCTGCAACCTGGTGGAAACAGTCAGGCAGTCACTGAGTGGGAATAGGTGCATGGCTGATGTGCCGCTATATATATATACAGTAGCAGCAGCAGCTATACTCAGCAGATGTACGAGATACAGGGTATTAGCCTAACCTAAAATACATTATACATTAGCTAATTTTTTGATTTAGCCTCTAATGCCTATTACTTTTAATTGTACTGATGCTCACTTTGATCATCTCTGGGATATATCGTATTAGAAGGGTAAATAATAACTTGAGTAAAAAAAAACACCTGCAATGTGAAGAAGCCTCTCTTACAGACAGTGATTTATAAGCATCCTGGCTCTACTAAAAGGAGAATTCCTGCTAATTACCACAGCATGCCACAAGGAGCAAAACAAAGTACTTAGCTTGGTGAAATTAGTTTAACCAGTGCTTATTATAACCAGTGCTTATCAATAAAATGTCATAAGTATTCTTTTAATACATACCGTATATATGCCTAAATACAGATGTGTGCCCTTACATCCTTGCCGAGCGCGCTACAAACGTGCACACGCATCGTGCCATGTGATTACCCACAGGAGTGTACACTACGATACGCTATGGCGCACACTGCGATCTTACCATGCAATCCTATGGAGTCGCGAGTGTGAATGAAATGCATGTATCCGCTCGCGGGGGCACCTGTCATGTGATGCTTGGCGCGATTCGCCGCGTACGCAGCAAAGGTGCTAGAGGACATATCTGTATACTGAAAAAAGGCATAATGTTTGCACTATTCATGTTGTGTCAAACTATTCTACTCACCAAACAGGCATGCCTAGTAGCAAAAATATCTGGAAATATCGTTTACATATTGCCAACTGACTATATTGTGACATCATTAAATTTCAGCACAGTTTTGCGTAACACAAGCCAATATCCTGAATACTTTCTTCTATTTGAGCCCTAGAAAGGTTGGATATGCATCCATTATGGCGTTTACAGAATAATTGGAGGCACAGGGTATATGAAAGCAAAATGTTTAGCTGAGGCAAATTACATATTACATATTTTGCATATATACTGTAACCTATTAGGTAATACTCTGTAAAACGATTTAAAATTGATCTATGTATGAATGTAGTATATGAGTGCAATTGGTGTTTTCTTTTTTTGCTAAACTATATCTAACAAAAACATTCCACAAGTGGGTTTTGTTCGAGTCTTAATTTCCAAAGTGCAGTGGATGCCCACTACAAATCGCTTTGATTTTGCACTGGTACGTCTATTTATATATACCCAAAACACGTCAAGGTATACAGCGATTATCTGCTCTTGGTAGACCCCTCCAACAACTAGAAATGCACCTTAGTTATCAGGGAGGGTATAAGCTGTAATTTGAATATATATCCTGTGTACAATGGTAAACATACCATCCAATCTCAAACAGTGTTAGAAAAAGCCCTTTCCTTAAATAACATGCATTCCACTTTTCTCCAATAATACTGCTCATTTAGGCCTCATTTATGTCTTAAAATAATCATGAGATTTTGGGGAACGTCCAAACATTTTTTTTCACATCAGATTTTTTGCATATTTTAATCTAATTTTGATAATGGGCATAGAGCAAATATAAATGAGCATCTCCCCAAAGTACAAGTGAAGGTTGCAACATGCATATTTTTAATAAAACTATAGGATGAAACCAGGGGGTCTGTTTATTAGTGTATAAATTGCAGTCAATCCTTCAAAGGAGGGAGGATTGCTGTATTATTTAATATTGGGGCCATTTAACACAAGGGTATCATCACATATAACACTTTAGGCAATGGCCAATTTACCAAGCCATGTTCAGATGGTGTTAGTTATTGATAGTGCAAAGCTATCACTTTACATTTCGCCAGGATGGGATCTACCAGAGCAAATGGCAAATTTTAATAAATCTCTCTGAAAAGACATTGTTAATAACTATGATATTTTGTAATAAACAATCACAGTTTTCAAAGTTAATAAATAAATATACCACTAATTTGGTTTTCAGTTGGTCAGCTATTTTGCCAGACATTGTAAACTGGAAAACTTATTTCCTTGCTGAATTGTTGTCATTTCTCTACTAAACCCATAGTAAAAGCTTAGACACCATAAATAATTATGCCACGAAACTTTAGAATGTGTGGAATACATATTTTTAACACCTAATGGTTCCAAAATTACGGAACCAGTGGGATTTAAGCAGGTTTGCAGATAAATTTGTGGCAATCAGTTCAAAGGCTGGTTTTGAATGATTTACCCAGATGCTCAGCAGCTTTATACTACTGGACTGTCCTAACCAGGCTGTTACCACCGATCCACTGCTTTAGTGTCTTCCTTGAATATTCTCTACACTTTTTCTATCAGTTGCCTCAATATCCAGCACATGCTGCCCCTATAGTCTTCTCATTATACTTCTACACATTGACAACTGGTGTGGTATAAAAGATCTACATTGTCTAGGTGTCTACATAAACAGTCGATAGGGCAACACCAGATGGTCGTCAGGCAATAGTTCAACAGGGGTCAAAAGGTTGACAGGGTCAAATGGTCACCAGTTAATCGAACCCTCCCCCTAGTGCCTAACCCTAACCCTAACCCTCCCCTTCCGCAGCCTTACCCTAACCCTCTGCCAAGTGCCTAACCCTTACACTACCCATGTTTTTAGTCTTTACAACTGAATTTTCACAGCAATGTTGTATAGAGATGTAATTGCACAGTGCTCTGATTTTGAAAGCCTCCTTTTTATGATAAATAGTTCACAGTGATGTTTCTACACTGATACACTTGATATATTGTTCATTTGATCTGCGAACTATATATCGTGAGTGCATATCGTTCACAGACATCAAAGGTCGGCCCTGCAGCAAAGCTGACGCCAACATATCGGTATGTCTGGCTGTGTATACGAGCAACCCACAGGCCGCCCGTACACTGGCTGCAGAGACCGCTGACAATTTGAAATGCCCGCCCAGTTGTGAAGTCAAGCGAGACATATTGATCGGCCGATTGGTAAGTGTGTCTAGTTTACAAATCGGCTGCTTGAACTGTCATTTAAGTGTGTACCCAGCATAAGATTCAAAAAGAGAGCAGCCTTGAGCCCCCACCATATTAGGGTTGCTGTCACTTCTACCTCCATTGCTATTCCAATTGATATAGCAAGTTTGTTACATTTTTAATTTCTAATGTTTCCAATAATGCAGAGGGAACACAAAGGTAGTGCTTGAAACGGGAGGCAATCGGGAAGCCGACTGCCTAAATACCGGCAGCCGGCTTCCCGACTGTCTTATCCCGGCAAGGGTGAAATGCCGGGCGTCTAGATGTAGACGCCCGCATTTCCCCGATGCCGGGAGACCGGCGCCCGGCATCACGATCGTAGTGATGCCGGGTGCCGCGAGCGGACAGCCGCGGGGGGGGGAGGGTTAGGTTTAGGGCTCCTGGGGGGGACTTAGGGTTAGGCTAGGGGAAGGGAGGGTTAGGGTTAGGCACCCCCGGGGGGGACTTAGGGTTAGGCACCCCCCCGGGGGACTTAGGTTTAGGCAGCAGGGAAGGGGGTGGTTAGGGTTAGGCACTTAGAGGGGGGATTAGGGTTAGGCACTTGGGGGGGAAGTTAGGGTTAGGCACCCCTAAGGAGGGTTAGGGTTAGGGGGGTTAGGTTAGGTTAGTGGATACTTACCTATCCACGATCGGGATTTCCAGCGCTGTCGGGCTTCCGCTGCGTCGCACTCTGCTCCTGTCGGGCTGCCGGTGACGGGAATCGAACCGCCGGCCATGCGGCTGGCGGTATTTCATACCAATTCCCTTGAAACCATGAATTTCATACCTTAAAAGGATCAATGATGGAGAAGCTGCAGAACCTAACCAAAAAATATAAGCAGTCACAATCAGCACTGGAATATTAACCTAATAGCTTTCCTTTACTTATATTTTCTATTGACATACAATTATTCTGCATACATAGAGAGCTAAACAGTTCCGGTTGTGTTCTCCTTCATCAATCAGCAATAAAATATAGTAGCCAGTGGGCCATTAATTGAAATGTCTGTGAGATTCATCTTGCTTAGTGAAGTAAGTCACAGCAAATTTATAAAAGCCTAGTGGTTCACTCGTTATTTGTCAGTCCCTTTTGCAGGCTGTTTGAAGTTAAGAAGGGCTGCAGGATAATATATGATGTTGTTGTTGAAGAAGTGTGAGCTGTGGACATAAATTCAATGACACCTTGGAACACATAATTGTACCAAAATGCATAGAGATTGATTCTACTTTCCAGCCAGGTGTTTAGTAGCTCTACTTTCTACAAGCTAACCATTTAGCCAGATGTCAAACAGCATTTAGCTCCTGAAACCAGCTGTAGACAGTGCCATCAAATGGAATTATAATTTTATTAATTAGTCTTTAATTAGTTGAAACAGCACAGACATGCAGTAATTTAGTCATAATTGGCTTGACTAAGACACATTACTTCAAGGGATAGATTTTGCCTGTGATACTTTATTACATGAATAATGATCATGAATAACAATTATACATTTTAAAATGTGTGTGTGGTTTTTCAAAAAATCTCTGGCAGTAGCAGAGGACAAGGTAATAACTGTGTAAATAATCTTACTGCGTGTATCATTATTACACATATATTTGCACTTAATTGATGTAAAGAAGTGAGACGGCTCTATATCCCAAGATAAATTAATGATAATTTGGTAGAAAATAGTTATAATAAAAGTAAGCGATCGTATCGCAAATCAGTGTACATAAAGTATATCACACACATTTTACTCTGTTAGACAAAGGTACTAACATTTTACAATGTTATCACAGTATAATAAGGATTTGTAATGCTAGGGAATTAGATGGAAGAGAGAAGAGAGAAAGCAAACTAATGTCAATGCAAGACTAATATTAAGGTGAGAACATTATTTACTACTGAGGGTAACTTCCGCTAATGTAATTTTCACCTTACATTTATTTATTTTCATTTTATTTATTAACAGTTATTTATATAGTGCACACATATTACTCAGATGCTATCCACTATGCCAACCATTCATAGTGGCTAGCTCATCTGTGGCAGAATCACAGGATTCAATGTCAACAATTGCATTTTGGGTAAACTCAAAGCATAATTGCAGAGGCTCCCAAACACGGTCCTCAAGGCTCCACAACAGTTCAGGTTTTAGAGATATCCATGATTGTCAATTAGATTTAACCACCTGTGCTTAACCATGCATATCTCTAAAGGTGCCTACAGACTATGCGATTTTTAACACGATTCTGCCGATTTTGATACCTCGGAACATCAAATCGTGTAAAATATGTCCAAATCGTGAGTGTCCACTCACGATCAAGATGCCAGTGCATGTACACACTGGTAATACATCACATCTTCAGATCAAATCTCGGACATGATGTGGTGCGGATCGTACGTGTGTTTGTACTCACGATCTATCGCTCGATCTATCGTCCATTCCATCACATGACCGGCATACCCATGTACACCCCCAGTCTCCATTTTGTGCAGCATCATGACTTCAAGGAAGATGGACACAATTACCTTGTTTAGCACACCTGATCACATGACCTGCTATTATTTGGTGAGTATTTGATACTAGTGCTGCTGAGCAGCAATGTATATGCAGACTATGTTCACCAATGAATATGCCTGACCCATTGTCCACCAATGTGACTCACCCACTGACCACCTATATGCGTATAATGCGTGACCCACCCACCAACTGATCACCTATGTGTACAATGAATGACCCACCCACTGCCCACCTATGTGTATAATGCATCACCCACCCACTACCCACCTATGTGTATAATGCATCGCCCACCCAATGACCATCTATATGCGTATAATGCGTGACCCACCCACCAACTGATCACCTATGTGTACAATGAATGACCCACCCACTGCCCACCTATGTGTATAATGCATCACCCACCCACTACCCACCTATGTGTATAATGCATCGCCCACCCAATGACCATCTATATGTATAATGCATCACCCACCCACCCACTGACCACCTATGTGTAAAATGCATCGCCCACCCACCCACTGACCACCTATGTGTATAATGCATCACCCACCCACCCACTTAGCACCTATGTGTATAATGCATTGCCAAACCACCCACTGACCACCTATGTGTATAATGCATCAACAGACCAACCAATGTGTAATGTGTCTATATATTAAATTTTAAATCATATTTGGAACAGAATACAATAAATTACTGAATTTTTAAAATGTATTGTCAAATACAATCTGGATTACAATTAATTAAAACACCATAAGAACAGAACCAAATCAATAACAATTTTTAAAAATGTAAAACTATACACAACATTACTAAACAACCAAACATATCAACATTAAAAATACTTTAAACTTAACCGAACTATTAAAAATTATGAGAACATTGTATGTGTCCATATTTTTATTAAGTTTTTTTTTGCCACCAGCAATGTCTTTTAATAAGGACCTTGAGTTTATCACCGGCTTCCTGGAGCGTTTGGAGGCAAAGGAGTGTCTATGGAGGGTTAGCTGTCGCGACTATTCCAATAAGTCCAAAGAACTTTTGGCATTGGAGGAATTGGTGGATTACAGCCGACAACACTGTTCTGATGCATCTGTGATATGGGTGCGCACCAAAATCCAAAATCTCCCTACAGTGTTTGTCAAAGAACGAAAAAAGGTACAGGAGTTAAAACGTTCTGGAGAATCCACTGATGACGTGTATCGGCCCACCATTTGGTACTATCTTATAATGTAATTTATCATGGAACAAGAACAACAGCGTCAGTCTCTTGTACTTATGGCCGAGTGTGAGGGAGAAGAGGAGGCGGATGAAGGTCACAGTGAACCGTCCCAGGCAGGTTTGATAAGTAGAGACACAGGGCCTAATTTAGACCCGCTCGCAAGCGGTGAACGCTCGCAAGCAGGTCGATGTTGGGCAAGTGCGCATGCGCACGACGGTGGCGGCTCCATCATGCGCATGCGCGAGACCCGGATAGTGACGGTCAAGCCGTCACTATGGGCCTCGCTACAAAGGGGACGTGCTGTCGATGGTGAGTGACAGCACGCCCCCTTTGGTGGGTGTGCTGGGGGCGTGGCTGGCCAGACAGAGGCGTTCCCATGGGAGCACTTACCATCTGTGGCCAGCCCCACTGACATCACAAGTGATGTCAGTGGGAGTGCTTTCGGCTCTGATAGAGCCGAAAGCACTGCAGGGCTTGTGGCAACGAGACCCTACCACAAGGGTCTCGTCGCAAGCCCGATGGTCACGATGGTCTTGACCATCGCGACCATCTTACTGGCCGCTTGCTATAGCTGTGGGTAGTCACCCACAGCTATACGAGCAGCCAGGAGGCAACTCTAAAAATTCAGAAGGACGGCCCTGATTCAGAGCGAGTGCTCTGTCAGAGCGTCCGGCTCTGAATCAGGGCCACAGTGCATACACACCATGTTTTTATTTTTTAAAACACTTGTTTAATGTTCCACAAATGTCCACTTAATTGGCAATTATCTGAGACAGTCCTCCTGCCATGGCACTGCACCCGGCTCTATAAAATAGGCCATATACTCCTCCCTCACCTGTTTGGCCCACGCAGTCCCTGTGGCTTGCATTGATTGTTCTGTCACTGATGTTAACTGGGCAATATCCTCTGGATGGTCTGGGATTTATGGCATAGCTGTGCCTGATGCCCTTTGTTGGGTTGTTTTGCGCCGTAAAAAGTTATGCAGAACACAGTACCCCAACACGACCCAGTCTATCTTGTCCAGACGCAGGTTTATGCTGGTGTGGAAAATACAGAACTGCTTACTGAGAATTCCAAACGCATTTTCCACAATCTGGCGTGCCCAAGAAAGCTGATAATTGTAGCTGCTCTTTTCTCTTGCCAAGGACCTTTGAGCATATTACTTCATCACATTTTTATGTAATGTGAAAGCCTTGTCAGCCACAAAAACAAATTTTAGGCCGTGCTTTGTCTCCTCCACTGATGGAAGTTGAGGGTTTTGGAGGTGAGCCTCTGGCAGAATGCCGTCTGTTTGAATGACTCCCAATCCGAAGCACGGCCATTTTTGCCAACATCCACAAAGACAAACTCTTAATTTGCATTCACCACCATGAGAATGATGCTGAAGCACCCCTTGTAGTTGTAATAGTAGGATCCGCTGTTGGCAGGTAGGGTGTTGCGGATATGTTTCTATTCGATGGCTCCCCTGCAGTTAGGGAAATTCCAATGCCGTTCAAAGTTTTTTTAATCTTTTCTTTCAACACAGACTCCGACACAAGAACTGGAATTTGGCTTCTACGCCTGATTTAAGCATCATTGCTGACAGTGAGGGGGATGTGTTGATATCCCCATTCTCACTACCAACCGCACCACCCCCAGCACCTACCGCACCCCAGCAAAAGAGAAAGCGCCATGGCAAAAAAAAAACGCAAAGCAGGGAGCAGGCAGACAAATTTTTAGAGCAGGCAGAAGAGCTTTTAAAAAGGCCCCAGACCACCTAGATAACTTCACCACTCATATAAACAGCACCATGTGGCAAATGAGTTCTGAAACACAAACCAAATTCCAGCATCTGGTCTATGAGTTGCTCATCAGGGCGCTGCATAACAATTTGTATCCAGCTACCTATATTGGTGACCCTGTGCCCTGCTCACCTGCCCCAACTGCTTCTGTTATGCCTCCATCCCAGTCGCAGCCTACTCCCCCACCCACAAGCCAGGCTATATATAGTGCCCTTTTAGATGCTGAGGAGGTTATTCCAGGGTTTTTACGAAATCTAAACTTTTATTGTTGTTGGCTGCAGTATCTGCAAATGTTATCACTCCCAATACCTCCCCTATGGTATACGGTGGTGATGACGCTGATTGGACACGGTTAGTACACACATGGCGCAAGGACTGATTGTTGGAAGCCAGGGCCACAATCTGTCCTTGCGCCATGTATGTATTGGCCTATTCATCTGACCCACCATATACCATAGAGCAGGCTAGGTATTGGGACTGGTAAAATTTGGTGATAGATAATGCAGTTTTACATTATAAAGGCATATAGGAGCCTTATTTAAATACAAAATTGCAAAGTAATTTATTCCATGTTTGGAATGCAAATGTTTATACTGTTGTCATAAAGACAGTTTTATCACTCGCAGCCATATTGGTAGAAATGTTAACACTGTTTTTTAACCTGTTTAGACAGTACTTTTCTACATTTCCCAAAAAAACAAACAAACAAAAAAATAAAAAACGTTTTTCTTCTTTCACAAGAAACAAATGTGTAGTGTTTTTTTTTCTTACCTTACAAAACTGGTACTGCGGCACTTTGACAATAGCCTTGCAGGTCTCCGGAATAATGACGCCCAAAGCCTGAGGGGATATGAGGTTCCCAAACTTCAGGTCAGCCAGGGACCTCCCTGAAGCCAGGTACCTCAGGGTAACCACCAGCCTCTCCTCAGCAGGGATAGCCCTCCGCAGCTTAGTATCCTGCCTCTGGATATAAGGGGTCGCCAGACGCAGCAACTCCTGGAAGGTGTCGTCATCCATGCGAAGGAAGTTGCGATAGTTGTCCTGATTGTTCTCCCAAATCTCCATCAGCAGCGACATGTAAGAGTGAGTATCCCTCTGCAGCAACCACTCCTTGGTCCAGCATGCTCTCCTCCTTTGCTGGGCCCTCTCCTTCACCACCTTAGCTCCAGCATAAGCGAGCAGAACTCTATACTGATAAGGATCCATAAGCACAGAATACAGGATAGAATGCAGCATAAACACACTTTGTTGAGCCAGGCAAAACAAAGCAGAGCACAATAGCAATGTACAGCATTCAGCAGGTATACACCAAGCCTTACTAGTCACAAAGCAGAAGTGCAGAGACCTAAAATGGCACCTGCTTTATATACCCCCTACTTAAACCCGCCCATTATTTAAACTTATTTGAAATCTGGCAAATCATCGTGATGTGTAAGCTAAAGATTTACTGTGTACTATCTCACGATTTGGACATCGGGCATGATGCATGATAGGTCAATTTGGACAGTTTTTACACCAAATCGTGCCTACAACTGCCAGGGAGCTGTCGGGGAGAGTTCAAGGGAAATCGGGCACGAAACTGCATTGTGAGTACATCGCATAGTGTGTAGGCACCTTAAAACCTGAACTGTTCGGGAGCCTTGAGGACCGCGTTTGGGAACCTATTCACTATTACATTAATCACAACCCACTTGAGTGAATGCTGCATTGTAAGAAAGAACATACTGTATATTTTATTTCCTAATTAGATTATGATGGAAAAATAATGGAATTTCTTTTTTACATTTAATAAAGTGGTACAGTAATAGTTATTTTGACGAGTCTATTATTCAATTAAAGTTTTTTTGTTATCATCTGAGTTTGCTTATATTTAATATTTTGGTATAGTGTGTACGTGGCCATTATACTGGGAAATCTTCCACTTTAGTAATTCAAATATTTTGTGGTTTAGAAAGTGTTTTTTTTTAGGGCAGGGCTGATGTCAGTGACAGTACAGCTCATTATGTCACTGGGTGAGTATTTGGAGGGCAGGATGGCACTGCATGTTTATTAAGTATTTATTACTGGTGGTTTTGGCATTCATTCAATGGGCTCATTCATTTTGATGGGGTTTGAACATGCATTGCAAGTGCTGAAACCATCATGGAAATGAATGTAGTGTATCTTTCAATTAAATGGGAAAAGTTCTATACATGCATGAATGGTTTGGGTTCATTTTCCATCTCAGTCATCTCATTAGTTTTCCAATAATCCTGAGTGTGTGTTGAAACAGTGAAAACATTCTTAGTATTTCTACAGTGATTCACTAAATTGATCTTCCATAGATTCCTCCTGTTATACTTAACACTCAGAATTTGATGATTAAGGTGATTTTGTGACGCTGAGAGGTTTGAAAAACTGGTGATTTATATGTCAATTTCTCATTAATCCTGTACATTTGGAGACTAACAAAGTTATGTGAGGTATTATGAAAATCTATAGTACATTGTTAAACAAAGAGCTTTGTACTGTACATTATTGCCAAAGTATATAGCTAAATATACATTCATTTTGTACACTACATAACTGTACAGTACTGTACAACATTTATGAAAATGAATGTGCATATTGGTATATTGAAAGAACCCTACAGTGTTAAAATGCATTAGTGATCTATGAAGGTTATGGCAGGTCTCTACTTTTGGTTACTACAGGACAGACAACTTTAGAGTGCAAAGAACCCAATCCTTTAGTTTTGTCTTTTTGATTGTAATTTATGGATAAAAGGATGAATATCTCATGAGATGTCTGAAAAACAAAATTAGAATGTAGCACTAAAAAACAAGACATCATATGAACCTTCAATACAGGATTGAAATTATCACTTATTTATTTTATATAACACTACCAAATTATGCAGTGCTGTACAGAGGAAATCTTTTGGAATTCAGATCCGTCCTTGCTCCATTGGTTTACAGTCTAAACTCCCTAACATACACGCATACATTCACTAGGGTCCATGTTAGTAAGCAAACATTTAAACTACCAGCATGACTTACAGTAAGGGGTATATTTACTAAAGTGAGAGTTTTTAGAAGTGAAGATGTTGCCCATAGCGACCTAACAGATTCTACTTAACATTTAACTGGCACCTTCTAGAAGATAATAGCTAGAATCTATTTGGTTGCTATGGGCAACATCTCCACTTCTAAAAACTATCACTTTAGTAAATATACCCCTAAGAATGTACTGTAGGAGGAAATTTGAGCACGCAAAATAACTCAAATTTGAGAACCCAAAAGAAATCTGCAATTAAGCTAATAAGCCCAGCTCTGTGTGACATGTTGCTTACAAGTATATATTGAATCCCACAATAAATGAGTGCATAGGTAAAGGAGGGAGGGGTTCTAACCATTCTCCAAAGGATGCCTTATCTTTTTAAACAGCTTGATAATATGAAAGTGCTATATAAATAAAGGTTACAAAATAATGACTGCCTGCTTTTTATATGCAAAATATAAACAATCCACAAAGTTAGTCATACTGATAAATTTACACTGCAGTGCTTTTCAAAGCCACTGCACCTTTGTCACTTTTGCCCACTTGCTTTAAAAGGGACAATGGGGTAGTTGTATGGTGCTTTATTATGGGAATTAGAGATATCTGCGCATGTTATGTGCTGCAGATACCGCTTTTCCCATGTATTATTGTGATGTTATGTGCCCCCGTCATTATCGGCGCTGCTATCTACAATGTATGAACGGTTAGTGGCACTGACCGTTCTGACAGCTGCAGCTATTGATTTCAACAGCTACAACTGTCGTTGCCGTTTGCACAGCACTGTCCCTGGCTGCAGTGCCTGCTGGGCTCAGGGCTGTGCTTGGGAGATTTCGCACATGCCCATTGGAGCCGGCTGGCAGGGATTGCCGGAGGGGGCTGCTGTTATTCTCCTACTCTGGCAGTTGAGATGTTAATACATCTCGTTGGTACGCTTCCTGCTTCCCTTTCGGTAAAGAGGCGACGGAGGAAGAGCTATAGCAGCTCGGTCTTGCCAATATAGTAAATCTGCCCTATATTTTTAAATCCTCTACAAAACACACCTGGCTTTGTGGTTAATATTATTGGCACTTGAAATCCAGTGGTCAAAGCCTCCTAAGACACTGCAGCTTGGAAAAGTTTTGCATAATAAATTTATCTCGACATTTTTAAGTGATTTGTGCCAATGTTTGGCAGCAACGGAACCAGCAAGAGTTTAATAGGAACAAGCACACTGATGTGATTGTCATACATGACATACAAACAAGGGCAGATGCAGAATTGAATGCAAGTTGGCTGTAATTGCAGGAGCATGTCCAGTGTGTATATGTGTGTGTGCGTGTGTGGTGTGGGGGGCGAGCTGGATAGGATGACAAAAAAAACAGGGGAGTGGGTAGGGAGGGCATTTAATATTCCATACTTGCCAACTTTAGTTAACTCCTCTCTGAAAGAAGCCTGGAGAGGAGATGCTGCAGACAGTTTCGGGGGGGGGGGGGGGAGAAAAAGCCGCAATTCGTGGGTCTGTGAGGAGTGGACGGGGATAGATGATGCGATTCATATCATTACAGGACCGCCCCTCCGTACCAAATCCCTGTATTTCCATCCTGCCCAATTCACTATGTAGGTTAAAGATGTACATTTCTGAAAGGGGAGATTAAAAAGCTATAAACATATTGGGTAAAGCAGTGTCAAATCATAATGAGGAAGATTAATGAAATCATAGTAGCCAAGTGGTGAGCAGTGCAGATATGCACCTATAATCCAGCTGTATGTGACTGGGTCGAACAGTCACTGATGCTCTCTGCATGATATACTGTACAATCACTGTGATGTTCTCTGTATAGTATGGTGGTCACTGTTATGTTCTCTGTGGTGGCTGAAGTGTAGTAGTAGAGGCAACGACACTTACATTTTTGTGTTGAGACAATGGAGCCTGATTGCGCTGTTTAAAAGTGAAGACATGCTGAAACCATAAAATAAATGCAGAGAGCTCAGGTATCTCAATGCACAGGACTAAAAATGGGTTTTGCCTTGATCCTACATATATTTCAGACTTTACAATGTTGACATCTGTATTCAAATAAGCTGGGGGTAACTAATAACTATTAAGGGAGGGGAGAAGGAGCACTGAGCAGAGTCTTTGCCCTGGGTGACAGAAAGCCTAGCTTCACCCCTGTGTTATTGCTTGCATGGATTTACTTGCATATTGTCTCCTGTGTAGAGAATTGTACGCATGTTTGTTACCGGACTGCCCACTATGTGTACACAGGGTTTCACAGCCGTCTTCATTTTCAGTGCATATTTGAACCAGCCCTATATTACGTGCAAAAGATACAATGAAAACAAGCTTATCTACTTATACTTACAACTCTGCATACCCCACAATTTCGTTGATATAACCTCACTGAACTTGCAAATCACAAGTCCCTGCATCACTCATAGGGCTCTATTTATTAACATTATTTTTACTAAAATAAAGTGAAAAAGGGTGTTTTCACACCCTTTTCACATTATTTTAGTTTCACCTGTAGTTATTACAGGGCAATTGGAGTAGAATTAGTAAAATTCTACTCCAACCCCCAGTATCACTTATTTTTAGTAAAGCAGATCGCATTTCCCATAATTGTAATGGGAAATGTGATCTGTGTGCAAGTTACTAAAAATAAATTGTAAAAAAATACCGGGGGAAGCCCTGTGATAATAACGCCACCTGGAGGTGGCGTTATCCAGGGTCTCCCCCGGTTACCGGGCTCCCACTCTGCTCTAACGGAGAGAGCAGAGGCGGGAGCCGGTACCTGTAATCAGCTGTGTGGTCTAAGTAGACCGCAAGCTGATTACTGTAAAAAAAAGAAAAAAAAATTAAAAATTTTTTTTCCTTACCTGAATCCAGGGACCGGTGATCGGGCCTCCGGTGATGGCTCCTCTCCGGTCAGCTGGTCTCCCACAGTGCACTGGGGCCCGGTCATCAGGTGATCGGGTATCAGTGCAGTATGGGAGATCACCTGATCGGGAAGCCCGGAGAAGATCACCGGAGGCCAGGAGGATGCAGGTAAGTGTAATGAAGGGAGGGGGGGTCGCGGGGGGGGAGGGGGGTCGCGGGGGTCCGCGATTGCCGGGGACGGGGCTTAGCACCGGGGGCGGGGCTTAGCGTTGGTGGGGGGGTAGTAGCGGTGGTCGGTCGGCGCATGCGCGGGCTCTTAGTCGCGGTATTTTTTCCGAAAACACCGCGACTAGAGTGCGGATGGGATCCGCAGGGACAGAGCTTTATCGCAAGCTCTGTCCCTGCAAGGGATTTATAGTAAATCCCTGTGATATTGCCTGAATTCGCAATGCGAATTCACTCGGTAATATCACACTACAATCCGCATTCAATATGCGGATTGTAGTAAATAGAGCCCACAGTCACATGAGCTTGGTTTCCGGAAGTAGAGCACTGCATGGAGTGTCCAATCCACACTCTGGGCATGAACCCTGCGGCAAGGTTGTTCCGTGCATTGCTCTATCAGTGTCCATAAAGACAATTGCTAATGGCAATCTGCTCTAATTAAACATCCATAGGAAAGTTTATACCAGTCTTCCACTAGTGCCCAAGTTCTCAGTTATGAAACACCCAGACAACAAACTTTTCACTTGGAGAGGTTGCAGGTTTCCATTCTCTGCGAAAGTAGGCTCCTGAGAGTCCAGAGTCCTCCAGCCTCATGCTGGGTACACACTTTCTAAATCAGAGGTTGATCAGGTAAAAATTTCTCAATTAGATGTGCAGTTTCCCCCTGCTCGATCAATATCGTATTCTCAGTTTAAGAATTTTATAGGTGTGTATCCAGTTTCAGTCTGAGTCTTCCAGCTGGCATAAGTGAGTATTCAGAAGAATAATAGCATTCACGGGAGACAAAGCAGGATCTCTTAGAGTGGGTCTTCAACCTTTGGCCCTCCAGCTGCTGTGGAACTACACATCCCACAATGCCCTGCCACCATTTTGATATAAAAGCATGCTAAAACTGTTGCAGGGCATCCTGGGATTTGTAGTTCCACAGCAGCTGGAGGGCCAAAGGTTGAAGACCCATGTAATAAACTTAGACAGTTTCCACACATGCAACACAGGAAACTGACTTCCAGGACCTGCAGAGCATAGCTATTAATCAGTCCCAAAACTACCCTTTATACTGATATCTCCCTCTTGGGTATTTTAAAATGTCTGTAATTTTAATTGGAGTGTGTTACAATCCCCCTCCCTTAGTTATTAAAAATGATCTGAATCTGTGTTTATGCATACAAATTTGTAGTGGCAAGAAAATGTAAAAGAAAATGATGTTCAAATCTGTGACTGTTCTGATTTTAAGTTTCCAATGAACATAGTGTTATGAATGAAAATATGTATGCTAGATTCATTCCATTTCACTGGTGTTGGGAGACTGAAGAACAAATCTTTGAAATCCTGTAATGTAGTGTAGCTGTATCCTACTAGGCATACTTTGAAGTACTATGTTATTAAGATCAAATGGAAATGACTAAGTAATAGAGTATAAAATGCCCATATGATTCAAACAAAAGGTACTGCAATACTGAAAAAGAATGGAAAGCAATAACAATGCACATACTACTGTATAGCACAGCAGATCTTAAGTGGCACATGGACTGCATGCGTTAACATTATTGCAAAGCTTTTAACTTCCATTTAGTGGTACTAAAGTACGCCAGTGAATATAAATATAAAACATTATGAGCATTGAGAGTGCATTGAAAACAGCTCTTTGGTATATAGTATAGTTATGCACATGTAATTATAAAGAAGATGAATTGAAATGTTTCCATTTTATATTTAAAAGGTTTATGTATCAAGTTACCTCAAATGCATTTTATTAGTCTTTTTTCCCTTTCATTGTAGTTCATGTTTTAAATAATGACACCATATTTGCTAACCAAGCACTTCAGGGCTGAAATGGATATACATTAGTGCAAAACTTGCATAAAAAACTGACATGTCTGTCAGAACAGGACAGGTCTACTGTGTCTGCATATAAATACACTGAATGGCCACTTTATTAGTCATAGTACATATACCCAAAAGTATTATAGTCATTGCAAAGGTATCCAAGTAGTGATCTCTACACCATATAATTATTTTTTATTTTACCTCAAAAGATGCTTGACTGAACTAAGAATGGTGACTGGCATAAATGGTGACCATTTATCTTCCCAAAAGCCCTTTTATGGATGAGTTTACTACCATGAAAGATATCCTGATTGGAAACCATGTTATAGGTAAGTATAGTTAATTCTAATAAGGCTTTGCTGTTATCAACAGACTAATGAGTTTTGGTGATAACCCATTTTCAATACACTCAAGACACTGCCATTTCAGAAAACACAGCAGTGACTGTCTCTGTTTCCTATGGCAGTATGCCCAGGTGTCTACTATAATTTTGCCTCAGAACTGTAAGCACAACATATACACACACATACCTTCATACACATGTACTCTTACACACTAAGGGCCTGATTTAGTAATAATCGAAAGTGCAACTATGGATGCAGATTGAGCAATTGTTTGCCATTGCACATGCATATAAGTCACACTGTGCGGACACTGTGATTGCACTGCGACTACAGACGCATAGAGGAATCCATCGCAGAGTGAGTGACAGGCTGCCGGTGTTTGGGGTGGTGATGGGGGAGTGCATAAGTTAGCCACTGCTATTGCATAGGCTGCTTGAGAGCCCACTGTGTGCGAAGAGACTTGCAGTGTGAGTGTCTGCGGCAGGTCAGACCTGCTTTAAATGTTGCATGAGTGGTCGATGTGCATCGATGGTACTGATATTTATGCAGAAGGACAACATTGGACGATGTGAGAATGCAGTAGTACTTATGCCCGCTGAGATTTGGAAAGCATTAGCATATTTTGTCGCTGCGTTCCTTATGAAATCGCAGCTGCAATCTCAATTGCGATTTGTACTGAATCAGGCTCTATGTTTGGAAACACCCTAACAAATACACACTTGGGTTTTTCAGCCTTATCCCTCCTGAACTGACCACTTGAATCTCCTATGCTTCTCACATCATATATAGGGCCTGATTCATTACTGATCACAAATGCGATTATGCACACAGATGGCCAATTGTTGCATTCTGTGCATGCGTAAGCATCGCAGTGTACATGCGCGAAGGCACCATTGCGATCGCAGAGATCACAAAGACCCACGGCAGAGTGATTGACAGGAAGAGAGCATTTGGGGGTGGTGACGGGAGTGTCGGTCGGCAAAACGCAGGCGTGTCAGTGCATTTGAACGCCATGCATAAATTAGCCACTGCAATGCCATATACAGCCTGTGTTTTCACTGCGTTCGCTGAGGATAGCTATTTCTGAGTAAGGTCAGACCTTGTGCAAGTGTGTGTGAGGCTCCGATGGTACTCGATGCTGATATGTTTTGCAGACTTGCAAGGTATTACGGATGTGTGTATGGGGAAGTGGGCATCCTTATGTTGTGCTGCAATGGCATAGCGATCGCAGACATTAGCATATTTTTGAAGCAGGACTGCGTGCGTAATTTCAGCTGTGATCGTAGTTGCGATCTGTAATGAATCAGGCCCATAATCAATGAATAAGGAAGCAAATGGTAATACAGTACATGGACTAATCACCATGAATTTCCTCCATTACGCAAGTCAATGAATGAAGAGTATAGGTGGATCCAGGGAGGAAGTTATTTCTTGTTCCTGTACCAGCTCTAATAGCACTGCCAGTCACTGAAGCTCTTCCTCCTACAGTCAATGTAGCTAATGGAACTACTGCCATATAGGGCCGTATTCAATTAGAAGCGAAAAATCAGTTTTGGCAATACTTTTTCGCCAATGACATCATTTTCGCTGGTTTCAACTTATCCCATATTCAATTGTAGCGTCTTTTCGCCGGCGTGATAACGCAATGCAATGTAATAGACGAAAAGGTTTTGCCTATGAATACCCGGCGGAAAAAAGTGCAGAATCGGGGTGCAATGTTGCGAGGACCACCCTGCACCCTTTGGACACACCCCCTGACACTAACTGCGTCAACAAAATGAATTGAATATGGGGAAACGCAGGGACATGCGCAATAACTTTTCACTGGCAAAACCTCCGATGATGGTGAAAAGTGTGGCCTCAGACTTTTCGCTCCAAATTGAATATGGGCCATAGTGTTCAACAAGTTGTCTTGACAACCTTTCACTCAGCAATACGAGTGTACACCCAATACTCTGTAGCAGCATCTCCAAAGCTAAGTATGTCTATAGCCACAATAATCCAGTGTGTTTACTCAGAAAGAAATATGTTTCCTTTTATTAAGTTTATTATCAAATACATAAATAACAAATTGAGTTCATAGGAGATATTACTAATGCTGGCCATACACGCTATAATTATCGGGGTGATCCGCCTGATATCGGTGGATCACCCCAATAATTGTAGCGTGTGTGTAGGCGACCGAGGGTTAAATATTGCTCGGTCGGGCATGCAGGATTGTCCAGCATGCCCGTCCGATGCGATATTTACCCGGTAACTGTCGGCCACATCGGGCAGTGTATGCCCAGCGCGGCCGACAGACAGCCATTTCCTATGGAAGGAACAGGGAAATGTCTCCTTCCACGGGGGCGGAGCACGGATTTGGGGCTATATACTGTGAGATTTCTCTCACAGTGTATGCCGTGGACATCTGCGACTGGCAGCCGGCCAGATAAAATGTCTGTCGGTCTGACAGACATTTTATCTGGCTGTGTATGCCCAGCATAACTATTATTGATGGATTGTTCTCAAAAGTTACACATAGATCATCAGTAATCCCACATTAATTTTACAATTTACGGAATTCAGTTATTCCTAGAGACATTTCAAAAGTTGTACTCCTACAGTAGGTGTTAATTAGATAAAAATAGTTTAGGATAGATCTCAGGGTTTATGGACAAATTGGTTTCTCAGGTTATCCACACAAATGTTAATGAAATACATGGCTTGGAAGGTACCTATAAAATGATGTCAGCATCATTTCCTTCCTGTAACCTCTCAGCAATGTATATCTTTGCTCTCTGCACAAAAAACAGAGGAGCTGTGACACACATTTTAATGGCTCAGTATGCTATGCTAGTTCTCTACTGTTTTTTTCAAGGTGTTTTCCATTTGAAACACAAACTTAGCTCAAAAAACAAGCCCATATAATGCATCATGGAGAACCTCTGAATCTAGTTCAACATAAAACTGGTGCTTTGCTTGCAGATTTTTGTAATATTGCAGAAGTAACCTTAGATCTCAATGAGAACTCTGAACTGAGGATCTTGTCCAATAATACATTTCGGACATAATTATTTATTTGTTGTAGTGTCCTAATATAGCTGGCTTTTCAGAATAGTTTTGCAAAATCATTAGATAGCTGATAGTGTAGAGTACTCAACTAAGCAACTTCTGGGATTAAGATAGTGTTATTAATATCAATGATTAAACAATTGTACTGTATATAGAAATGCAAAAATGCACTCTGGGGATAAAAGCTAAGTGTCAACTACTCAACACTACTACGACTACTGTACACTACAACAACAGTTTGATTTAAGCAGTAAACAAAAATTATTAAACTTATTACTGTTACAATGCTGTGATTATTGTGGACTACAGTGTTCTACATTGCTGGGAAACATTGTGTTATTGTACTAGTGTGGTGTGATTATTGGATTCCTCAAGCTTCACTATTTATTTTGTATTAACACCTATAATCACAATACAAAATACTGCTACAGTAATTAGATAAGACATACATAATAAATTACTTTGTAAGGAGGGATATTATAATTTTCTTCTATATCTGGCCAAATAGCTCAAAATATTTTATTTAAACTTCACAGTATTAAAATTGGCCCCAAAATGCAGAACAAGTACAACAAGAACATATAAGACTTACATTGGTTTATAAATATTTTTTTCAACAACTACAGTATTATAAAATATACTACGGTATACTTTATGTAAATAAAAATAAAGGGACATTTTAATAGGGAAAACTAGTGCATGCACTTTTTAGCACTTTTCAACAGTGAAATGACTTCTTGCAATGATCAAACAAACTATTTAATAAAGATATAAACTGAAGTACAAAAGGTAGTTGTAAAGTAAATGTAATAATTGAAATCAGAAATAGATTTTACATCTCCCCAAGATAATGAGCGGAATGGGATGGGTGACCTGGAATATAATACAAGCATTAAACTCTGGTATTTTCTGTGGCATATACTAGCCTAAAGTCTGTGTTTTTCTTGATACTCCACACACAAACTAGCACTGATGACAGAATCTTCTATCAGAATGAACAATTAAGTGCATAATTATTCCAGTCAGTTCACACACAATGAAATCTTTATTCTGTGTTTACAGCAAGCTTTGGCAGAGACTGCCTAGCTATTTTTTTTATAAACTGAGACGAGCTGGACCCCTTAGATTGCCTGAGAATCAGCTGCCTGCATTTTTAAGTAGCACTGCATTTCTCTGCCAATAATCTGCTTCATGTGCCTCTGCTGAGTAAAATGCTTTAATGGGTAAAAGTCCTATTCTTGTCCGTTATATCACTGTGTATGGTAAATGTCTGATAAATGCTCCTAACACTTGAATTTCATTTTTCTTCTACTAACAGAACATGTTCCAATCTAATTCCCCCTATTCTGTGCCAATCTTCAACATAATCGTAGTGCTGCTGCGTTTATCAGCAATCTCTTAGGTACAGGGTGACCTGGATATTGTCCCCGTAGCTCTGCGGGTATATATAGCAGAGAAAAAAGTTAACAACTTCGATTACTAAAATATAGGTCGAGTTGACCTATTGTATAATAGAGCAAACGTGTTTTAAGTTCACTATGAAGTTGAAGAAACTTATTTGAACATGATTGAAAAGTTTGGGGAAATTACGTTTCGTACAGTAGCCTTAAAAAGCTGAGTGGTGAACCCTGAGGCACCTACAGTATAGCACAGTACAAAGACTCATACAGTACAGCACAGTACAAAGACACAGGGAGCTGTCCAACGTCCTGATCTCCACGCCGATTTCTCCTCATGCCTGTTTGGCCATTATCACAGCCCACAATGTATTGTGCAACTTTCAGGGTTTTATATTTAATATATAACAAGTATTCCGCACATCTAGAAGGCACACACTAAAGCAATGGTGTTCCCCTCATTACTATGTTACATTTCCTCCATCTGTCTGCTCTCTGACATTCTTTTGAGATTGCCATGCATAATATGTTACGAGAATAGAAAGAGCTGTAAGAAAGAAAAATCATTTACCTGCTTAATTTCACTTCATCTGTCCAGTTGCAGCATCTCTTGCTTTCCTCTGTCAGATTTTAAATGGTCCAATAAATCTACCTGCGTCCCCCAGCGTGTGTGCTGGACAAGATTTGTGCCGTTCGTGCCTTTCGGCTGCCCACTCTTCAGGATTCCGCTACAATCCTCTGTGTGTGTGTATGTTTGTCTTGTAACTGTTCAGTGACAGAGGCTGTGGAGCCTGCGGATCGATATTCTACGGTAGTTTGGTGCAGGGACCTTGTTCACTCACACACTCTTTCTCTAAGTGTATTCTGTCTGCTTGTGCCACAGCTTCTCATTCTCCTGCTCATGAATATTCTGACAGAGGTTAATGCTGTTGAAGTAAATTGAATTAGCCAATTGGTGCCAAGAGCTGCACTCCTTCCTTCTCAGGAGATGTCTGGAACTGCACCAGATGGAAGTAATTAGTGTCCAGTTGGCTCCCTGTGGCTCAGTCCCTGCAGTTTTGATTGGACACCTCAGGGGGATCCCCAAGAGAGAGCTGTGGCTTAAACATTCAATTCACATAACCCTCACCAGGAAAGGCAGCTGCCTGTTACAGTAAAAAAAAGAAAGTCATTCAAATGGGGCTCTCATGAGAAAAAGCTTTACTTGTTCCACAATCACTTTGTGTATTGATTTTGGTTTGTAAGATGTGATATTTTCATTAGTAAGAAAGACCTGTATAGCTGCCAGTACTTGCCAAATATTAAATATTAACACAAAGCATACATGGGTATTATATAAACAGAACATATACACAAACTAGTCGCATGTGGACAGCTCCTATAAGTGATTATTGTTTTCAGTGCATGATTTAAGTTGGTTATTTTTGCCATAACAACAGACAAAATAGTTACAACAAATTATAAATTTACTGTATGATATAGTCCATTTTAATTTCTATGATTATGGGTTGCCAAATTATTATTATTATTATTATTATTATTATTATTATTATTATTATTATTATTATCAGTGTAAGTCCTGATTACTTTTAAAAAAATAATAAGAAAATCACTTGCTCAGAACTGTATTTCTTACATTATCCAAAGAAACCCTGTTCATTTTAAAATCACTTTTCTGAACATAACTTGTTTGGAGTACACCTACATGTTCCAAACAATATGTCAAAAACACACTGCTTGGTTTTTTTTAACCCTTGGACATTATAACTTTGTGTGTTTTATGTGTACAGTAGTTCTTACAGGATCATAGTAAAGCAAGTTGAATCAACTACATCAGTTACAATGTTTTCCCAGTCGCCACTAGGGACTCTGCTGTGCAGTGTGACTGCATGCAAGACAGAATAATAGAAAATGGTATATACTGTACATGTATAGGGCTAACAAATTTCCAGAAAATAAAAAATGCAAGGTGAAGACCATTGGCCAACTGGTTGAAAATGTCACATCAGTATTTGATAGCTGCATGTGTTTATTACAAAGTAAAAAAGGGTTTATTTGCTCACTGATAAGGCTATGAAGTAACCAGCCAGAGTTACCATCAAATATGTTAAAAGGCTCAATAATTACTTTATGTGATGAAGAAGTTATCTGCAGAATTTTCACTAAAGGGGCTGACTCAGAGTTACACATATGCTTGAAAATATATGCAGTTGCGTATTTCCACCTGTAATTATAGTAGACCAGATCGGAGGGGCTAATTCAGCTGAATTGCAGATTCCTGATTATCAGGAATCTGCGTGTGTGCAATAGGCAAATGCAGGGGGGGTTTCTGTCTGCCTGGAAACCCCCCTCCCCAGCACACACCATGACCACAGTAGAAATAGTAATATAATAGAATGTTACTAGCGCTGCATGTTTTTCTCAGTATCACAAATGAAGTGATTAGCACCACCTGTGGATCTTTTCAAATGTGTCAGCTAGTTATAAATATACCTGTGCACCAACTAGGACATGTGGAAAACATACACTGTTAGGGGTGCAATGCTATAGACCATAAATAGGGTTAATTATTAATACTGTATAATAATACACTATCCAGTACATAAGGAGACCAATATGTACATATATGTCCAGGGCAGTGCTAGGTTCTTCTGCTGCTCCCCCGGAATTGCTCCAATGCTCTGGAATGATGCCCACATCTGAAGAAAAACATTCAGCTCAGACAGAATGGACCTACTTCCAGATCAAATGGCTTACTGTGATTGCTGGTCCTGTATAAGCTGGAATTATGACACACAATATACTTTGTACAGTATGTAACATATTAAAGCTGGATAAGTACTAATTCTGCCCTCTTCATGGACTGTCCACACTCGCTCTAAAATCAAGCATTTGGAAACCCCCTCTAGAAATCCTGTGCTTGCCACTGTGTACAGGAAACGGGGGCGTTGACCTCATATTCTGGGAGTGGCAAGGCGAGGATCTGTGTTCACGGACACAGTTTCCTGGCCTTACAAGCCAGCCAGCCTGCGTAAGTTGAGGCTTATTCAGACGGCCGACGCAGTCCACCATGGTCGCGATGGTTATCCCAGCCTGCGACCTCAGTCGCAGTGCTGGGATTGCAAATGCAGAAGGGGATGTCAGATACCTCCTGCTGCATTTGCATTTTTGCAAGAACAGAATTGCAAACCTGGTTGTGTGCAGCTTTGTAGTTCCAATCACTACTGAATCACCCCCTATGTGACTACACTGCCCCTACATATCCATCTGTGAGAGCAGCCATCAACAGTAATTGCATTTGCATTTGCACCAGACCTATCCTGGTTACAAGATATCCATATTAAATTGCTGGATCTTTGTATATATTTACTAATGAATATATCACAATTCCATCAACATGCCCTCAACAAACTCATGCTACAGTGAGTGCAAATACCCTGTTGCCGCTCAGTTACACCCATTTTCATTTAGCCACAAGTGGAGATCCAGCTGACTACTGCGCTACTCTGAATAGCGCTGCAGGACCACTGAGATGTCTATGTCTACCTCGGACTGCCTTGGACGCATGTGCACTGCGAAAACTGACCCAAAATTTTTACTAAAGATAGAATATGTATTCGCTATTTTGTGCAGTGTTGATAAGAAATGTTCTCCAAAACAAACACGTTACCTACAAAATAAATAAGGGCTTTAAATTTATAAATGATGTACTGAGTTCAGCAGCTACCATGGTGATGTAATTGTTAGGTCCATTTGCCAGCTACAAGGCCATGTGACCAATTTAAATATACCCTCTTTTCCAGATTATTTCAATGTTCTGACTAGCTTTTTATGGAGCAACAAATTTTTGTGGATTTGGTCATCATCATTTACAGTAAGATTATTTATCAGGGCTGAGAACTGCTCTCGACCATCAAGGTTTGTCCAATATCTAAAATATAAGTTTCTCCCTCTGCTTTTTCCTGTATGCATACAATGGTGTAGCAGATAACTGTGAAGCTTGGAGACATCTGCTTATACAATTATCATATAGAAATATGGAAATGACCAGTTTGCAAGGGGCATGCCCCAATGTTTAGAAATGCTAGGTATCCTTCCAGCACATCTGTAATTCATTTTCCCCCACAGCTCCTACCAACATACTGTACCTCTTCATCATTCTCTCTCACCAATAACCCACCAGATTTACAATGAAGCGGAAAATAGGTAGGTGTCAGTGTAGTGCCAAATGGGGTGGCTGGCAAGCAGATCACCCTGCTATCCATCAGAATATTAGTGCAAACTTATTTATATATTTATTTATATATTTATTAAATAGATAACCTTTCTTTCCACAACAAATATTCTGATCCTTCCAACTTCTCAAGTGTAGATATGATGCCCTGCAACACAAGGTATTGCATTTATTGGTGAGACACAGCTGTGGCAGCAAGGGAGCTGCAGTTGCCTGGAACTACAAACCCCATGAGCCATTGCAGCAGAGGAAGAAGGTGCATGCACATTAGGAGACAGTGGAAACTATAAAAAGGAGGGGTAAAAGTAGACAAACCCATAAAAGTTAGCAAGTGGAATCAGATTGATGTGCCGGAAGAGAGAGTGAAAGGCATCATTGACAGCAGAGTGTGTGTACTGTACAGCAGAATATACTCTTTAACCAGAATGTCTTGTGGCAGAAAACCTGTGCTACAGAGTTGTTCGGGTCCGGTTCCCTGAGAACCGGACCCACTTGAACTTCGGGGATCCGAGGCAGATACGAGTCGGCTTGGGTTCTCCTGCCAGACTCGGATCTGAAAACGAGGCAAAATGTCATCAACCCGCTGTCGGATTCACACTTGTCATCAGAGCAGGGGTGCTGTGCTGCTGTCTGTTAAGGGGCTGCTGCCTCTTTTCAGGGGTTCACCCCAGTGTTAAAAAAATTAAATAAACAATTTTTTTTGTGTGGCGTGTTAGCCACACCTGTCATTAGTGTAGGTGTCCAGGGGTGCTGTGGTGCTGTCTGTCGAGGGGCTGTTGCCCAAAAAATAAATAAACAATTTTTTTGTGTGCTTGTCAGCCCCACCTGGCTGTCACTGTCATCAGCATAGCTGCGCAGGGGTGCTATGCTGCTGTCTGTCGAGGGGCTGCTGCCCAAAAAAGAAATAAACAATTTTTTTTGTGTGCTTGTCAGCCCCACCTGGCTGTCACTGTCATCAGTGTAGCTGTGCAGGGGTGCTGTGCTGCTGTCTGTCGAGGGGCTGCTGCCCAAGATAATAAATAAACATTTTTTTTGTGTGCGTGTCAGCCACACCTGGTTGTCACTGTCATCGGTGTAGCTGCACAGGGGTGCTGTGCTCCTGTCTGTTGAGGGGCTTCTGCCCAAAATAATAAAAATAAAACCAACAATTTTTCTTGTGTGTGGTTGTGTTCGTAGTGAGTATGGAGGACAGTCACATGACCGGAGAGCAGGATACACATACCAGTCTTGTAGCTGCCAGCTGCAGTCATGATGACGATGCAAGGCCGTCAACGTCATCTATGAAGGCCGCAGTACTAGGGCTTAAGTCAGGCCAAAAATTCAGGCTAAAAAAATCTACTTTTACCCTGTTAAGCAAAAAAAAAATAAAGCTAAGTCAACTTTAGAGAAATAAAAAATTGGCAATATGCCATTCACTACACGAAGTGGCAAAGAAAGGATAAGGCATTGGCCTGTATATATGACTGATGGTTCTAGTGATAATTTAAGCCCCTCTGGTTGTAGGAGAGGTACAAAAAAAATTACAATTGTTAAGACGAGTAAGACACCGGAATCAACTGTGTGCTCAGAAAAATCAGAAATCCCAGAAGAGAGTCCAAGTGTGTCCACGGTTGCCATGTGTGAGCCTGACCTTTCTAATACTGTACTTGAAGAGGATCCTCCTTCGACCATTTGTGTGCCTTCTGACGTAGAAATTGAGGATGCTTTTGTGGAATTGCACAAGGAGGATGAGAAGGATATTTATGTAGTTGGCGATAACAACAAGGATGATGAGGATGTTGATGGCAAGGATGTTTGTGTAAAAACTGTAAATCAGGCAACAGTTGTTGCCCATGGTGGGAAAAATCCCATTGTTGCCATGCCTGGCAAAGGACCAAAAAATCCACTTCTCATGTGTGGAATTATATCCACCCAAATCCGGACAACCTTTGCCAAGCCATTTGTAACTGTTGCCAAGTAACAGTGAGAAGAGGTAAGGACCATAACCATCTTGGAACCTCCTACATGTTACGTTACTTGAAGCTCATTCATCAAATCAGAAAGGGTACAGAAACTTTGGGGACAAAAAAAACAACAACAATCAGTCCAGTGTCACCAAGCTGCTCCCTTCTGTCTGGATCCAAGCACCTGCAATATCCACCACCAACACCTGCATCATCATCAACATCCTAATTCATGATCGGAAGTATTCCTGCATCCACTATCATAAGGACTGACTCCTCTCCTATCCATTGTTCCTCAGAAGGATCCTTGAGTGTTACACCTGCTGCTGCTGTTGCTATAAGTGGATCTTCATCCCAGAAGGGCACCAGGAAGAAGACTAATTTTAGTAGTTCAGGAAGTTCAACAAAACAATTCACTATCACACAGTCCCTAGCATTGGCGAACAAGTATGACAGCAAACACCCAGTTGCACAGCGGGTTACTGATGCTATAACAACTATGCTGGTATTAGATGTGTATTCAGTGTCCGCCATTAATGCAGTGGGTTTTACCCAGTTAATGGAGGGCCTGTGTCCCCGTTACAATGTGCCTTCTAGATTCCCCTTCTCTAGAATAGCAATTCCCAAACTGTACAAGGGCATTCAAAAAAATCTTATTAATGTCCTCCGAATTGTCATTGTGCCCACTGTTCACTTAACCAAAGATATGTGGACAAGTGGGACATGGCAAACTAAAGATTACATGACTGTGACAGCCCACTGGGTAGGTGTATTGCCTCCAACTGTGCAAACAGCAGCAGCAGCATCTAACAAATGCCAGCTCATTCAGAGACAGGCTACTCTGTGCATCACCATTTTCACTAAGAGGCATACCGCTGAGAACCTCTTAGAGAAACTCAGGGAAATCATTGCAAAATGGCTTACCCCACTTGGACTCTCCTCAGGATTTGTGATTTCTGACAATGCCAGCAATATTGTGCGAGCATTACATGTGGGCGAATTTGATCACATCCCATGTTTTGCTGACACAATCAGGTGGAGCAACATTTAAAAAAAAATGACAGGGGCGTGCAGGAGATGCTCTCAGTGGCACGAAAGATTTCTGGACATTTTCGACATTCAGCAACTGTGTGTCTTAGATTGCAGCACCAGCAAGAACTGTTGAATTTGCCCTGCCATTAGCTGAAGCAAGAGGTAGTAACTAAGTGGAATTCTACCCTCTATATGCTTCAGCGGATGGAGGAGCAGAAAAAGGCCATCCAAGGCTGCACTATGGCTTATGACATAGGGAGAGGAGCAGGAATGCACCTTAGTCAAGTGCAGTGGAGAATAATTTCCATGTTGTGCAAGGTTCTCAAACCCTTTGAACTTGCCACACATGAAGTTAGTTCAGACACTGCCAGCTTGAGTCAGGTCATTCAGATCATCAGACTTTTGCAAAAGCAGCTGGAGAAACTGAAGGAGGAGCTGAAATGGAGTGAGTCTGCTAAGTATGTGGGACTTGTAGATCAAGCCTGTCATTCGCTTTGACAGGATCCAAGGGTCATCAATCTTTTGAAATCAGATCACTATATTTTGGCGACCATACTTGATCCTAGGTTTAAGTCATATCTTGTGTCTTTCTTTCTGATGGACATAAATCTGAAAAGATGCAAAGAGCTGGTGGTGAAAAGATTGTCAGCTCAAGCGGAACTTGACATGGCAGCATCTCCTCCTTCAGTTCTACAGCTGCCAGGAAAAAACGACATTTTCCTAAGAAACCCACTGCTGGTAGTGATGCAGATCAGTCAGCAAAATCTAATGACATCTGGTTGGGTCTGAAAGAACTGCCTACAATGAGTGACATGTCTACCGTGACTTTGTCTGATATGGTCACCATTCAGAGAATGGTGGATGACTATTTTAGGGATAGCATCCAAATAGGCTTGTCAGACAGTCCGTTTCACTACTGGAAGGAAAAAGAGGCAATTTGGAGTCCTTTACACAAACTGGCTTTGCTGTACTTAAGTTGCCCACCCTCCAGTGTGTACTCTGAAAGAGTTTTCAGCGCAGTCGGGAACCTTGTCAGTGATTGTCGTTGGAGGTTACTTCCCCAAAATGTGGAAAAGATGATGTTCATCAAAAAGAATTACAAATTCCATGAGGAAGACCTTTACCAGCACTTAAGTCCAGAAAATACAGAAGCATCTGACTCTGTAATGGTGGATTCCAATGGGGAGGAATTCATATTGTGTGAAGAAGAGGAGGATGCACAGACTGATGAGGATGACAATGACGATGATGACATCTAATGTTTTGTAAAGCCAGTTTGTGTATGGGATCATTTTCACCAATGTCCACTGCGCATTGTCAGCTTGTTTTGTGGGGAGTCCAAACAAATCAATAATTTCAGCCACAAGTGGCAGTCCCTGTTGCTGAATTGATTGGTTTGTTAAACTGTGTATGTCCTGTTTCACATACAACATAAGGGTGGATTGGAGGGCCCAAGGACAATTCCATCTTGCACCTTTTTTCTTTCCATTATGTGCTGGTTGGGGCATTGCTACCTGACATTTTTAATATTGTGGTTTATGAATGTCTAGAAATTGGAATGGCCACAAACAGCATCTCCTGCATGCCCCCTTTCATTTTTCGGAACCAATTGCTGCTTGTTATGTCAACCCAATGGCGCAAGTCGCACAACAGTGACATTCAGCCAGGGTTCTCAGCCCTTAAGGCTGTTACACGGCCCAAAGGCCACATCCTGCTTCATGGCCCAAAGGCCACCTGTCATCACTCCTCACCAGCCCTCAAGGCTGTAATGTCCACAACTTGCCAAGAGTTCCAGGCCTCAAGGCTGTTGCAGGACTGGTTCCTTCCTAATGATAAATCTGTATTCCACTACTACTCAGCCCGGAGGCTGCATCAACAATCAATTATCAACTATTAGTTCTTCAGTCAGTGGCTGCACCACCAATTATCAATTCTTCAGCAAGTGGCTGCACCAATTATCAATTTAGCCAGGGGCTGCACCAATTATCAATTCTTCAGCCAGTGGCTGCACCAATTATTGATTCTTCAGCCAGGGGCTGCACCAATTATCAATTCTTCAGCCAGGGGCTGCACCTAATATCAATTCTTCAGCCAGCCAGGGGCTGCACCAATTATCAATTCAGCCAGGAGCTACACCAATTATTAATTCTTCAGCCAGGGGCTGCACCAATTATCAATTATTCAGCCAGTGGCTGCACCAATTATTAATTCTTCAGCAAGGGGCTGCACCAATTATCAATTCTTCAGCCAGGGGTTGCACCAATTATTGATTCTTCAGCCAGCCAGGGGCTGCACCAATTATCAATTCTTCAGCCAGGGGTTGCACCAATTATCGATTCTTCAGCCAGCCAGGGGCTGCACCAATTATCAATTCTTCAGCCAGCCAGGGGCTGCACCAATTATCAATTCTTCAGCCAGCCAGGGGCTGCACCAATTATCAATTCTTCAGCCAGCCAGGGGCTGCACCAATTATCAATTCAGCCAGGGGCTGCACTAATTATCAATTATTTTCTTCAGCCTGTGGCTGCATGAATTATTAATTCAGCCAGGGGCTGCACCAATTATCAATTCTTCAGCCAGGGGCTGCACCAAATATCAATTCTTCAGCCAGCCAGGGGCAGCACCAATTATCAATTCAGCAAGGGGCTGCACCAATCATTAATTCTTCAGCCAGGGTCTTTACCAATTATCAATTCTTCAGCCAATGCCTGCACCAATTAGTAATTCTCCAGCCAGGGGCTGCACCAATTATCAATTCTTCAGCCAGGGGCTGCACCAATTTTCAATTCTTCAGCCAACCAGGGGCTTTACCAATAATCAGTTCTTCAGCCAGCCAGGGGCTGAACCAATTATCAATTCAGCCAGGGGCTGCACCAATTATCAATGAATTTCTTCAGCCAGTGGCTGCACCAATTATCAATTCTTCAACCAGTGGCTGTACCAATTATTAATTCAGCCAGGGGCTGCACCAATTATTAATTCTTCAGCCAGCCAGGGGCTGCACCAATTATCAATTCAGCCAGTGGCTGCACTGATTATCAATTCTTCAGCCAGGGGCTGCACCAATTCTCAATTCTCTAGCCAGCCAGGGGCTGCACCAATTATCAATTCTTCAGCCAGGGGCTGCACCAATTATTGATTCTTCAGCCAGGGGCTGCACCAATTATGAATTATTCAGCCAGGGGCTGCACCAATTATCATTTCTTCAGCCAGCCAGGGGCTTCACCAGTTATCAATTCAGCTAGGGGCTGCACCAATTATCAATTAATTTATTCAGCCAGTGGCTGCACCAATTATTAATTCTTCAGCCAGGGGCTGCACCAATTATCAAGTCTTCAATCCTCATCTTTGCACAGTCCTCAACTCTATTTATCACTCAGTTTTCAACCAGCTAGCTGGATGCAACCGTTTATCCCTTCACTAGATGAAAAAATTATTATTGCAAGCTTTGAGTTAGTCAAAATTGACTGGAAACTAGAGGAAATAATTGTTATTGAGGTTAGTAATACTGTAGGAACAAAAAAAGGCCTATTTTATGTGATTTTAGCTGTTTTTATGATTTTTTAAGAAAAAAATCCAGATCCAAAACCAAAACCGAAAAACAAAACATGGAGGTGAGGTTTTGGCAAAACCCATCCAGATCCAAAACCAGGGGAGATCCAAAACCAAAACCAAAGCATGAGGGTCAGTGCACATCTCTAGTTGTGAGACTGTGAGGATGAAGTATCCAGAGAGATGTCAAGATGTCATGGATTCACGAGAGTGAGATTCCATTACTGCGAGGTAGGGATTACCAGACCATCGACATGTGATAGAGCTGTAGTATGTACAGTATACTGTAGTACCGTTTAGTAGAATTTTAATTAGTTGGGTATCTGTTCAGTATATTGAAAATAATAATAATAATAATTTTATTTATATAGTGCATTTCTCCTAAATGACTCAAAGTGCTTTACATTTGCCTTTACAGTACAAAATAAGCTTAAACAAGAGACATTAGTGAAATGCATGGGTGAGGAGGTAAGTTTTGAGTTTATTTTTGAAGGATTCTAGAGTGGAGGCCTCTTGAACTATGCAGGGAAGTGAGTTCCATAAGGCTTGAGCCCCAAAACTGATAGCTCGACCCCCAGACGAATTCCAGGAGATTCTAGGTACTGTTAATAGTCCTTTGTCAACGGATCGCAGTAATCAAGTGGGATGGTAAGGAATCAGAAGCTGCTTTAGGTACCTTGGGCCATGGTCATGTAGGGCTTTGTAAGTTAGTAAGCCAATCTTGAAAACAATTTGCCATCTGACAGGCAGCCAGTGAAGGGAGTAGAGAGTGGGTGTTATGTGGCTGATACGGGGTTGGTTGGTTAATAACCTGGCAGCTGCATTTTGTACCATCTGCAAGCAGTGCAATTCTTTTGCTGGGAGTCCAAGGTAGTGGGCATTGCAGTAGTCTAGGCGTGATGATATAAATGCATGTATGACTTTAGGCAGATCTTCTGAGCGAATTAAGTGCTTGATTCTGGCAATGTTTCTCAGATGAAAGAATGAGGATTTGATTGTGGCTGATACCTGATGTTTAAGTGTCAAGCCACTATCCAGGACAACACAAAGATTCCACACATGTTCAGTGTTTTGTAAATCTGATCCCCCAAGCGTAAGTCCTGTTGGTTGGCTATGCTGTAGCCCTGACTTGTGACCTATCATAAGGACCTCTGTTTTATCAGGGTTCATTCACAGCCAGCTGGCACTCATCCACTACTGAAGCTCAGCTAGGCAGCCATTTAGGGTTGTTATGGGGTCCTTTGAACCTGGAGCAAAGAACAAGTACAGTTGTGTATCATCTGCATAGCAGTGGCATACCAGGCCATGACGTCTTATTATTTCACCCAATGGTAGCATGTATACTGCAAAAAGCATGGGAGATAGTATAGAACCCTGTGGGACACCGCATGGAAGTGGCACTGGTGATGAAGAGTTTACTCCAGAAGAAACTCTCTGTGACCTGTCGGCCAGAAATGATTTGAACCAGCTAAGGACTGTGCCATCCAGTCCACAGAAATTTTTCAGGCACTCAATTAGCATCCCGTAGTCCACAGTATCAAATGCTGTTGAGAGATCCAGAAGGATTAAGACTGAACAATCACCTCTGTCTCTTGCCATCAGAAGATCATTAAGCACACATACTAGAGCTGTTTCAGTAAGATAGCAATTGTGTCAGGTCTGTAAAATGTAAAAAGCTATGTGCTAGTTAGAATTTAGTCACCTACATATTCACTAAACTAACTTATGAAAGTAACAAGTACCATGTGATAGACCTTAGAATTACAATTGTATATATTTTCCTCCAAACATTTGTTTGATACTGTACTCAATACCCTTACCACTATATCCTTTAAGTAAAGTGGTACACCTTTACACTTCTGGTGTACTACTTAGCAATAAATACAACATTTTTGTTATTGACCTCTGGTCTGATTTAAGGTCTGTATTTAGGGGAGATTTCCTTACCTTTTTGCTGTGTTGTTAAAGGAGTGAAATTAAGAGTGTTGCAGAGGAAGAGAGGTGGTACAGAAAGCTGACATACTACAAGACGGTAACATCAGTGTCTGTGACCACCCATCAAATTATTAGGGATGTGTGCCAACCCTCGTGTTCTGGTTTTGGATATGTATCTCCTTCGTGTTTTGAATCTGAATTTGGTTTTGGCAAACCTGCCCTTGCCTGTTTTGGTTTTGGATTTGTATTTTTTCTAAAAATCATAAAAACAGCTAAAATCACATAACTTGGGCCTGCTTTTGTTCCTACAGTATTAACCTCAATAACATTAATTTCCAATCATTTCCAGTCAATTTTGACCACCTCACAACCCACGAAATTGTTTTACATCCACTTTAGACCCATAATTTGCACCAAGCTAGCTGGCTGACTAAGCTAAGTGGCAGAAGTGGGCAGCACAAACACATGGCAATTCAACTTCAAACATGACATATAAGGAAACATGTGATTATTAATCAAGAGGCTTGAGGGAGATGGAGTATGTATGTAGTTGAAGGCATGGAAAGGAAGGGTTGATTCATAGTAAATTTAATTTAGGTGTTGGATTCGAAAAGCAAATTTATGAGGGAGGGAGGTGGGGAGTCATTGCCAAAGAATATTTTACTCATTCACATCAGCTCTTGTGCTGGTCCAGGTTTTTTTTCTTTAATAAAGAGGCATGCAGGAGGTGCTGTCTGTGGCAGCACACAAAATGGAAGCTCTGAACAGGAAGTGGGCAGAGGGATTTTTAAAGTCTGGTACAGTACTAAACATCTGTTATCATTGTGCTTCTGGGATTATGGATGTCAAGGCTGGGAAGGGAGAAAAGAGATCATCTCCAGATACCATCACAAATAGCCTTTCCATTTGGTGTTTGAGTTGCATCTGACCAAACATGGTTGTTATGATCAAGGAAAACCAAGCCCACCATGTTGGTATCTACAAATCAAGGTTGAAAAATGGCAAAAGAGTATTTTGGATGTATACCTATTTGTGATTGTAGTTGAAATAAATACAGTGAGAAACTATAAAAAAAAGTAGGCATCAGAGCAACGGCACAAAAGCACGGCAGTTTTAAAAAATATAGGGCATCTATGGAACTTTTGCAACACAGCAGTGGCAGACAGGATGGCAGTTTCATAATTTATAAAATTAAAAATGTCAGGCAGCAATGCCCCAAACAGCAATAATGCAAAGAAAAGAGGTGCAAGATGGAATTGTCCTTAGGCTTTTCACCCACCCTTTTGTTGCATATAGGACATGCAGAGTTTAACAAACCAATCACTTCAGCAACAGGGACTGCCAATTTTGGATGAAGCGATTGCTTTGTTTGGGCCCCCACAAAACAAGCTACAAATGGGCAGCTGACATTGCTGGCAATGATCTCTCTGTGTGCAAACTGGCTTTACAGAGGCAAGATGTTGTCGCCATCATCATCTGATACCTCAACCTCATCAGTGTGTACATCATCTTCACACAATATTAATTTGTCCCCGCTGGAATCCACCATTACAGATTCAGGTGCCTCTGTAATTGTTGGATGTAATTGGTGGTAAAAGTCTTCCTCATGAAATTTGTAGTTCATTTTGATGAACATCATCTTTTCCACATTTTGAGGAAATAGCCTCCTATGCCGATTGCTGACAAGGGCCCTCATTCAGAGCCGTACGCTCTGAGCAGAGCGCACGCTCTGAATGAGGGCCGGGCTCCATTTTCATGCAGCGTCCTCCTGGACGCTCGTATAGCTGTGGGTCACCACCCACAGGCTATACGAGCGTGCATTTTGATGGCCGCGATGGTCGTGACCATCGCGACCATCGAAATTGCGAGCCGGAGCCTGCGGTTGAGGTTTTCAACCGCAAACTCCGGAGTGATTTTGGCTCTATCAGAGCCAAAATCACTCCCACTGACATCACTAGTGATGTCAGTGGGCCGGCTTCTGACGGGAGGCGTTCCCATGGGAACGCCCCCATCAGGGAGGCACGCCCCCGGCACGCCCACCAAAGGGGGCGTGCTGTCAATCAACATTGACAGCACGCCCCCTTTGATCGGACACAACGAGCGAAGGAAAGTCCTTCGCTCGTCGTGTCTGGCGCATGCGCACGACGGAGCTCCCTCCGTCGTGCGCATGCTCAGTGCAGACCATCGACCCACTTGCGAGCGGACAGCCGCTCGCGAGTGGGTCTGAATCAGGCCCAAGGTTCCCAGCTGTGCTGAAAACTCTTTCTGAGTACACACTGGAGGGTGGGCAGCTCAAGTAAAGCAAAGCCAGTTTGTGCAAGGGCATCCGAATTGCCTTTTTTTTCTGCCAGTAGTGAAACAGACTGTCTGTCATACTTTTTTGGACGCCATCATTAAAATAGTCCTTAACCATTCTTTGAATGGTGACTGTATCAGACAAAGTCGTGATAGAGGTCTCATTAATTGTAGACAACTCTTTTAGACCCGACCAGATGTCAAAATTTGGTTGAGTTGACTCATCTGCATCACCAGTGGGTCTTTTTTTGGGAAACTTTAGATTTTTCCTGGCAGCTGCGCTTGCTGGCCAAACTGAAGGAGGAGCAATCGCTGCATCACGTGCCTCTTGAGCTGACAATTTGCTTACCAACAGCTCTTTGCATTTCTTCAGATCTGTCTCCATTATGAAGAAAGACAAAACATATGACAAATCTAGGATCAAGCACGTTCGCCAAAATGTATTGCTCCGATTGGAAGATCCTGACAACCCTTGGATCCTGGCAAAGTGAATAAAGGAATTGATCTACAAGTCCGACATACACAGCGGAGTCACTTTGTTTCAGCTCCTTCTTCATTTTCTCAAGCTGCTTTTCCAACAGTCTAATGAGGGGAATTAACTAACTCAAACTGGGGGTGTCTCAACTCACTTCACAAGCGACTACTTCGAAGGGTTTCAGCACTCTGCACAACACAGAAAGTATTTTCCACTGAGCTTGAGTAAGGTACAGTCCCCCTCCTCTTCCTATATCATACTTCATTGTGTAGCTTTGGATGGCTTTTTGCTGTTCCTCCATCCACTCAAGCATATAAAAGGTGGAGTTCTACCTCGTAACTACCTCTTGCTTCAGCTGGTGACAGCAAATTCAACTTTCTTTGCAGGTGCTGACATTTTCTACATGCACTTGCTGAATGACAAAAATGCCCGGAAATTTTGTGGGCCACAGCGAGCATCTCCTGCACGGCCCTGTTATCTTTTAAAAAAATTTGCACCACCAAGTTAATAGTGTGTGTAAAATGTGGGACATGTTGGAATTCAACCAGCTGTAATGCTCTCACAATATTGGTGGCACTGTCAGAAATCACAATTCCCAAATACAGTCCAAGAGGGGTAAGCCATTTTGCAATGACTTCCCTGAGTTTTTCTAAGAGGTTGTCAGCAGTATGCCTCTTAGTAAAACCTGTTATACACAGAGCAGCTTGCCTCTGAATAAGCTGCTTTTTCTTAAATGCTGCTGCTGTTGGTGCCACTGAAGGCAATACACCCACCCAGTGGGCTGTTACAGTCATGTAATCTTGCGTTTGCTCTGTTCTGCTTGTCCACTTATCTGTGGTTAAGTGGATAGTGGGTACAACAGCATTTTGGATGACACTAATTACCTTTTGAGGGTACTAATTATCTTTTTTAATGACCCTGTACAGGCTGGGAATTGCTTTTCTAGTAAAGTGGAACCTAGATGGCATTTGGTAGCGAGGACAATTGACCTCATTTAACTGTCTAAAACCCACTGCACTAATGGCAGATATCAGAAGCACATCTAATACCAGCATAGATGATCAGTGATCCACTGTGCAACTGAGTGACTTCTGTCATACTTGCTCCCCATTGCAAAGGATTGTTTAACAGTCAATTGTTTTTTAGAACTACTACTAGTAGTCTTCCTAGTTCCCTTCTGGGATGAAGATCCACTCCCAGCAGCAGCAGTAGGCAGAGCACTCAAGGATTCTTCTGAGGAATCCAGGATAGGGGAGGACTGAGTTAGCCTTATCAAATTGGATGCAGGACTAGTTTTGATCATGACATGAAGATGGCAGGTGCTTGAATCTAGCAGAGAGAAGAGAGATAGGTGATGTGGGACTGCTTGTTGCTACTTTTATAGCCAAAGTTTCTGAATTTTGCAAACACTTTTGATGGATGCGCTATAGATGATGTAACAGGGAGGAGGTTCCAGGATGGTTAGGGTCCCTACTTCTACTTACTCTGGCATGACAACGGGTACAGATGGCTTTACAATTGTTTTCCAGATTTGGGTAGAAATGATTCCATACATAAGAAGTGGAGATGTAGATGGACTAGTATCGTCATGACTGGTGACACTGGCAGCAGCTCCAGCACTAATATGTGGTTCTTGCTCTCCTCTCAACTGATCGTTCTGAATATCAACAAACACAAATTAAGTGGGTACAGCATACACATCAATTTGTACCAATTTTAAAAATTACACTGTGGTGTCAATGACCTTTAGTGTCATAATATTTATGAATAAGAAAAGAGTAACACACTGCACTACCACTTACAGTGTCACAAGATTTGTTATGAATAAGAAAATAATAACATACTGCACTACCACTTACAGTGTCACAATATTTTTTTTTAATAAGAATAAGACACTGCGCTATGACTTATAGTGTAACAATACATGGGTGATAAACTGCTGTATGGCTGGCAGTGTAACTGAACAATAATAGCGTAGCTAGCACACACAAAACAAACTGAATTTTTTTTTTCTAATTTTGTCTGGAATGCTATTGTTTATTAAACTTTTAGTTTTTTTAAACTGGGGAAGAGCACCCCTGGATGAGGCAGCAGCCCCTTGATGAACAACACAGCACACCTTTATGGACAACAAAGCACCCCTGCGGAGTGCGGACAGAAGACCAGCAAACTCACAAAAATATGGATGATAAACTGCCGTCTGGCTGGCAGTCACCGAACAATACCCCTAGATGAGGCAGCAGCCCCTTGATGAACAACACAGCACCCCTTTAGAGAAAACAAAGCACCCTTGTGGAGTGCAGATAGACCACCTGCAGAGTCACAAATACGTGGATGATAAACTGTGGTCTGGCTGGCAGTGTCACCGAACAATATTTTTTTTTACAGTGGGGAAGAGCACCCCTGGACGAGGCAGCAGCCCCTTGATGAACAACAGGATACTTATATGGTACGTGCGTTTGTGTTCTTTGCATTTTACATGGGTTAATGTGCTACTGATTTTGCAGCCTGTATAGTGCACAGCTGTGATTTCATGGTGAAGTTCTGGTATATTGAAGATGTAACGTAACTGGTGATGGGAAACAGACTGCAGGAACACAGGCAGGTGTAATATATAAGGCCCTGTTACTGTACATGGCTGCACAGGGGATCACATTATGGCTAGTGTACCATGATCAATGCATGTTCACTATCAGTTGCAGAGAAACTTTGCATTGCTAGCTCAGATCTGTCCCTATGTAACAGTGCAGACCCAGCACCAGCCTAAACAGAATTTATACTGCGACACTGTCCATTCCCACATTGCAGAAACTTACACAGGTCAGCCAGATGACCCCAATTTGGCATGTAATGTAAATGTTATCTACCTGACTTGCACATGAGGTCTGGGTATGTGCCTGTAAATGGGGAAATTAGTGTTATCTCCCTAGGTGCTGCTGAGTGCTGCTTTATGGGGTAGAGACCCTTTACACTTGTACAATACCTGGTTGCCCTGCACTCTTAACACTCACCTGTGTTCCAAAATAGGTCTAAGCACATGACAACAAGATTTTTCCTGCTGCTGAAATTCTTGTTTTTATTTAGACCCCATTATCTTCCTGAGTGACAGTCCTTCACTGACTGCTCCAGCTCTGCTTTGTATGTTCTGCATGTATTGCTCTTAGCATTGTCCAAAACATTCTCCCACTAAAGCCTCCAGTCCCCAATAGTAAACTGGCTCATCAGTATATGTCAGCAATATAAAGGGATGTAGCGATGAGAGCCGCCGATCTCAATGCCGACAGCGGAATCCCAGCAAGGGATGTAATATAAGAGTTGAAATACCAACGCCTATGTTAATCCCAATGCCAGAATGCTGATGACGCCAGCCCGAATGAAGGTAAGTCCAAGGCGCCCTTAGAATTAGCCACGGGGGGAGGGTTATGTTAGGGAGTCTAGCGGGGTTAGCATTAGGTTTGGGGGGGAGACTAGGGTTAAGTTGTAGCTTGGCATTCAGTTTAAGTGATTCAATAGTCTATGGGTGCCATCCTAAAAGATGGGATGCATACCAAGTATCTCCTCAGGAGCTGTTCAAGCCCCGAAGCAGAAGACCTTTCATGTGTGGGGTTTCTTCTCAGCCAAGGTAGTGGGATCACTCACAATTTTGCTTAAGAACACATCCATGAATAAAGAATGGTACCAAAACATCCTCCAATAGCAACTTCTCCCAATCATCCAAGAACAGTTTGGTGATGAATAATGCCTTTTCCAGCATGATGGAGCACTTTGCCAGGAAACTCCCCAGACCTTAATCCCATTCAGAACTTGTGGTCAATTCTCAAGAGATGGATGGACAAACAAAAACCCACAAATTCTGACAAACTCCAAGCATTGATTAGGCAAGAATTGGTGGCCATCATTCAGTATGTGACCAAGAAGTTGATAGATAGCATTCTAGGGCGAATTGCAGAGGTCTTGAAAAAGAAGGGTCAACACTGAAAATATTGACTCTTTGAGTAAACTTAATGTAATTATCAATAAAAGCCTTTGACACTTATGAAATGCTTGTAATTTCACTTCAGTATACCATAGTAACATCTGACAAAAAGGTCTAAAAATCACTGAAGCAGCAAACTTTGTGAAAACTTTTGGCCTTGGCTGTATATATAATATTTTCTATCTCATACAACAAGCCTGCACTGTAAGAATGATAAAACAAGAATGCCCTTATTCCTCTCTCCAATGTATGGCCACAGATGATTAGGATGCACTGGCCACATTCCTCCTCATCTTGCATGAAATAACCAGAATATCATTCAACACCGTTCATAGGATTCCAAACACAAGCATTTTCTTGATTAGCAATAGAAAGTCACAGGAGAATACATTTCCTAATAATATTTGACGTATTTGCAATGCCTTGCACTCCATAGAGGTGCACAAATAAAAATTATGATGTTGGGGCTACTGTAACTGCCTAAAAAAGGAAGTGATGGTTTTGGCATAATGTTAATTGTCAGTACTACTCTTTGGCATAATGTTAATTGAGGGGACTATAGTTTGGCATAATATGAACTGCGGGAATTACTATTTGGCATAATGTGAGTTATGGGGACTAGTTTTTTGGGGGGGCCCTGTACCAACATCCTTCCCCTCCTCAGTGCTCATTGCTGCTATGCAGCCATGCTCAAAATCTTTATAACCTCCTTTTCTGAGCATGAATGGCCACACTGTTTTTGCTTTGTCATGCTCACTCTATAGCAATGAGACTTGCAAGATGTCTCGGAGGGCTATGAGTTGAAAATGTGACCACCCATTACCAAATGTCTACTTTTGCATATGGTGACAGGCAGCCTGTGCAGGCTCAGTGTACCATGCACACATTGGTCATGCAGGCTGCATGTGTAGAGGGGGTAGGTTGGAGGCATGGAGACACTGCAGACCTGCTTTCTCTGACATTCACTGAGCACTGTGACTGTAAAGAAAGGAGGGTGATAGAGGAGAGGATGGGCCAGAGTGTAAGGAAAGGATCAGGGTGATGGACAAGAGGATAGGATCGGAGGAGCAGAGTGATAGAGGAGATGATGGGACCAGAGGCACAGGGTGATAGAGGAGAGAATGGGACTGCAGTGTGAGGGAAAGCGGATGAAGGTTGGAGAGGATGTGGCTGGGGTATGTGGAGTTATAGTGTTCATTGTATTGATAGGAGAAGGGACACTTATCTTAGCCTCTCACATCAGCATTATGCTAGCTACTTATTGCAGAAGGCAATACAAAAAGTGAAGTAAATTTATCTTTCTTAGTAATTAATTTTATATGGTGGGTGAGGGGGACCAGAATAACATTGAGTGGCAGTGTCAGTGTGAGTAAGTAAAATGGAGGTTTGGGAAATTACAATGTTGACCACAAAGCAGTGCATTTTCTGCATCTATCACCATTCTGTGTCACATCTGTTCAGTAACCTCTCCCCTATAGACTGCAAGCTCTCACAAGCTGGGCCATCTTCCCTCATCTACTCTCTTTGCTTACCTGCACCATCATCTCCTTTTCTTTAGTATTGTTTTACAATCAGTGGCTTTAAACCCAGGAGTGAAGCTACGCTTCTGTCTCTGAGGGCAAAGTCTCAGATTGACACCCTATGCCCCCACCTCCCTTTTTAACAGTTATTATATGCCATCAGGATATGCCCCATCAGACCATTTATATGCCCCTTATATGCCAGCAGACTCCTTCATATGCCCTAAAATTCCATCACACTGTTCCACATTACATGTTCGATTCTAAAATACTGGTATAATATCCATACAAAAAACAACACTATAAAGACACTACAGACACCATTTAAGCTTGTTTGGTCTCAGTAAAGGTGTGAGTATAACTGGAGATGGGAAAAACAAATGTGATACCCAGATAACTTGAGTTGGATTGTGTTGTGGAGTGTAGGTGTCTTACCACAGATGTAGTTGGTCACACTCAGAGTTTATTTATTTGGCAGTGGAATCTCCAGTAGTGTAGAGGGAGGTCTACTCTTCACACAATGAATCAGTCCAGTTATACCCCTTTCAGACATAGAAAAGAACCCGGTTTTTTCCAGCTCTTGCCGGGTCGACCCAGGTTTTTTTCCTGTCTGAAAGGGTCAACATGGGACCTAATTCCCGGTACTTGGACCCAGGTATTTACCAGGGTTTTTCCCAGGTCTTACACGGGTTGGTGGCTGTCTGAAAGGTACCGACCTGGGTTTTTCTACTCCAGGCAAAGTAAGCAGTGCTTAGTGGCTGAGATGGCGGTGCACGGGCTGCACTTTTCATGACATCATCTCTGTGTGCCATAAAAGCAGTCCATTTATTATGACACACTGTATATTGCAGGGATAATCTGTGTTCTGTGTGAAAGGGATCGACCCGGGAATTTCCCGGGAATTATGTGCTGTGTGAAAGGGGGTTAGGAGCAAATTCTCAGGTCCTTCCTGGGTTGAAAGATACGTGAAAAACCCAGGTTTTGGGGATTTTTCTGTCTGAAAGTGGTATTAGTGTCAGCAAGACCATTATTTATTTGAAGAAATAAACTTTACACTACTAGCATATGCATTTGAAACAAAAAGCAATATATATGAACAATAAGATACATACAGTTAATTGTTACTACAGGTAAGTAAAACTCATGCAGCACAATGCAGTTTTTATTATACTGGAACACTGAAGGCTAACAATTCCTCCGATCACTATTCCTGAAACATTAATCAAGGTCAACAGTGCAGAAATGCATCATCAATACAATATTATCCTATAACTTGGTTTAATCTAAATTAAAAGTTCTCAAGCATCAAAACAGTACATAACGGTAATGCTGGCCAGCTGAATCTGTAGAGGTGGTGCACTAGAGCTACTTTGTAGCATTGGTAACTTGCAAGTCTAAGAGGGGTATTCAATATGAAACGTTAACTTCACTGTCGAAGTTAACGTTTCATATCGGAGTTTTTACCTGTGTTAAAGTATCGGGTGCGCGCCTGCTTATCCCCGTATTCAATATCAAATTAATGAAAACGGGAGCCTCCGAAGTTGGATTTGCGTAAAGTTAAGAATTTTCCCTTAAAAAAATTGTAAGACCCCTCTAAAGTTGTAAAAACATGGGGGATCACTATGGGTACTCCCGTTTTAGCCTTTAAATGAAAGTTGGGGATATAAATAGCAGCAGTAGTTGTTTTTTCCCAACATTGAAGAAGAGCACTTAGGTTTCTTTTTTCATTTTTTTAAGTGGTCCCATCAAATTTGGGGTACATGAAAATGGGTACTAGCATATTTTGATGTCCCTAAAGTAAGTTTTTAAAAATTCTGCATTTGTGCACCTGCCGCTATAAATCTATTCTAGAAAACACCTGCCGCATACTTGCAGAATAGCCCTGAACCTATTTCCCTATTGTTAATCATTTTTTTCCCATTTTTTTTTTCACCTCAATTTTTAAATTAATTTTTTGGGGTGTCCCTATTTTTTTTTTTTTACTTTTTTTGACACAGTTCTTTTTTAAATGTCATTCCCAGGGGTGCAGGCTATTTTTTTTAAGCCTGCACCCCTAAACCCCAATTCTGCACTTTTTTTCGACACCTATTCAATGGTGAAAAGTTATCACCGTTTTTTATCAAAGACTTTTCAAAACTGCGATAAGTCTTTGAAATTGAATATGGTGTAAAACTAAAACCTGTGATAATGACGTCATAAGTGCGATATTAACGCAAAAACGATGTTATCGCTCCCATATTGAATACCCCTAATAATATCCAAATAGTAGCAATAAATTTACCAAGATGTTACAGTGAAATGTTAACTTCTCCTAGGATTGACAATTAAATTCCTCTCAGCAATTAAAGCATTTCCTGTTGTCTCCTAAACTGTAGTAATCCTGTTGGTAACTGACAGCTATAACTGCTTAATGCAGTGAGTCTGGAGTTGATTAATTGCAATGGCAGTCTATACAATGGCTGCTCCCTTTTTATAAGGTAAAATATTCCTGAGGTAATTGCTGTCTAATCTCCTCTTGAGTAAACTTCTTAACTAAAGTAAGGGATATTCTGAGTACACTCTACTCTGCTGGGTTTGGGGAGAAGGTATCCCTTTCACCATCAAATGTGGGTGATGGCAGATCCTGTCAGTAGTGATAGGGCAGTAATGGTGAGTACACACTGGGCGATATTACTGAGCAACTGCACGATTACGACATTGTAATCGTGCAATCGCTCAGTAATCGTGCACAAATCGTGCATTTTCATGTCGGAAACGACCAGCGATGCGCACTCCCGCTGGTCATTTCCGACATTGTCCATCGCCTGAACATGCAGCACAATCTGACGATGTTGTCAGGTTGCTGCATGTTCGAGAATGGGGGAAGAGAGCCCGGTGCTGAACGATATCGTTAATGATATCGTTCAGCGGCTGTGCTCAATGTCATGAACGACATTGAGCACAGCCTGCCGGGGACACACTACACGATATCACTCAGGGAGCATATCGTGTAGTGTGTACGCACCTTAAGACAAGGCTTTGCTGTATTTTACAGACCTTTTCCCGATGGAGGGGATTGCCTTGCAATCAGACTCCGCCCCCTCCAATGGACACTGTCTCAGGGCTCCAGCACACCTTCCAGCCAGCCTCCGGACTGATGAGCTCCAGCCTCCGACACGCCCTATGACGCTGGCTATCAGTCTCTGGGTCCCTGTCACACCACACCTCCGGAACACAGCACCACCAGACAGCGCTGTCCTCTCTGCACTCCCAGCTCTGGTCACCATCAGCAATCAGGTAACCCGCTCAGCAGAGGTCCCCTCCTTGTCACTCACACCTCAGGACTTCCTCTCTCAGCGGCACCCGTGGCTCCCACCGATGGGCTCCTCCAGGCTCCAGATAAGTGCGCAGACCTTGCGCTTGACTCCGCTGCCTCAGGACTGCCCAATGGTCAGCTGGGCAGCGCCTCTTAAGTCCTCCGTCCGGGTCCTGTTGCACGCGCCAGCCACTCTTCCCGCCGGGGTCGTGTGCTGTACACTGCAACTGGGCTCACGGACATGCTTGGCGCTCCCTCCCAAGTCCGGTAGGGAAGTCCTTGCCTCACGCCCCACCATTATTAATAGTTCAAGGCAGGGAGAAAAGTCCACAATCCGGGGGAATCAGGGCACAGTCTCTGGAACACAGTGGGGCATACAATTGCCAACTCAGGGCACAAATACAACAAATATATATAGTTCTCATATACAGGGGCACTTCAACCTTAATAGGGCTCACAGGTGGTACTCCCAGAATTAGGGGTACCACACAGTCAAAGAATGTTTTGCAGGGAAGATTAATTTCGCTGCTGGGTTCAATGTCAGCTGATTACTTGTGCTGCCTTGTTTATCATATTCAATATGCAAAATGTATACTAATAGATCACATCATCCAATAACTATGAAATATATTATGAGTCTATTTAATCACTTAATTAGATTTTGCAATATGGAGCCTAAATGTCCCTCAGCTATGATTCTCACCCTTTCTAGGAAGGCAATCTATGGCTCTATACATGCTTAGAGTATAGTTTCATGGTGCTTATTGCTCCCAGGAGAGAACCCCTTGGCTGGAGTTTCTGCCAGAGACAAACCCCTACCAGTAAAATGTAGAATCTTGAGGGACAAAGCAAAACAAAATAAACAGGTAAACAAATCAAGACTCTTTGAAACACCAGCAGAAAAAGTAAATTAAAAACTTTTCTTGTGCAAATATTGGAATTGGAGTGAGGGTCCTATGAAGGCTACATGAAGGTGAGGACTATTAGTCCTAATTGATTTGACCTTCTACAAAAGTATTGATTGCAGTAAGTGGAAAATTATGTGCAATTGTTAGTGCTGACAGTGTCCTTACTCCTATCATCTGTAGCTGGTGTAACCACAGTACTGTAGTTCAACAACAGCTATAGGGATACAGTTTAACTAAGATACAGAAAATGCAGTTTCTAATTAAATGTCTTCCTGCCACAACTTGCTACACTAAGATTACAAGAAGCAAGCAGTGAGAGTGATCTCATCACAGGTTATTGATCAAACTTCATGGACTTTTCATCTTTATCTGCTGTCACACTTCTACATTTCAATTTGGCAATGTAAATATCATCTGTATAACATTAAGAAGATAAATAAGAAATGTAATTAACATACATTCAATTACTGACACAACTGTACGCATGGAATGGCTGTGTTAATCAAACTAGTCTTCTCATTACTGCAACAGATTCTATTAACAGTCTTCTGAATGAATTGTGAATTTAGACCAATAATTTTGTTATCTCCTTCTGTTTTCATCCAACATCTGTACCTTTCTCATGTTGCAATATATTGCCATGGTGACAATCTCTTGGCAAAGTTTTTTTTTTTTTTGGGGGGGGGGAAATGCAATGATTAAAATGTTCTTAGATCTAGTTAATATTGCTTTTTTTTAAATAGAGGAACAACTCAGAAGACAAGAAGCGATATGTACTGTATGTATTTCCAATTACTGCTAAACTACAATTCTCCAAGGCAATAGATGACAGTTATTTTAGAAGCCCCCGCAAGAGCTCAAAATTAGTTCCTGATTTTCAGTTGTTCATATAGTAATGAGTAAAGGTGATTTGTTTCCACAATGTGCACATTATTTAAAATTACAAATTTTTCTCTATGCACTTATTGGGTGGTACATTGGATGTCACTGTTGTTATGGGTAATTATGAAACAATGTGATGAATGATTCAAGTATAATAAAATAAATCATATTAAAAAATCACCTGCAGAATAACACCAAATAAACTATTTATAGATTTGTAGAATATTTTAGCCCCTTGACTTATAAGAATGAGTCTGCGTTGTCTTCAGCATGTTCATAAAACATGTTAAAAATGAGTCTCATTCATCTTTAATGCTGCAGGGTATGAGTAAGTAAAAAACTTACTGACCATAGCCCAACAAATAATTACTAGTGACAGGATATAGGGTAAGGAACCCTCAATATTAAGAAATCATGGCAGTGGCCCGTGATGACATCACAAAGGGACCACCCATGGCATGTGTATGCCAGAACACGTGGAAAGGGGCCCTAGACTGCACACCCTGAATGTGTATAATGGGAGGTGTTACCTGTGGAGACTATTGTTGCAAACACAAAAAGAAAAAAGTGCACAACTCCAACATTACTAATTATATATAATACATTTTGCAATAGAATTTTGCAATAAATAAATAAATAAACAAATAGAGGTGTTAGTATAATCATGACCATGGTTATGGGCCTACCCACCGCACCCAGGTAACCTCTGAGGGTAGGTCCCTAACATACTGGGGTTGAAATCCAGAGCGCAGAACACCCCCAAACCAGCCCAGCTGAGCCACCCCAGGGCATCACTCTAATGAGAAAAGGTGATAAGAGCAGCTACTGCTGCATATATTAGAAGTAAGGTGAAAAATAGAGATGTGAAAATAATACATATATATTAAACAAATTATGCTAAAACCTCTATTTATTGCAAAATTCTATTGCAAAATGTATTATATATAATTAGTAATGTTGGAGTTGTGCACTTGTAATTTTTCTTTTTGTGTTTGTATACCAGAGGACAACTGCATACCCAAGAGTGGTATATCTATCTTATAAAATGGCCCCTGTAGTGACAAAATAGTCCTACATGGAGATGATGTAAAGTAGAGTGAAAGAGATACAGAAAAGGAGGAAAAAATTGCTCAGAATAGGCTGATTAATTTGAATTTCTTTTAAGGAATAAACAATATCTGATCGCACATTCTAGTGATTAACATACAAAACATAAATAATTCTAGAGACTAATATTCAATACAAATAGCATCCAAGTGACTGATATATAATACAAAGAGCATCCTACGGAATGGTATACAATTTAGAGAACATCCAATGAATGTCATGCTATATAGACAGCACCCTGTGACTGGCATGCAGTACAGATGGCATGCTTGTGACCTATATAAAATACAGTGTACTGTATATCTTAATAACTGATATATAATACAGAGACTATCCTAGTGACTGCAATATGATAGAGGGAGCACACCAGTGACAGAGGGACCACACCACATTCATATATGTATCTGTAAATCTGGCTCTGATACTAGTCAGTGCCTCCCCAGCCATTTACCTCACCACACGTTACTTAAGCACACAGTGGGCCTGATTCAGAGATATACGTTCATCTGATGATGAACGTACGTCTCATATTGTTAGGGGTCTGTATCTGCACAGAACCCGTCCTGCGCATGTGCAGAACGGGTCCTGTGCTAAGCAGTTTGTGCAGCCTTGATTGACGTGTTTTTTCTTGCAGCTGCTGACTCCATGGCCCTTTAGGTTGCATGTCTAGCAGCATTAGCTGACTGGTGTGTTTGTCTTGCAGCTGGGAACTCCATGTCTAGCAGCATCAGGAGATTGGTGAGCTAGCCTTGCATTGAGTGATTCTCTCTCTCAAATGGATGCTTATCTCTCTTGTTGAGCTGCCAAGCATGCTTGTACTTCCTCTGAGGTCTTCTGACATGTTGCCTTGCTTTTACTTCTATGAGCTGTGTAGCTACGACCCAGACTGGATCTTTTCTTGATGGCATGGCTATTCTGAAACTTACATGGCAGTGCAGGCAGGTATTTTCTCTGATTGTTTGGAATGGGGTAGGACAGAAATCAGTATAGCTTCTCAAATCACTGCAGAACAGAAATCACTGCAGAACAGAAATTATTACTAAGTAGAAATCTCTGCAGAACAACACTGGAGACCATGGCATATGAAAATGTACTTAGAAGAAATTAGTAGCTGTCAGTACAGGTGCAGTGTGACAGTTGATCCTCTAACTCACTTCTCTTCAGTTGGAGTTCTGCCTGCTCCCCAGTGGTACATATCAGCCTGTGCCTTCAGATCAGTGCAGTTTTAGCCACTGGAAGATATCTTAAGCGAACTTGCTTAAAACAAAATTTAAAATCAGAGACTCCATGGCCTACTTAGTGGGCACCATGTAGACCTTCATGGCCCTAACAAACTTCAACATAGCAAGAAACCTAATCCTGGTCAAACTACACCACCATGCCAAGTTTGGTGGAGCTAGTTACACAACTCTGGTCATGCATAAAAGACAAACAGACACACACATTGTCTCACTTATTATATAAATTGTGACAGCATCACTAGAGATGGAACTGGTGAGCAGCAGATTCTGCGTGGGGCAGGAGAGATCCTACCACACAAAGAAGAAAATGAGTGTGGGAACACATCTAGATCTAGATGCTGCCTAGTGGATTGCCTAGTGGATTCAGAGACCAGGTGGGGCTGAAGCAGTCAGACACTCCTAGTGGGATTGTGGAAGCCAATTTTGCTAGCAAGCCATTGAGGGCCAGTAGGCCTGAGCCTAGACCTGTTGGAGATAGTGAAGGCCAACAAACTCTGGGCTGTGCTATGTGAATATGAGTAGGCAGAGCCTATGTTAACTGCAAGAAAGTAGGCCAGATTGTAAAGCTGTACATAGGAGTAACTGTGACAGCCAAAGCCAAGCCAGGCTGGAGCCTATGATATACAGTTCCTGTGGGAGACAGGACTGGAGAGACTTTGAGAAACTTTATGTTTGCAGATTAGCTGCCCAAGAATAGTGAGGGCTCAAAAAGTGAGATAGTTGCCCTGAGTGAGGGCTATGTGTTTTGTTTTCAGTTTGATGCATGCTTTACAGCAATATTTTCATTTACCTGGAAAGCTGTTTGTGGACCCTCATTCCAGCTTCTAACACTACACTACTGACACCCCAGTACAGAGTTCACTTCCCCAGCTATATCACAATCTCATAGTATAGTGTAGTATATTTTTAATAATGTATTACATACACCAAACATACAAAAAGCAAATGGATAATTACATTTGAAAATATTTCAAAAAGGCTTATCTGACTCACAAAGTGCTGGATCAGGATATCGAAATTGCTATCACCCTCAACGTATTTAGGGCCTGATTCAGAGCCGCTCGCAAGTGGCCGCTCGTTCATTCCTAGCGTTGTATGCACAACTGCGCATGCGTACGGATCGTTATACGCATGCGCGAACCAGTCAGTGCGGCTGAAAATCGTTTGTTCGCTAAATAGCGAATGCCTGCTATTTTGAGTGACATGAGGAGGCGTATGTGGGTGGTAATAGGGGAAGGTGCTTGAAAACGGGGAGTGGAGATCCGAACACAGGCGTGCTTAAAGGTCAAAACAGGCGTTTTATGGGTGTGCATAATTAATACAGCAGCGTCATTGACCACATCACTGGGTTATTTTATAGTCAGAACTGCTCGCATGATTGCGGTAGGAAAAACCAACCATAAGAATAGCGAGCAGTTCATACGCTGGTCGATGTACTCGATTAATCTAATAAATAGCGGACATGACGTAGGATGCGAGCGGCCAGGGGGGCGTATTTTTCCAAAAAATGACCGCAAGTTTTGTTTGCTCGTTCAGACCTAGAGGCGTGAACAGACCGCAAAGAGCGAACGGTTCATTTGAATAGCCACCCCTTTTTTCAGAACCAACGACCGCAAATAGCGTCCGGCTCTGAATCAGGCCCTTATAGGGGTATTCAATATGAAAAGTTAACTTCCATGGCGAAGTTAACGTTTCATATCGGAGTTTTTTTCTGCGTTAAGGTATGGTGCGCGCTCCCGCTTATCCCTGTATTCAATATCAAATTAACGAAAACGGGAAACTCCGAAGTTGGATTTGCGTAAAGTTACGAATTTTTCCTTAAAATAATAGTAAGACCCCCCTAAAGTTGTAAAAACATGGGGGAACACTATGGGTACCCCCGTTTTAGCCTTTAATTGAAAGTCAGGGCTTTAAATAGCCGCAGCAGGTGTTTTTTTTCCCAACATTGAAGAAGTGATGCAGAAGAGCACTTAGGTTATTTTTTTTGTTTTTTTAAGTGGTCCCATCAAATTTGGGGTACATGAAAATGGGTACTAGCATATTTTGATGTCCCTAAAGTAAGTTTTTAAAAATTCTGCATTTGTGCACCTGCCGCTATAATTCTATTCTAGAAAACACCTGCCGCATCCTTGCAGAATAGCCCTGAACCTATTTGCCTATTGTTAAACAATTTTATCCCATTTTTTTTTTGCACCCCAATTTTTAAATTAATTTTTTGGGGTGTCCCTATTTTTTTTTTTTTACTTTTTTTGACACAATTCTTTTTTAAATGTCAATCTCAGGGGTGCAGGCTATTTTTTTTAAGCCTGCACCCCTAAACCCCAATTCTGCACTTTTTTTCGACACCTATTCAATGGTGAAAAGTTATCACCGGTTTTTATCAAAGACTTGTCAAAACTGCGATAAGTCTTTGAAATTGAATAGGGTGTAAAAGTAAAACAAGTTATATTAACACAAAAACGTTAAAAAGTGCGATATTAACCCAAAAAACGATGTTATCGCACCCATATAGAATACCCCTATTAATCTGGTTTAGCAGGACTTTGTCAGGCACCTGTATTCTTACCTTTTGTATTTCATAACCTTCGGGGGCCATACAACAACAGCCCCTTTTGAAAATTAAGAGCTGCCACCATGAATTTAGGAGGTGTATGAGGGAAAGAAAATGCTAGTGAACAAACTTTGAGGTGTAGCGCCAATATTAGTACCCTTCTTATATTATATATATATATATATATATATATATATATACACACTGTTTATACAGTATAGTCTAGATAATTGGGTTTGCATTATAAAATCCTGAAAATACAGTATTTTTTTCCTGCATAATAATTAGTACAGTTTGTGTGAGTAAAAAATTTATTTACTGTACTATTTGGGATCCAAAGTTATAAATTAGCCAGTTAAATTAGTCAGTCAAATGTCACTTCTGTTTCCAGGAGAGCACTATCCAATAATATTTCTCTATGCACAAACCAGTGAGTTCTCCAATTGCAGGAGACTTTGTGGGCATATTTTTCATACAATATTTACGGGATATCCCCCCAAAAACACCCATTTTCAGGGTATTAGGCACCCGTTTTCAGAAATTAGGCATTCTATGAATGTATATTTCTATGAAAGCTGTTAAAATTGTATATTTACCAGATGGTGCTAGCGATTGTAGCCTATGGGCTACATACCACAATAGTTTCTGTGAGAGGGATATGGCTCATATATGGATGTTCTGATGACCAGGCATATGCAGTAGTGCGGCCAGGTCCTGAGTCTGTAAGTATAGTTATTGCACTAGTAATAGGATTGACCCTTAGTATTAGGATTTTCAAGATTTATTAGATAATATTTGATGAAAATCAGTCATTTTGACTGAGGCAATTTGCATATTTATAGAAATTCATTGATTCATTTCATTGATGTTCCACTGCAGACCACAAGACTACAGTACTTTTGATAAAAATCTGTGAGACCTACAGAAAATCAATAGTGGGTTTTCAGTTGTGACCATTGAAACCTTTTTTGCATTTCTGAAAGCATAAGCTTCATTTCTGTAGTATTGTGATTTTATTTCATATAAATGATTATCCATATGTAATCAGTGTTGTGAATAACAACAATATACATTTAAACAATTAAGCTCCTCAAATAAATTTGTTTAGAAAAATACAGTTATTAGAGCATAGATAAAACACTGCAGACAAAGTAAATGCAGACATGAAAACAAATGGTAGGGTGGGCCCTGCCATGAGACAGCTTACTCTCCAATTTGAAAATGTGTAAAGCTGTAACAAGAGGAGCGAGCATGTCTCTTAGAGTAGATAATGGGACAGTTAATAGGATATATTTGTGAGGCATGTGATATGATACAGTATGTTGACATTTATTATGTTGACATGAGAATGTGGACATGGTCATATTGTCGATACTGACCATTTTGACATTAATCGTGTAGACACTGATGAAATATCGTCATGTTAGAATGTGGACATATCATCCCTGGTGAGCCAGTGTTGACATACTGTATCTGCTTAAAACGGCTGCAGCAGCTCCAGCGGCATCTTCTGGATCCCAGCGGTCATATGAGTGTGACTTCTAGTGGAGTGATCTGATGGAGTGGTGTTAAGGTAAGTATAGTCCCTATCCCTCCCTCTAGAGGCTAATGCCTAACCCTCCCTCTAGTGCCTAATTATAACATCCCATTCCCGAAGCCTAACCCTAATCTTTCCCTATTGCCTAATCCTATCCCTCCTATCCTGCAGCCTAACCCTATTGTTGACATTCTGATAATGTTGACATTTCACATGTTGACATTCTGAGAAAATTAACATGTTACCTTTTGACATTTTAACAATGTCCACATCATAACTGTTGACATTGTGGTGTCAGCATTATGAATGTCAACATTGTTATTGTTGAACTAATGAATACAGTGCATACCATGATGATAACCCAAATCCACTATTCCAGGTGGCCTAACAGGTTTGTGATGCAAAGGTGATGGGTATACAAAGGTTTTTCTCAATGACTTTTCTCAATTACCCCAGCCCTTCAGAGAGGCAAGTTCTCCTACAATACCTTAGATTAGGTTTACTTATACTTATATTGTATGCATACAATAGTTACAACCAGTTTAGCTTTATTTGTCAGGAACTGAGGAAAAAATGTCTCCTCTGGCCAATGCTTTCCAGAAAGGAAAAGGTAAATTCATATAACACACATTGTAATAGCCTTACTGAGTTGAATTATAACAAATTATCTTGTACAGTAACCGGTTTTTAGTTATATAGTTATCTAATGCTCAATTACATAATAATTCTCATTAAAATTATTTAACACTTCACTACATAACATGCATAACATTAAACTTAAAAACATTATATAAACCAATATTTAGTATCTCCCCAAAAACCGAAAGTTAAATATTTTTATACTGCAGTATAAATTGTAGAAATGTGCGTGGCCCCATGTTTTGGTTTTGGTTCTAATTCATCATCATGTTTTGGCAAAACGACCTGCAAGCGTTTTGGCTGGGATATGGTTTTGGTTCAGTGTGGGATGCCTTCAAAATCTATGAAAATTTATAAAAAAATTATAAAAATCCATAAAAAAATCAATAAAACATTTTTTTTACCTGATTACATGCAATCCAAAACCTGAGTTCAGCTTTTAATTCTGAGTTCCAAAGTGACTGCAGTATCGAACCAGGATTCTGTTTGACTCGGAACTTCAAAATTGTTCCGAGCTACAGTAGGACTCGATTTGACTCGTAACCCCTAAATTCAGGTGTTTTCATACAGTATTTCAGGAAAACCAAATCGAACATCTTTAATAAATTGCTACAATAAAGTTAATTTTCTCTAGAGCTTTGTGGTGTACAATGTTACTGTACTTTTCCCTGTAGTATATGCAAAGCTGATATACAGATGTGTCCTCTTACATCTTTGCTCATAGCATGGCATTCTGTCTTCCCTGCTGTGGCATGTAAGTATGTGTTATGGCATGGTGTGGTGTACTGTATAGCGCAACAGAATATAAGCCATGCAATATACATTTAATAGCATTTCTATTGGACCACATACAGTAATTTTACTTCAGTATAATGGTGAAGAGGTGCTACCCACTAACAAAACTTACAGTACTGTATAGGACCCAACACAAAAAATAGGTACAGTGAAAATACAGTTCATAAAACATATTGAACAGTATACAGTCAGTCACTCATGAATAGGAAAACCAAAAATAGTTAAAACATATGTACAGTAAAAAACAAATAAAATGGATAATGACAAATTATAAACTGTTTACTAATAATCTTTGGCATGGGGTATACTGTAGTGTACAGTAATATCATGGTACAAGATGCCGGCACTTTTGATCCCAGCGGACAAAGCCCCAATACTGGCACCCCAACAGGGCTAGGATACAGACACCTGTCGGTAAGTATCTTAACCCTACCGCTACCCTAAGCCTAACCCTCACTCCCCACAGCCTAAACCTAACCTTCCCCCTAGAACCTAATGCTAACCCTAACCCTAATTCTCCCCCTAATCCCACTACTTACTGTTGGGATGCCTGCGGTCGGGATGATGGTGCCAGGTTTCTGACTGGTGTCGGGATTCTGGTGCTGGCATTCTGAGCGCTGGCATCACGACAGCCAGCATGTAAACTATATCCCCACAGAGAAAAGTAAAAAAAATATGAAACTACTGGATACGGTAAATTGTGACTACTGTATAGTAATAATTTGTGGCAAGTAATTTGCTTCATAATAACGAAACAACAGTATAAATAAACAAATCAATTTACTGTAAAAAGACTCATAAACCTACAGTATAGTAAGACTTTAAATCAGACATTAAGAGTTTTGTGAATTACAGTAACTGTATTTTATGTTGCATTGCTTGTTTGCTCTACTAAAAATTATTATTACTATTATTACTATTAACATTGTTAAATGTATTTTATTTTGATCATGATTGTGTTACTTTTGTCTATTTAATAAACAAATCTGCATGTTACGTACTGTATACTGTACATACTTTTTCACCTTCAATATGAAGTTGTAATTGAATGTGTCCTTCATAGCCACAGCTCTGGGTCCATAAGCTATTGGCAGATGCCAACAAGTTGGTACAGTACTATTGGTGCATAGCAGATGTCAGCTAGGAGGTTAGCCCAAATGTTGACTCCAATCATGTTATTGTAGATAACAGGATACAGGTAATAGAAGATAACTAGTAGTCAATATGATAATATACAGTATCAATCTCTCCTGGGATAATTACTGTTCAGTCGTATAGCACTGTGATGCTACATTATCACAGTGACAGGCTTGGGCATACTGTAAGCAGAAACTTTTATAAAGCCAACTAAGCATGGACTTGAAGTCTAATCTGCTTGACATGATACATGTTCCCTAAACCACTTATTAATCTTACTGTTTTAATACTAAGAAGAAAAAAAACAACTACAAAGTATGGAACGTATAAAACATTTACTGTAAAATTGTAATAATGTAAATAAACTGTTGACCACCGCCCACAGGATGATGATCAGTCTGATTAGTTGTTCTGTGGAGAAAAAAAACTCTATTAGAACAGTAATAGGATTAAAGTACAGTAAGAGTATATCACATTTTTTTTACATTATATGAAATGCTTTATGAAATGCTGCATGTGCGTCTTTATACAAACACAGAAATGTATTTTTAGAAAACACAGTACTCACATATTTTTTTTTAAATACTGATTTTCAAATTGACATTGTCCCTTTCTGGGCCTCGAACCTGCGGTGCCGGCTATGGAAACCGCTCACCTTACCCATTCACCCACATAAGCCAGCCACAGCAGTATTCACACCTGTTGTGTATGTCAAGTTAAGCATGCATCATTACACCAAGTAACATGTACAACACAATGTCAATAGCGGTGTAGAGTCTAATGAAGCTGGATGGCATAACATAAAGATGAAGGGATGAGGAAAGTGCATGCAATACATAAAGGGCCTGATTCAGAGCTGAACGCTCTGACCAGAGCGCTCGCTCTGAATCAGGGCCGTCCCAGCTAAATTTGGAGCGGCCTCCTGGCCACTCGAATAGCTGTGGGTGACCACCCACAGCTTATGCGAGCGGCCAAAAAGATGGTCGCGATGGTCAAAGACCATCGTGACCATCGGGCTTGCGATGAGACCCTGCGGTAGGGTCTCGCTTCCGCAAGCACAGGAGTGATTTTGGCTCTATCAGAGCCAAAATCACTCCCACTGACATCATTACTGATGTCAGTGGGGCCAGACTCAGACGGTAGGCGTTCCCATGGGAACGCCTCTGTCTGGCAGTCACGCCCCTGGCACGCCCACCAAAGGGGGCATGCTGTCAATCAACATCGACAGCACGCCCCCTTTGGTGCGAGACCCGGAGAGACGGAGAGCCCGTCGCTATCTTGGTCTCGCGCATGCGCACCACGGAGCTCCCTCCGTCGTGCGCATGCGCAGTGGGGCAACATCGACCCGTTTGCGGGCGTCCTTTGATCGAGAATGGGTCTGAATGATCCCCAAAGTTGAGAAGAGTAATTTAAGAGTATTGATCCTGAAATGATCTCTCTTTATAAAAAAACTGCCCATGCTTCTATTGGCCAGATATATTTACACCATGTGCCAACAGTATACAGTATGGATGGCCCATGAGTAAAATACAATGTCTATAGTGGTTTAGAGTGAAATACAGCTCGGTGGCATAACATATAAATGAAAGGTGGTGGCAAGTTTGGAGCAATGTATTAAGTACGGCAGAGTACCTTAAGAATATTGAAATTGAATTGCTCTGTCTTTATGAAATGCTGCATCTTCACCAGGGGCATTTCTAGAGAGGAGGGGGCCCGTGTGCAGTGTCCAACACGGGCCCCCTCCTCTCCGCCAGGCAGTCGGCAGCACACTGAGCTGTGCGCGGCCAGCGCCGGAGTTAAAGGCTCGGGGCACTAGAGTGTGCCCAGAGTCTATAATGAATGCACAGGTCACCGGGAAAATCACCATGGTGGCCATTTTCCCTGTACTGCGCACGCGCAAACGACGGGAAAATGTCTGCCGCGGCCATTTTCCAGTCGTTTTACAGTGCCGGACCCCCGCACCGATGTGGGACTCCGGAGAGGTAAGTAATATTATGGGTGCAGGGCCCCCCTGGACCCAGGGGCCCATGTTCCCTGCACACCCTGCACCCATTATAGATACGCCCCTGGTCTTCACACCAATGTGGATAAGTATTCTTATTAATCACAGGACTCACACACCAAATGATTTAATACTTTATTGCAAAAAAAAGGAGACATCTGGTGGACAGAAAGTTGTATGACACTCTCCAGCTTTTCCAGGGCTTTAGTACATTACGTTGCGACTTACTGAAACATACATAGAAACATAGAATTTGACGGCAGATAAGAACCACTTGGCCCATCTAGTCTGCCCCATTTTTAAACATATTGTTACCTCAACCCTTATTATTATTATTATTATTATTTATTACCAGTTATTTATATAGCGCACACATATTCCGCAGCGCTTTACAGAGAATATCTGGCCATTCACATCAGTCCCTGCCCCAGTGGAGCTTACAATCTATGGCCCTCATTCAGAGCCGTACGCTCTGAGCAGAGCGCATGCTCTGAATGAGGGCCGGGCTCCATTTTCATGGAGCGTCCTCCTGGACGCTCGTATAGCTGTGGGTCACCACCCACAGGCTATACGAGCGTGCATTGTGATGGTCGCGATGGTCGAGACCATCGCGACCATCGAATTTGCGAGCCGGAGCCTGCGGTTGAGGTTTTCAACCGCAAGCTCAGGAGTGATTTTGGCTCTATCAGAGCCAAAATCACTCCCACTGACATCACTAGTGATGTCAGTGGGCCGGCTTCTGACGGGAGGCGTTCCCTTAGGAATGCCCCCGTCAGGGAGGCACGCCCCCGGCACACCCACCAAAGGGGGCGTGCTGTCAATCAACATTGACAGCACGCCCCCTTTGATCGGACACAACGAGCGAAGGACTTTCCTTCGCTCGTCGCGTCTGGCGCATGCGCACGACGGAGCTCCTTCCGTCGTGCGCATGCTCAGTCCATAACATCGACCCACTTGCGAGCGGACAGCCGCTCGCGAGTGGGTCTGAATCAGGCCCTATGTTCCCTATCACATGCGCACACACATACACACTAGGGTTAATTCGTGATGGGGGCCAATTAACCTACCAGTATATTTTTGGAGTGTGGGAGGAAACCGGAGTACTCGGAGGAAACCCACGCAAGCACAGGGAGAATATACAAACTCTGCACAGGTAGGGCCATGGTGGGAATCGAACCCATGACCTCAGTGCTGTGAGGCAGTAATGCTAACCATTACACCATTATTGATCCTTACTTATTCTGAAGGATATCCTTATGTCTATCCCATTCATGTTTAAATTGCTCTACTGTCTTAGCCTCTACCACCTCTGATGGGAGGCTATTCCACTTGTCCACTACCCTTTCTGTGAAGTAATTTTCCTCAAATTTCCCCTGAACCTACCACCCTCCAGTTTCAGAACATGTCCTCTTGTTCTAACACTTCTCTTTCTTTGAAGTATGTCTCCTTCCTTTACCTTGTTAAAACCCTTTATATATTTGAACGTTTCTATAATTTTCCCCCTTTCACTTCTCTGCTCCAAACTATACATATTAAGATCTTTTAGTCTTTCCGGAAACATTTTGTGGTGTAGAACTTGCACCATTTTAGTTGCCCTTCTTTGTACAGTCTCTAATGTATTAATATCCTTCTGGAGATATGGCCTCCACAACTGAACACAGTATTTGAGATGAGGATGTACCAATGAGCTATACAGTGGTATTATCACTTTTCTTTCTGCTACTGATTCCTCTCCCTATGCAACCAAGCATCTGACTTGCCTTCCTCATTGCTTTGTTACAATGTTTGCTTGCCTTTAAGTCACCTGAAATAGTGACTTCTAGATCCCTTTCCTCTTCAGTAGTTTCCAGTATAGTGCTATTAATACTATATTTAGCCTTTGGATTTTTGAGACCCAAGTGCATGATCTTGCATTTTTTGGCATTAAACTGTTGTTGCCATGTTCTTGACCATTCCTCTAGTCTACCTAGATCATCAATAATTTGTTTTACCCCTCCTGGTGTGTCTACCCTGTTGCATACTTTTGTGTCATCTGCAAAAAGGCATAGTTTCCCTTCAATACCATTTGCAATGTCACAAATAAAGATATTAAAAAGCACTGGTCCAAGTACAGATCCCTGAAGTACTCCACTGGTAACATATCCCTCTTGAGACTGCACTAAGTTTACTACAATGCTCTGTATCCTATCCTGCCATGATCTTATCCATTCAACTATCTTTGTATCCAATCCCATGGTTTCCAGTTTATTTAACAGTCTGAGATGTGGAACAGTGTCAAAAGCCTGACTAAAGTCTAGATAAGCTATATCTATGGCCCCCCTTTATTTATTTCCTTAGTCACCCAGTCAAAAAAGTCAATAAGATTTGTTTGACATGATCTCCCCCCCAGTAAATAAATGCTGTTTGGGGTCCTGCAAATTGCTGGATTTGAGATAATCTATGACTCTTTCTTTTAAAAGTGTTTCCATCAATTTCCCTACTACTGATGTAAGGCTCACTAGCTAGTCACTAGTTGCTTGCCTCTTCCTTGTTTCCACTTTTGTTCAGTGGGACAATGTTTGCTCTTTTCCAGTCCTCTGGAATTACTCCAGTAGCTAGTGACTGGTTGAATAATTCTGTTATTGGTGTTACCAGCACCCCTTTAAGCTCTTTTAGTATCCTTGGATGTAGCCCATCTGGCCCCATTGATTTATCCACTTTCAGTTTCGAGAGTTCTGTCACGATCTTCTCCTCTGTAAATGTGCTTTTTCGTACCTCATTTTTCTGATTACACCTGCAACTTAATTGTGGCCCCTTGCCCTCTCTTTCAGGAATGAATACTGAACAAAAATAATTATTAAGATTATTTGTCTCCCTCAACAAGACTCCCTCTTTCTGTCTTTAGTCTTTTTATTCCACCTTTTGTTTGTCTCATTTCACTTATATACTTAAAAAAAGTTTTGCCACACTTATAGCCCCTGCTACTAGCACAACCCAGAACTCCGGGGCCATTGGCTGACTGCGCAAGTGGTCTCCTCGTGCCATCAGAGGACACTAGCTAACTGATGCAGCCGCTGCACTTACCTGGACGTGGCTGAGGGACTCCTGCTACCATCTGGCTGCCTGTGCTGCCTGCTCTCTACCCAGCCAGCTGTTCTCCTCTCTGCTCCCGCATCCGCTCTGACTGTCGCGGAGGTGAGTGCTGTGGCCTCCGGTGCCGACACGGCTGCTTCACATGCCTGGAGGTTCACTGCCGGTCCCTTCTGGTGCCCTGTGGCCCCCTCCTAGTGCTGTTTTACAGTAGTGCACTGTTCCACAGAGATAAAGATAATGGTCACTGTCGGGGTTACTCATGGTGCTGTGTGGGTCTCCTACTACAACCCTCCTTTGATGTGCCCCCTGTTTGGCACCCCTGAGATCTACCTATGCCAACAGACTCCCCCTGCACTGCATCACTCTTAACTTTCATATTTGTGGGTACTCATGAATGTCATACATATAAGGGAATAACCCATACCTGGAGCCACAGCTCCTCCTAGTGGGGTTTTTCTATAAATAAATTTTTCATACAGTATGCGACACAAATTCCTTTATACACAGCCTTGCTACCGCGGAATAGTGATATCACTATATTGAGAGTCTAGTCCTGTGCATACTAATGAAGCTTTAAGGATATCCCTCTTCCCCAATCGGTGTTGACAGCCACGCATTCTCCCCTTACTTCATCACCATGCCTAAAGGAGGGGAAAAATCATGATCCCACAATCTTTTGGGCTACTTCAAGAACTCTACACTCTCATCTTTGCAGAAATCTGCTGCCACCTCACCTACCAACAAGATATCCGGAAAGGACTCTGATGAGGAATTCTCTTCAAAGCCAGCTACTAAAGCTGACATTGCGATGCTCCTCACTGAAATGAAAACTATTGAGAATACAATTCATGAGGAAGTCCAGGATGCCCTGTCTGGTATTAAAACAGAGGTGGCCACTTTGGGTTCCAGAGTTGACATGATTGAGAGGAAACAAGAAGAACTTATTGCCTTTCAACAAGAGTCTGAACAGGTGGTAGCACAAATACGCAGAGATGTGATGCTCTTGCCTAATAAACAAGAAGATTTAGACAGCAGAGGCTGCCGTAACAATCTCCGGATTCGCAACATTCCTGAAACTGTGGAATTGGATCATCTGTTGGACTATCTTCTCCGCCTCCTAGAGGTCCTTGCCCCCACTATCTTGGATTATATATTGCTCCTTGACAGGACCCATCGAACACATCACTCTAGGTCCTTGGATGCAAACACCCCGAGGGATGTAATTCTGAGGCTACATTACTATTCGGCAAAAGATCAGATCTATACAAAAGCCAGATTAACCTATGCTATCTATTTTGAGGGATCCACGCTCCTTATCTTTTAAGATCTCTCCCCCTTTACTCTGGCAAGATGTCATGAGATGAAAGATATTACCAAGGTACTGAGAGACAATAACCTCAAATATCGTTGGAGTTTCCCCTTTGCCCTTCAAGTTCTGTCAGATGGCAAAGTTTTGGCGGCCAAAACACCTGATGAAGCCCTACAACTGCTTTGATGTTTAAACCTCTTGAGCTCTTCTACTCCTTCGCAATGCTCTCCTTCAGTCAACACCTCCCCACCCCGAAGAGCCCCATCCCAGGAATGGCACACAGTTGGGGTGTCCTCGCACCCTCCCTAAGACCTGTTCTCATTCCCTCCTTTTAATGTTCTATTTACATGTGGAATACCCTCTGTAGTTTCCCCATTGATATTGAGGTGGCTCATTGCTTCCTCATTGATGTGGGGGTTCTTGCGGAAGAACCTGGACTTTGTGGGAACTTCTTTACAGTTTGTAATCATTATCTTCGTTACATATCTGTCGTCCTCTAATATTGTTATTAACAGTTCTTCATAGGGTGTTTACCTACATATATGCAATATATGGCTTAGATACGCTGTTCCCTTATACGCCCTATACCGTCTGGTCTCCTGTTTATTATTCACCCTGTTGATGCTCTGCCTTTATTGACATGTTACATTTTACTTGTATCAATGCTGAGTCTCTATGTTTATTTTTTTATGTGCCCTTCCTGGGATGTCTCCCTACTTCTCCCCGCCACCTCCCTACCATCCCGATTTTGTTAATATGTTTTTATACCAACTTTGTTTTTTCTTTTCTTAACTATCTGCACATGGGATTTAGACTCTATTTCCTTTACTTTCGTCCTTTCTCCGGGCGGCTATGACCATTCCCCCCATCCGGTCTGCATGGCTGGCATCGGACATACTTGGCCCCTTGGCCTACTTTCTCCCTGCATCCAATTTGATGGGCAGACTTCTATTTCTATTCTGCTCTCTCTCTACTTTCTCCTCCCCCTTCTTCTTCTTCTTCTTTTCCTTCTTTCTTTCCTGTCTTCTCACCTGGAGGTCCTGCTGGTAGTTCTCTGTATGTGTCTGTTTTTTTTTTTATCTATAGATGGTACTTAGGGTTTTTTCTCTGAACACAAAGGGTCTGAATAGCCCCCACAAATTTTCTCTCCTGTTACACATTCTCCAGCAACTGAGGGGTGATGTGATATTATTGCAGGAAACTCACTTTGATGGTAAGCACCACCCTGAACTCTACTCTAAACCACAGATTCTCAAACTCGGTCCTCAGGACCCCACACAGTGCATGTTTTCCAGATCTCTTCACAGAATCAAAGGTGAAATAATTATAACCACATGTGAATCTTTTAAAATGTCTCAGTGAGGAATGAATACACCTGTGCACCTGCTGGGTGACCTGGAAAACATGACATGTGTGGGGTCCTGAGGACCAAGTTTGAGAACCTCTGCTCTAAATGATTCCCTAGCACCTTTCATGCTTGCAATCCCTCTCACAAAAAGAAAGGGGTGTCTATCCTATTTGCATGACACCTTACCTTTACGCCCTCAGAAATAATTAAAGACCCTGAAGGTAGATAACTGATTTTAGATGGGACCTTGAATGGGATCCCATACACATTTGTGAGTGTATATGCACCTAACCAATCTCAAGCTCTTTTTTTCAACTCCCTCAATAGTTTACTGGCTCTTCATAGATGAGGCATAGTGGTTATGGGTGGGGACTTTAATGTGACCCTTGATTGCCATCTCGAAAGGTCCAAACCCCTCCCTAGGTCCCTTCAACAATCTCATACTCGTAACTCTGCCACCCTAAATATCCTCTTATCACAGCATCTTCTTTTTGATGCTTGGAGAGTAAAAGAACCTACTGCCCGAGACTATACATATTACTCTCCCATATACAGTATGATGTACAGTGTATCCGGAAAGTATTCACAACACTTCACTTTTTCTACATTTTGTTATGTTACAGCCTTGTTCCAAAATGGAATAAATTCATTTTTGTCCTAAAATTCTACACACAATACCCCATAAATGACATCTTGCAAAAAGTTATTTTGAGATTTTTGCATATTTCATAAAAAAACACTAATAAATCAAATGTACATAAGTATTCATGGCCTTTGCCATGAAGCTCAAAATTGAACTCAGGTGCATCCTGTTTCCAATGATCATCCTAGAGATGATCCTACAGCTTAATTGGAGTCTACCTGTGGTAAATTCATTTGTTTGTACATGATTTTGAAAGGCATACACCTGTCTATATAAGGTCCCACACTTGATATTGCTTGTCAGAGCACAAACCAAGCATGAAGTCCAAGGAATTGTCTGTAGACCTCCGAGACAGGATTGTCTTGAGGCACAAATCTGGGGAAGGGTACAGAAAAATAGCTGCTGCTTTGAAGATCCCAATGAGCACAGTGGCCTCAATCATCCTAGAGTTGGCCGGCCGTCTAAACTGTGCGATCGAGGGAGAAGGGCCCTAGTCAGGGAGGTGACCAAGAACCCAATGGTCACTCTATCAGAGCTACAGCATTCCTCTGTGGAGTGAGAAGAACCTTCCAGAAGGACAACCATCTCTGCAGCAATCCACCAATCAGGCCTGTATGGCAGAGTGGCCAGATAGAAGCCACCCCTTAGTAAAAAGCACATGGCAGCCTGCCTGGAGTTTGCCAAAATGCACCTGAAGGACTCTCAGACCATGAGAAACAAAAAAAAAGAACTCCTTGGCATGAATGCCAGGCGTTATGTTTGGAGGAAACCAGGCACCGCTCATCACCAGGCCAATATCATCCCCACAGTGAAGCATGGTGGTGGCAGCATCATGCTGTGGGGATGTTTTTCAGCGGTAAGAACTGGGAGACTAGTCAGGATAGAGGGAAAAATGAATGCAGCAATGTACAGAGACATCCTGGATGAAAACCTGCTCCAGAGCACTCTTGACCTCAGACTGGGGCGACGCTTTATCTTTCAGCGGGACAACAACCCTAAGCACACAACCAAGATATCAAATGAGTGCCTTCAGGACAACTCTGTGAATGTCCTTGAGTGGCCAAGCCAGAGCCCAGACTTGAATCCAATTGAACATCTATGGAGAGATCTGAAAATGGCTATGCACTGACACTTCCCATCCAACCTGATGGAGCTTGAGAGGTGCTGCAAAGAGGAATGGGCAAAACTTCAGGCTGTAATTACTGCCAAAGGTGCATCAACAAAGTATTGAGCAAAGGTTGTGAATACTTATGTACATGTGATTTCTTAGTTTTTTTTTTTAATTAAATTTGCAAAAATCTCAAAAACTTTTTACATGTTGTCATTATGGGGTTTTGTGTGTAGAATTTTGAGGACAAAAATTACTTTATTCCATTTTGGAATAAGGCTGTAACACAAAAAAATGTGGAAAAAGTTAAGCGGTGTGAATACTTTCTGGATGCACTGTATATATAAGATTGGACATGATTTTTTTGAGCACTGAACTGGCCCAATGTATTTTGGACACTACTATCCATCCTAGTACATGGTCCGACCATGGGCCCATTACAGTACCCATCCCCATTCCCCAAATACCCAACCGCCAGCCCTCATGACGTTTGAATGATAAACTCCTTCTTAATCCCTTGCTCAAGGCTCAACTAGGAGAGGAATTAACACATTACTTTGACTGCAATAAGACTCCAAATATTACCCCTATAATCCTTTGGGATGCCCATAGGGCTGTTATGCGAGGTTACTTAATCCGACCATCTGTCCACGCTACTAAAGCTAGGACCAAGTGCATTCAAGATCTCTTGGAGCAGATAAGATCCCTTTCTTTAAAACACAAACACAGGTTCTCCCACAGATCTATCCGCTCTGTCGTCCGCTATGGGCGAATTGAACTTACTTTTAACTGCAAAGGCCGAGACTAGTCTAAAATAGCTCAATCAGTCCTTCTACGAAAAAGGGGACAAGGCCAACAGGCTTTTAGCTTCTAGGTTGCAGTCTAAGATCGCTTGAAGTTATGTGCTTTCTATCGTTCCCCCACAGGTCACATCTTACGAGACCCTAAACTCATCACCCAGGCTTTTTTAAAATTTTACGACAAACTCTATACTGCGTTTCGCCCTCACTTGATCAGTGATCTAAAATTTTCTCTCACAATGCCACCTACCCAACCTATCATCAGAGGCAGCTTCTACACTAAATGCTGAGATATCTGAGGAGGAGGTCGCTCCCGCTAAAAAACTTCAGGAAAGCAATAAAGCGCCGGGTCCTGATGGCTTCATGACCAGTTTCAATGTCATCTTATACCCCATTTGTCAGTCTTATTTAATGATAATCTACAGGTAGCCCCCCCCCCCTCTAAATCAGCCCTTGAGGCCAAAATTATCGTAATACCTAAAGAGGGTAAAGATATATTGAATTGTGCTAATTATCATCCCATATCTTTGCTTAACAAGAATATTTAGTTATATGCTAAAATTCTTGCCTACATTTGACACAAAATTCTTGCCCTTATGCTTTCTCTGGACTCAGAGAAAGCATTCGATAGGATTAGCTGGCCCTTTATGTTTGAGACCTTGCGACATTTCGGATATGGAGGCGACGTTCTCACTGGGATTCAGGCCTTGTACTCGGGCCCATCGGCTAGGGTGTCTGTAAATGGTCTTGCTTTTTGCCCATTGGAGATTACAAATGGCACTTTACCATCGAACCCCTGGTGGCCTATGTTCACGCTTCAGGGGATATTATGGGGATTGTTGTGGGTGAGTCCAAGTACGAGATTGCTGATGACATCCTACTTTCCCTTTCTTCACCCCATACTTCTCTACCAAATGTATTCTGTATTCTCACTGCATATACCATTTGTCGGGCTATAAAATTAATTGGTCCAAAACTGAAGCCTTGCCTTTTCATATTGATTCGGCCTGCTTGTCACTCTTACAAACCAACTAAAAATTCTCTTGGCAGACTATTAAAATTCGTTACCTGGGTGTCTTTGTTACAAACCACTAAAACACTTTCTATAACGAGAATTTTATACCTTTGTTATCATCCATCAAAGCGGACCTGCACAGGTGGCAATCTCTCATCATTTCTTGGTTAGGTCATATAGTGGTCCATACAATGAATATACTTCCACGTCTCTTATACCTGTTTCAAACTTTACTGGTTAAAGTCCCAGTGTCAACTTTAGCTCAATTACATGTTTTCTCCACTGTGTATGGAGGAACAAAGGCCCTCATTCAGACCCACTCGCAAGCGGGCGCACGTACGATAGGCGTACGTACAAAAATATTTAAATTCAATGGCTCGCTCGTATTTTCGTTCGCATCTAAAATTCCTCCCTAAACTCTGACGACCCCTCCTCTAACTAACTAGCGTACGAAATAGCGAGCGTACATCCCCGAAATGGCTTGAAAGTAACGCACGCACAAGTATAAACAGGAAGTGGCCTTGTCAGATGTCGATTACCTGCTCCTTTATTCTGCCTACCTCCCTCAATCGTATCATGCCAATCAATGTATCAATTAGCTTAATTGTTTGTTTTTTTTCAACACAATGCAAGAAACTTTACTCTTTACTCTCCGTGTTTGTGTTTACCCGCAGAATACCTACGGATGAAACATTCGCTTTTATTGTTCAAAAAACATGTGAACCACAATTAAACAATTGTTCTATTGCTGTGGATCCCCGCATATTTCCCTGGGTTCATTTCTTTATTTAAATTTGCTTACGCATGTCACTGCATCAAGCCTATCATAACTCTCCAGAGATTTCTGGCCCTGTCGAACACATGACTCATACACTAACCAATAAAATTGCTCCTGTTAATTTCCAAAATACATTAGCCAATCAGAAAATTTTTACACACTTTATCAAAAATGATTTTTAAGAAAAACACCATTGCCATCATGAGAGCCTCCGCATTCACCAGGCGCAAGCTGCTGGTGCTTACGGAGGTCATGGATCGCCGGATCACCAGCCAACCTCAACCCATGACCAACCGGCAGAAGCGCTCCGCGTATGCGGAGGCACGGTCCCGCCTGCGGTCCTTCGGCTCACGCCGCAACATCGGGCAGCTGGAGCGCAGGTGGTCCGACCTGCAACGGCGAACGCCCCGCTTGCTGGCATGCTTTCGCATGCAGATCCTGGAAAGTAAGTGTTATGTATTGTGGTTTTAATGTTTGTGTTTGTGGGGCAAACTGAGTGTGCATGTTTTCCTGTCTGTCCTATTTATTATTTGTACTCATATCTGCGTGTGCATGTTTTCCTGTCTGTCCTATTTATTATTTGTACTCATATCTGCGTGTGCATGTTTTCCTGTCTGTCCTATTTATTATTTGTACTCATATCTGCGTGTGCATGTTTTCCTGTCTGTCCTATTTATTATTTGTACTCATATCTGCGTGTGCATGTTTTCCTGTCTGTCCTATTTATTATTTGTACTCATATCTGCGTGTGCATGTTTTCCTGTCTGTCCTATTTATTATTTGTACTCATATCTGCGTGTGCATGTTTTCCCTCTATTTCTGATTTATTCATTCTACTCCTATTTGGCTTATTTTTTGGGTTGTTTTTTTTTTTTAGTTTTGGTCCCCGGATTTGTCCATAAACTAACCGCAATTTCTTTGTCATATTTTAGGGGGACAGCCAAGACTCCGCCGTCACCGTCCGTCCAGACGGCGTTCCCGGCCACTATCCCCAACCCCCAGCCAACACTCCACCCCAAATCTTTCCCCTATTCCCCACTCCTCCCCATCCTTCCCAGACCCTCTCCCGGAAATGTCGGGCCTCCTTCCCCTCCGTCCCACTTCCCCCTCTCCTCCACCCACCCCTCTTCCAATTACCCCCTCCCCGGAGTCCATCATAACTCCTCCCCATTCTTTGGGGAATGACGGATCCTCCGAGGAGGATCATGGAGGCATTTCCGGAGCTCCCGTTTTGGCTCCCGGTATGTTTTTATTTTGTTTTTTTTTAAAGCACAAACTGTTTGTATGTAATCATGTGTCGTGCCTTTCTTCGTGTTTTTGTGGCTTGACTTTTGGTGATTTTGCAGTTTGCCTTTACCTCTTCCTGGTGATTTCAACATACACATATCACACCTGAGGGAATTTGTACATAGGCCTTGTATTTTTGGCAGCACCCCCTTTTTTTTTTTTTTTTTAGGTTTAGGAGTGATTTCGTTGTGTTTTTGTTTTTTTAATGTGGATTCCCTATTGTTGTATTAACCCACACACTTTTCTCACCCACAGAGGAACAGAGGCGTCGGCAAGAGGTGGCGGATTGTGTTGGCCAGATGCGGCAACATGTAATCGGCATTCTGGTGGCCCTCGACCGGCTGTCTGGCCTCCTTCGCCAGTAGTTTTTTTTTTTTTGTTAACGTTTCTAAATAAATTTATTCAGACAAATATACGTTCTGGCTCATTTTTTAAATCCAAAACCAAGATAGTTTAGCATGACATAAGTAGACTGTTCCTGCAAGGATTTCCCTTTTTTAAAAGTTAGATTGTGTTTTGTCTTTGTATGTCAAACAGACACAAGAAACACATAACAGTAACAATGTCATTTCCCTTTTTGGGTGTAGTGTCAATTACATATTTCTACATTTTACAGATTCCTAGTTGGTGCGCAAGCTGCTTAGGCCAATCTTACAAATCCCAAGGTTGGGCCAGGCTTCCTTTTGGTGTGGGTTGGGAAGCTGAAAACATATTTCAGTTTAGCTCAACTGGCGTCAGTACTGGATTACCCCTTAGTCAAATGTAACTTGTGTTAACCTGGTTACACTTGCTGTTAACGTCCCAAAAAAGGAAGACCATTTCACTCTCCAAACATTTATTCACAACATAACAGAGAAAACAAAGTGGTCACTCCCAAAAAAAGAACACAGTGATAAATTCAAATACAACACATACCAAGAAATAATTAAATAAAAACAAAAAATCAAGAACTGGTTGACGAAGGACCATGCCAACATGATTCCACAAACATGGCGTTGCAATATGGGTTCCAGAATATATGCCCAAAAGGACCATATCCAGGTTTGGTAAGGGTAGCAGGAAGTAGTGAGCGTTGGAGTGCCAAAGATTATGTGAACAAACAGAAGATGGTGAGAAAAAAAACACAAAATTAGATGTTCGCAAACAAACACAAACACATTAGGTATAAACACTGTAGTTTTGTTCAAACTTACCTAAAAAATCTGGCCACCACATCATCGCGTATGGCCCCCCCACATACTGACCTCCGACCAACCTCGGGGGGGCCATCCTCAGGTAAGGCATCCTCTGGCTGCATTGGGACACCACTCCTTATGGCAATGTTGTGAAATATCCCACACAGGACCACAATTTTAGACACCATATCCGGCACATACATGAGCTCGCCACCAGAGCGGTGGAGGCATCTGAATCGGCCTTTTAAAAGGCCGATACAGCGCTCCACCACTTGCCTGGTGGCTGTAAGTGCGGAATTATATGCACTTTGTGGCCCTGGTGTGGGAGCCAAATAAGGAGTGAGCAGCCAGGACATGCAAGGGTATCCACTGTCTCCTGTGAAAAAAAATAGCCAACATCAGGAACACTGTGTATCAAGCTTAACATTGTTATGTACTAAAGGTCTCCACTTACCCAGAAGCCACGCATCACCAGCTTGTAGGTTGGTTAATTTCTGCCATATCCCTGATTGCCGGATGACGAAGGAGTCATGAGCACTTCCTGGTAATTTAGCATTCAGGGACAGGATCTGGAGGGAGGCATCACATACCACCATTACATTCAGGGAGTGATAGTGTTTACGGTTTCTAAATATTGCCTCCAGCCGTGCTGGAGGCTGAAGTGGTATGTGAGTACCATCCACAACCCCTATGATGTGTGGGAAGCCAGCTATTTGGTAAAAATTGGCCTTGGCCACACTAAGGGCACCCATATCCAAAGGCATTTTAATAAAATGATGGAGGTGCTTGAAAAGTGCCTCCATCACTGCCCTCAGGATCCGGGAAAAGGAGGATTGGGAGATGCCCACCACTATTCCCACCGTTGTTTGAAACGATCCTGAGGCACAGAAATGTAACACCGCCATAAATTGCGTCAGTGGTGGTATTGCTGTTGGACTGTCAATTTGCCGCTCAAGATCACTTTCTATTAATGAGAGAGTGTCTATGATGATTTTGGGAGGTAGACGGTAGCGTCTTAAAACCTCATCATCGGGCATTCCAAAAAGGGTGACACGTGTTCGAAATATCTGGGGCCTTGCATGCCTACGATGCCTACGCCTGGGACGAGTTTGAGGTTGGTCGTCTTCCGGGAGCAGGGCCAGAACAATTCGCCCCAGATCTACCTGAAATTCAAAGTTTACAATGTAAGGCTTTTGAGCCACCCCAAAAGTAACATAAAACAACTTAGCTTTATGATACCATCCATAGCTGCTTACATGCCGGGGTATTGTCATGATACGTATAAACTGTAAAAAAGCCAAAAATGAGACATCAAAAATTTAGAGGGTGATTTTTTGTTTGTCAAATTGGTGCAAGCCAACACATAAAATAGGCGAAACACACATTTGGCCATCGATGAAAACGACATTGCACACCGTACGTCAAATAGGGGTCAAATGGACCCCAAAAATGGAAAAGGGAAAAGCAAAACTGGTTTACATGATGAATAAGCCTCGAAAAATGCATTAATTAGTTCGCAAATGCAAGTCACTACACCAACAGTCAAAAATGCGTTAATTAGTTCGCAAATGCAAGTCACTACACCAACAGTCAAAAATGCGTTAATTTGTTCGCAAATGCAAGTCACTACACCAACAGTCAAAAATGCGTTAATTAGTTCGCAAATGCAAGTCACTACACCAACAGTCAAAAATGCGTTAATTAGTTCGCAAATGCAAGTCACTACACCAACAGTCAAAAATGCGTTAATTAGTTCGCAAATGCAAGTCACTACACCAACAGTCAAAAATGCGTTAATTAGTTCGCAAATGCAAGTCACTACACCAACAGTCAAAAATGCGTTAATTTGTTCGCAAATGCAAGTCACTACACCAACAGTCAAAAATGCATTAATTAGTTCGCAAATGCAAGTCACTACACCAACAGTCAAAAATGCGTTAATTAGTTCGCAAATGCAAGTCACTACACCAACAGTCAAAAATGCGTTAATTTGTTCGCAAATGCAAGTCACTACACCAACAGTCAAAAATGCGTTAATTTGTTCGCAAATGCAAGTCACTACACCAACAGTCAAAAATGCGTTAATTAGTTCGCAAATGCAAGTCACTACACCAACAGTCAAAAATGCGTTAATTTGTTCGCAAATGCAAGTCACTACACCAACAGTCAAAAATGCGTTAATTAGTTCGCAAATGCAAGTCACTACACCAACAGTCAAAAATGCGTTAATTTGTTCGCAAATGCAAGTCACTACACCAACAGTCAAAAATGCATTAATTAGTTCGCAAATGCAAGTCACTACACCAACAGTCAAAAATGCGTTAATTAGTTCGCAAATGCAAGTCACTACACCAACAGTCAAAAATGCGTTAATTAGTTCGCAAATGCAAGAAAAAAAATGGACTTACCCAACTCGAATATCTAAGATTTCCAACAAAAAGGTCTTTGGGTCCGAAAGCCAAAACAAACTAAAATAGATGAAATTAGTGTAAAAAAAAATATATAAAACCAAAAACCAGAAGTAGACACCAATTGGCCACAAATTAGACTGCACAAAACTTACCAAATCAGGAAACGATGGAAAAAAATAAACCAAAAAAATGCGAACGGAAAACCAAAACAACTGTAGCAAAACAAAAACAAAAAAAACTCCGCCAAATCCTCCAACCGCAAACAACCAAATCCAAACAACTTAACCGCCAACAATCCAACAACGCAACCTCGACTCCACACACACCAAGCCATAAATAGTGTTTATTTTCCCGCACAAATTAAGGATGAATCATAGGGACGCACAATCAATGATGCGGCCGCAAACTAAGGACGCATGTATAAATACGTCACGAAATCACATTTAATTTCTGGTTGATTTCATTCTGGAAGCAGAGACATGGCTTCAGACCAGGGAAACAATGGCCAAAAATCCGGCGGTAAGGCCTTCATGCATTTTGTCTCAATGATTCTTTTAAAACATAATATTGTGCAAGTTGTGAAGTGGCTAAATCTGCATATTTACCCAAATAGGTGAGGAGGATGACATGGAAGAGACTGCTGGCCCCAGTCAACCCGCCAAAGCTGCCAAAAAAAAAAGGCAGCCACATTTCACAAGCAAGGAGATGGAGGTTTTGATCCAGAAGTGCGTTGACATCCTGCCCCAGGCAGCCAGGAATATGAGCCAAAGCCAGAAGTGGAGAATGTGGGAGGAGGTCGCCGTTGCTGTCAATAGGGTGGGTGATTATGTCCGTCTAGCCCGGGATGTCAAACGGCGGTAAGTAAACACTTTCCCATCCTATAAACAAACCCCATTGTAAAACAAAGGATAATGGTTCCAATTTCATTCCACAGATGGGCAGACTTCAAATATCGTCTCAAGCAAAAACTTGCCGACAGGGCTAGGCATGCAAGGGGGACAGGTGGGGGTCCCACCCCTGTGTCATTGGAGTTGACAGACTTAGAAGAGCTGGCACAGGGGTGTGTGCAGGCTGTGGAGGTGTTTGGCGTGTCCAACATGGATACGGACATGCCAGACTTTGCGGCTCCTCATGTTGGCCAAGGTAAGTCTTGTGATGTCACCAACTCTGAAATGCTATTGTGCCAATATGTAGATTCTAATGTGAGTCTTTTCGCAATTTTCCTAACAGAGACAGAGGCGGATGAGTCTGCTCCAGAGGGGAGCCTTGGCCGCAGAATTTCTGCTGGCTCTGCAGGGGAGGAACCAGTACATCCGGCTGAGGACCCTGCAGAAGCCTGTCCAGGGCGTGCCCCCTCGCAGGCAGTGGGCCTCCTCACAGAACTCAATTTTAAATCGGATTTCCATACGGAGATTCTGCAGAGGATGGACGCCAGTCTGATACGGGTGGCTGAGGCCCTGGAGCAAAATGCTGCGGCCAACGTGACCATTGCTCAGGCCCTGGCGGAAAATACCAGGGCCAACATCCGCATCGCCGATGCCCTGGAGCAGCTCGTTCGCCAGCACATGGTGGAGCCGACCTCCCTTCCTGCCGGAACATCCGGATCCTCCACCTCTGGCACAACATCAGCCAATCCTCCAAATGTGCCTTGCCCTGTGCCTAGTCCAGAGGCCACAACATCTGCCTCTGGACAGGCCAGCCCGATGGCATCCCGGACCCGGTCTGGCGCCCACCCTCACCCAGCCAAACGGGCGAGAAAACGGTGACAGCAATGGCGACTTTGCCCACACTCCTTCTGTGCTTGGCTCATATTCCTTTCTGGTCAAAACTTCCCTCTCCTTTCTTGTGAAATTTTTTTAAATTTTGTATTTACGTTTATGTTACCAGTTATGGCTTTTTTTTTTATTTTAACAAATATCTTTGCCACAAAAAAAAGGCCAAAAAATATTAGGCCAATTTGTTTGTGTTTAAACAATAAATTTAAAACAAAAAACTGACATTGTATTGTGACATTATTGTACAAATGGGTTACATTTAATCCTGGCCCTAAAGGCAAAAACTGACCCTCTTAAAAAAAAAAAAAGGCCTCTTTAAGGAACGTTTAAAAAATCACATAGCGATGCAAATTCCACAGTAAACCAAAAAAAGGGGAGATAATTAAAACATGATGACATTATTGTTACAATAGGCCATAACCAACAAATTGTGGCCAAAATAAAACACCCAAAATGTACGCTAATTGATTGTGTAATCATGACATTAGCAGCTCTGATTTCCACCTGCGTACGCTTTTGTGCTATCCCAATAAACTGCTTTCCAAACACATACCAAGCTGGTTTTCAATCCAACACTAATTACTTTACTGACCAGCCGCGATTAATCGCAGCACCATCGTTGAGTCCCGGGACGGAGGAGAAGGCCATCGCCAATGTGGTCGAGTAATCCTGACCCTAAGCTGTGCGAGCATTTTGAAGGGAAAGCGGATGTTCCAGTGACGTATGAGACGGTCCGAACACATTTGACGTTCGCATCTGCTAATGTATGTACGCCCCAAAAACGCCTCGCCACGCCTGCGTTTTTTCATCTCCACCCCCGTCAACACCCAAAAACGCCCTGTTCTGTCAATCACATTTGACATGTCACTTCCTGTACGCTATTTTAGGAACGAGAGAAAAAAAGCTCGCAATCTGCCGTACGCACATGCGCAGTGTAACACCGACGCATGCGCGGTTAGTCAACATCGGAACGCAACGAGCGTACTGTTGTTAACGTGCGGCTCTGAATGAGGGCCAAAGTACCCAGAATGGGATTCTCATCTTTACGGAGACATGTAATGGAGGGAGGAAGGGGTTTCCCAGACATCCATTTATACTACTATGCCTCTCATTTGAGTCGAGCTGTTGCATGGTTTGCCCCCACCTCCACTCTTCACTGGCTCCAATTAGAGATGGATTTAGGTTGCTCTACCTCACTGGCCTCTCAACTACTATTACCCTCCAAATCCAGACTTCCTTATATTGGTTTACATCCTGTTCTTAATTTTACTTGTCAGATTTGGGATCACTGTACCCACCGCTTTAAACTTCTATCATCTCCCTAACCCTGATATGGGACAATCCTGCCTTCCCACCAGGTCAATCCATGGTCCGTGCTCACCCCTGGGTAGATATGAATATCTGCTTTGCTATAGATATTTTGGATAATGATGTATGTATGTTGTTGCCAGATATTATAACTAAATATAAGTTCCCTGAAGTGAACCCTTTTTCAATGCTTTCAATTGAGGCATTTTGTATCCTCTCTGGTTAGCCCTATACCACTTTGCTTTCTGTCAACACTTGAATCTCTGTGTTATCGCAGTCCTCTAACTCAGGGCATTATATCTGTCACTTACTTGCTCCTCTTATCATGTTGGCAGTCTCCTTCCCCATCATTTGGGGAAAGAGACCTAGATCCACCACCAGGTGAGCAGACTTGGTCTGATATATATACCTCGATCTCAAAGACATCTAATATCTCGATCTCAAAGACATCTATTTCAACCCTGGTGAAGGAGAATGCCTACAAGATTTTTTACAGGTGGTATCTGGTTCCTACAAGATTACATAAGATGTTTCCTTCTGTTTCCCCTTGGTGCTGGAGAGGTTGCGGTGCCCTAGGTTCTTTTATTCAAATCTGGTGGACTTGCCCCAAAATAGCATGTTACTGGGACATCATTGCAAATTCATTAAGTAAGATAGTTAATACTCCCATAATTAAAGACCCTTGGTCTTTTCTCTTGGGCTTGCCAATAGCAACGTTAGACACAATCTCCAATAAGTTGGTGGTTCAAATTTTGAACGCTGCCAGATGCCTTATAGAAACGCTTAGACACTCCTCCTCTCTGCCTAGTTACTGATAGAATTTGGCTCTTGGCGAGTATGGAAAAGATCACTGCATATCTTAATAATAGATCTTCTAATTTCGTACAGATTTGAAGACCTTGGTATAATTATCAAAACCCCTCACATAGCTCCCACTTGCTGGGTGGTCTTTTGGCCCTTCTGTTCTGATCAAATGCTTTTACATATTCACTTACCTTCTCGCTTTCTACTCTATAAGTGTTTCCTACAGACTCTTTTGATTCTATTTTAGTACCATTTGCTCATACTGCAATCGGCTTTGCGATTTTGTACCAGCGAGGCCTCCTACTCCATCCCTTCTCCCTCTCTTTTTTTCTTCCCCCCCTCATTCTCTACTCTTCTTTTCTTCTCTTTTCTCACATATCTTTTTTCTCCTCCTACCTTTGTTTTTTTGCAGCTAAAGTTGTACAATTTATTACAATATCTTGTTATATCATATACGATTGTCTATGAGTAATATATCCTTCAGATGTCTATTTTGACTCATAATGTTTTCCCTTTTCTCATCTGAAAGCTTATGTTATGTATGTCTTATATATTTTAATTAAAAATAAACTATTTAAAAAAACAAAAAAAAGTTTTGCCCCCTTTACCCAATGACTGTCATTTTCTCCTCAGCTTTTGCCTTTGCACATCTGATTACTTTCTTAGCCTCCTTCTGTTTTACAAGATACATCTCTTTGTCCTCTTTATTTTGCATCTGCTTGTATTTCCTAAAGGCCATCTTTTTTGCTTTCACAATACTTGCTACCTCTTTCCCAGCATTATGCAACAAGCAGCGGCACGGCAGGGCGCGCTACATGGTGTATGGAGCAAAGATGTAGCAGGACATATCTGTAAGCTTTAGTTGTACAGCGTGGAATCACTATTACACATCAAAGTAATAATAGACTGTTCCAAGCAAGTTTCTGAGTTAAACAACTGCAACTGTAGCTAATTGTTTATAATTTAAGCTATTGAGTCTGAGCAATGGGCCAATAAACCGATGAGCTCCTTTCTGACGTTATCCTTTAAGTTCTTTGAAATTACACAGTCTATGCAGTGCTAGATATCTCTACTGTAGATAATGCCATAAATCTGTATATCTTTATATAGACCAGAAGATGAGGGGTGTTTTTTCCTAGGTGCTCTATCTCGCAGGCTATCTAATAGCAAACATCAGATTTGTGTATTGATGGGCTGTTCTAAAGAGTTGGGTATGAAATCTGAAAGTCAACAGATTTTGGTAGGTATTTTAATTATTGTAACACTTACTTTAACCCTCCCCCTAACCGTAACCAAGCCCTCCAACAGCCTGATCCTAACCCAGCCCTCACTCAGCCTAACCATCCCATCCTACAGCCTAACCCTAACCCTCACTCCTAGTGCCTAACCCCAAACATAACATAACTCTAATACTTACTAATAGGATCTGTTGGGATTGTGACCATTGGGATGCCACTGTTGGTATTGTGACCAATGGCATTCTGATGGTCAGGATCCTGACTACATCACTTCCCGAGAGTTAATAACTTAGTGAGTCATATCTCTCACCTTTACTCCATACGATCTGCCAGCTCTCTCTCTCTTTCCCTACCTGCACTATCAGTACTACAACTGGTGAAGGGAGTGTGCTGGGTGTAAATCTTACCTCAGTCATGTACAGTCCAAGATAATGTGCTGTGCTCACAACTTTAACCTCAGCTCTGCTCCTGATGAACGCCATCTCTAATCACCCCTGGGTAGGTCTTCCATCCTGGCTACTGATCCTATCAGTGTCTCCCTGTATTCAACTCTGCACTGCCCCTCCACTGACATGCAATCCTGTCAATTAAGCTGAACTGCAGAAGCCATCTTAATCTTGAAGTGACACTTGCTCAGCTAGACTGCAGCCCCCACTATGACCAATCTTCACTGCCTCAGGTACAGCAGTTTGTCAACTGAATCACCAACCTCTGCCTGTTAGCTGTCAGGTAGAAGAGCTTTAGTCTGTCTCTCCTCCACACAGCTGTGTCTACTGGTCTGCTTTCAGCTCTACCCTACTCATGGGAGCAGTACCTCAGCTCTGTCTCCTTTCAGTCCAGACACCATGGAGAGGCTGGAGCTTGTCTTACAGTTCCACCTGTGCCTGCATCCAGTTCCACCCCACAGATCCACTAGTCACCTTGATGCAGCTCTCACACAACTGTGCTATCAGCGGGACTCCGGCAGTGCAGTGCCTTTCTTCAGCAGCCACTTCAGAACTGCCAGTGACGTCCCTTTATATATATTCTTTGGCCAAGTGCCTGGATTCTCCCCTGCTCTGGCCATGAGCAGGTTTAAACTCTTCCTCTCCCCCAACTGTTAATGGTTCTTTCAGCTACAGTGTGTCATGAGAGAGGGGGGAACCCTTGCACAGTATCTCATAATGCCATGTCCCTAATGCAGCCCACACACAACAGTTTATTCTAAACAGAGGCAATATATATATATGTTCCTTTTTAGCATAAGGGTTTTCCAACATTGTATATAAATAGTCCTTTGGTGGGGTACAGTCTCACACCATTACTGAGGGGAGTATATTTGGGAGTAGGCTAATAAGTTCTAATTTAATTATGGTATTTCATTGAGTGCCTAAAAATGTAAAGGCTGAGAAAAAGTGTGATAGGGCATGGTAAGGAGTTCCATAAGTGGATACTGGCATGGGCAGTGCACAGGTCAGCGCCATAGTAGTGTGATTTTCTATTCTATGCTGGCAAGTGAAATGACAATATGATCTTGCACTGAGGGGGCAGGGCCACCAGCTACAAAAGAAACCTTTGGACACTCTTTGTGTCTTTACAGCTGCTATACTGGCTGCAGTTGGCATTCCAAGCACCCTGCAAGACAAATAAATGTGCCATGGTAGTGCGAAAGTGCTGCCCCCAGGGGCACCATTCGAACACCCCTAGTAATGTGGTTGACATAGTTTAGAGAAAACAAATATAATTTCATCAGGCTTCAGAACAACACCTTACTCCTCATGCTCAATTCTTAAACGTCATCACATAATTTGAAGAGAGGGGGTGTGAAAATTTGGTGCCTAATGGGGTATCTAAGTCTGCAGCAGAAAAGACTGATTTTACCCAAGAAAACCCTGACATAAGGATATACAGAAATTAGTATTCTGGCAGTGATTTAGAAATAATGAACTCTATAATTAATGCAGATTCACATATATTATTTAAGAATTAGCCTGAATATCATAGGTAAAGCATAATGGTACAAATCCAATTACTCCATACATGAGCTGAAATCACAGAATGTCCATCAAAGAGGTTGATTAAAATTTTAATAAAACCAATTTTTGTACGAATCACAAAATTACATTCAATAATATTATTTGTCTTTGATATAAATAATAAACAATAAAATGTATCCCAGTAATAAATATAGCAGGCTTTTAAAAAAATTCTAGGTAAAAAAACACAGCTTATTGGCGGATTACTCAGGACTGTGTCACTCCTCCTGCAACCATACTGTGGCCATATAACACTGGAGTGGACATTACATAAATAACTACAGACAATATGTAAAAAAGTGTAATTTGTGGGTGTATTAGATGCAAGGTGGCAATGGCTATAAAGAAGGGTGGCATATGGAGTTTTAGAGCTGTACAAAATTAAATGCAGAAATAAGTACAAAAAAATATAGTGTTCTATAACTCTGGTTTGATTGAACATGTATTATTTATTTGTCAGTATTATAAAATAAATAATAAATGCAACAAACAGCTGTAATTGTAATTTTTTTCTATATTTTAGTGTCGCTGATATTGAATATATAGTTGATTACTGCAATTTTATTTGACTATCTGTGAAAATTGGTCTAGTCATCTTATAATTGCACAAAATGTAATCGCAAGGAAAAAGAAACAGGTACTGTATACTTAATGCATACATTTAATCACATGTAAGTGTATCACAGAGTGCATTAAGATGATGCCTGCAGTACATGTTACAATGTAATAATTCTTAATAAAGTACGGTTTATAAGCAAAGTACTAATACAAAGTAAATGAGAATTTAAAGCATTGCAAAACCGCTTTCATTCTAATCAATCATTTTTCTTTTATTTAAGTTCACATGACCTTTGTTGCCATGTCACTAAGGCAAGTCATTTCAACAGTGACTGATCCAAGATCATTTATATACATTTGAATGCACAATTTTTATTGCAAACAAATACCCATCAGGGTGCACATTGTGAGAACGTGCTGGAAAGAGTTATGGACCCTGCGAGGCACAGCGCTTAATGCTGAGCAATTTAAGCCGCTTGAGACGTAAATCTGTAAAATGTGACTGTGTGATTGGCAGGACTTTTTTGCACTCTAAAATCTACATGAACATAAAATAACCTCTGAGGTAATATTTAAGCATTTATGAGACAGCATTTCTAGGTTTATAGCATTTAGGTGTTTGATTAGTAAGGACATAAACATTCTGATTCCTTTGGGTAAAGACAGACCCCATTAGTTCTGTAAGAGAATGCTGTTTTGTCCTTATCTCCTAGAGAATAAACCAAATCAGGCTCTGCAATTCAGCAATGAGTGCACAAAGGGGTTTAATTCTGTTAGCAAAATGGGAAAGAAGTAAACAGTCTAGAAGAACTAACGGAAAAAGCATTTAACGAACTTTGCTCTGATGCATTCTTTAGATGATTGTAAGTAGAAACCAACAGTACTGCAGGGGATTTCATATTTCAGTGAGATTCTGTATAGAGTACATGTTGAATGGTCTGTAACAAACTTTTAAACTTTTTGTTCACTTCCTGAGATATGAATATTTAACTAAGAATATATCAATAACTAATTCCTTACAATTCTAAATCACAGTAACAGCAAACTCAAATGCAAATAACCCCTAACTGTTCTCCTTATCTTTGGCTAATGAAAATGTGCACTGCTATAAGCTGAATAAATACACAAATACATCAGTGGAATGGCTGCAGCTGCTGTATAACCAATTACCTTTACATCCCATGTAGCAAATAGGTGGGGATGTAGACAAAATGTGGACATATACAATATTGACATTCATAATATCGACACCACAATGTCCTCGGCTATGATGTCGACATTGTCGGCATGTTCAGAATGTCAACATGTTCACAATGTCGTCATGTAAATGTCGACATGTGAAATGCTGACATTCGGCATGGACCAGCAGCAGAGGGTTAGGGTTAGGCTGCAGTAGGTGAGGGTTAGGAACTATGGGGAGAGTTCTGATTAAACTATGGGAGGGAGTCTAGGGTAATGCACCAGGGAAGGGTTAGGGTTATCCAGACTCACTGCCGGGAGTGACGTTGGATCCACCAGAAGTCCTAGTCAGCTGACTGCCAGACCTAGAAGACATAACTGTAGTCACCAGAGTCGCTAAACCTGGAAAGTTACCGCTAAATCACTAGGGACATTTTGTCGACCTTGTCATAATATCACACAAAGACATATTATCCCACAACAATCTTTATTTTTTGTAGATAGAATACTTCACTTCTCTCCACCCAGTATTACAATAATCAGGTCTTCTAATTTTATTTTATTGTACTAGGTTGTTACAACAAGTTCTAGCATACATAACAAATATGACCGCAAAAAGAAAAGTAGGAGAGCTTATTATCATAGTACACTCAAGAGATAATATTTGCCAGTATATACACATATTAAAATTTGGAATCTTTATTTAGGTATGCATTAAAAAGGTCACCTGCACCATGCAATGTAATGTGTTTTCTGCCACTTCCTTTGTGACAGAAAACTATTCCTAAGTAACAAATACACTATGGGACTTTTGGCAGTTACCCGTATGTGACTTGCCTCTACAAAGCCCTTCCCTGGTGTACATCCATGCTTCCAAATGTGCATGGACTGAGAAGCGCAATCACAGCATCCGTAGTTGCTGAAATACCAATTGGTGCATCTTTAAATACACCATTGGTTGCAACATTGAAACTTGCACCAGCCCTATGACAAGTACAATTTTTCTGTCTGAGTTTGGTCCCTTCTGTGAAATGTTTGGTGTCTTTGTACGGAATTGCCTTTCTGTGACATGCCCATGACACGCCCATAAAACACCCATTTGACGCACCATATCGGTGAGCCTGCTAAGCCACCCAGGAAAGCCCCTACATTTTCAAGACATTTCTGAGACTGTGCATGCGCAGTGCAACACAGAAGAGAGAAATGTCTCCACAGCAGCCAACATCGGGAGTGTATCTGACTTATAATCAGCCCCAATATGCCAACTTTGATGCGAAATACAACAAAAAGTAGCAAAATTGAGGAAAAATGGACAACATGGGAATTGTGCCAAGCAGCTCACACTATATGGTTAAATAAATAGGTGTATGATGTATGCTGTAAGTTAGATATGCATTTCCACATGGTAGCATTATTATGGTAATACCATACTAAAGTTACAGAGCATACTGAAGTTTCATTAGTATAAAATCAGTACCGTCACAACATTTATAAATGCAGTATATTTTATGCTTAAAGTAATGGACCCTTGTATCTATCCCCATGCTGTGGGGATGGCTATAAATGCATCAGCTCTTAACTCCTTATTGTGTGCAAGAGAAGATACAGTTTGACTAAAAAATGAGGATACTCCCTTATACATCATGTGAAACGTGGATGTGAAACAACTAATCCAATTGAAACCACTGGTTCTGATTTAAATTGACTAAACTGACTGCACAAAATATATCTCATAATCAGTGCTGACACCGCTAATATTTCATTCAAGAGCTGACACTCTTCAGGTACTTACCCACAACTACAACTACAATCTAATTTAAAGAGTTACTATTAAAAAAAACAATTCGCTGCATACATTAAAAACAAGCCTTTTTGACAATATTATTTTTTAAGAAACCAGTGACAGAATGTTAATGAAGTTAATTTTATAAGACAAATGTCACAATGCTGAATGTTGAATGAAAAATGGTGATAACAATTTAACATTGGGAAAAAAAATGCAAGACAATTTATTTTAAATAAAGCAGAAATAATGCAGAGGAAAAAAAAACTGCACTCATATAGTATTTATGTAATCTGCCACCAGGAGAAAGGCTAGAAGTTTAGAACAATCCTCAGTTGCAGGCTAATTCACCAAAAGTGTAAAATCATATCATTATTTTTTAAACTTACTTCCATGCTCAACTCCCCCCCCCTCCCCGCCTACTCAGTGACTTCACTGAAATAAGTGTGCTGGTATGCTTATCTGTTCTATGTTATTTTTATCAACAAAGTCTATTAATAATGTCAAATAACAATACTGTGGATACATTACAAATGCATTGGTGTATCTAAAAATCATATTTTAATTTTTTTTTTTAAACAACAATTAAACATTTGTCAATAGTTAGTATAGAATAGATCTATTGTCCCAATTTGCAAATTGTCAGTGAAACTGGACTGAGTGAGTATTACTTTACTTTATAACAAAATTCTTAGGGTTACTATTTCTATTCAAAGCAGTCATTTATTTTTTTAAGTAAGGTATCTAAACATTTTTTTTTTTTAATTATTGATTTACTGTTTTTTTTGAAGAATTATTCAGTATTTATACTTTGTAATATTGTATTTTAAGTCATTTTGTAAACATTATCTAGGAAAAATATATATTTAGGGCACAGTAGATGTGCAATTCCTATATTCCTCCATTCTACATATCAAAGGAGTCAAGACTTTTGGGGGACGTTTAAGTCAAAGATATCTAATGACAAAAAAATATTTTATTCTACAATGGACATGACTCAATCTTGAACATAATTATTTTGTTTTTCTTAATCAATTCTTCTTACAGTCATGTGGTACTTCCATAGGCAGTGGTTATGCAATTGATTATGACTATTTACTACTTAGGAAAAATAAAACAGAATACAACCACTCAGAGAAAACCTTTAAAATTATATTGACTTAGCATTGATCTATATTAAAATTTAATACATTTTCTGTCAAAATATTATATTTTATCTTTATGGTGCAACATAGTGTGTGCAATGCTGTACAAGGATTATGCACAACAACAATGAAACTTGACTTTAGTTCAGTAAATGTTGACAGGTCTTAGGACCAACAGAAAGAAATAAACCTTAGGACATGGACAAAGGGACAAGGGTAGGGTAACTTACAGCATTTTGATGTACAAGTGGAGGTGAGTTACAGGTAGAAGACCCTTTTCCCAATGTATGGTCAAGCATACAGTGTCAGAGTAACTGAATGGTACCATGAGGACTAATATGATGGGTAGGGGTCAAACATAAGGAAGGAGGTCACTGACCATGAGAGGTTACATATTAAGGGAAGGGGTGAACTGTTGGAGAGTGATCTGGGAAGAAGAGCAGGGAAAGAGAGGTGAATATAGAGGAGATTTAAGAGGAAGGATGAAAAGATGTGTTTTGAGTGCATTTTGAAGATAGTGAGACTGATAGAAAGTAGGACTTGATAAGTAGGGAGGCAGAGCCAGAATAATCCTGGAAACAGGCTTTAGGGGACTAATATTATACTTATAACATTTATAAATTGCAATGAAACAAAAGATTCTCTACCTGAGTGTAGAGTGGAAGGAAACTCTTCTTTTGGGGGCACACTTATATAGTTTGAATAATAGTAATTAGTTAAAACATAACTTAATCATTTTTGCTTATAATTTCAGAATAGGTAAAAAAAAATTATAATAATAAGGATACTAATAAGTACTAAAATCATCTTGAACTATCAAAATTTATGACTAGTTCTGAAGTAAGAGACTGATACTATGGGGTAAATTTACTAAGATTCATGTTGGTCCAAGATTTCAAACACGTGGGTAAATTGCAATTTTCGCCAACACGGAAATTTACTAAAGTTAAACTTGGGTGTGTTTTGTGTTATTACGACCGAGTTTATTTTTCAAAATCGGCCAATTTCATAATAGAAAATAATACACCATCGACTAAACACGGAAGTACTTTCCATATACATCAGCAATACATGGGTATTTACCATTAATCATATTTTCAAAATCGGACGATTTGTGGAAAAAATCGGACAAAAAATAGACCACCTGTTGCCCAGCATCTTTGTCATGTGTAACCACTTTAGAACACGCTGCACACATTTATGATGCCTATAGAAGGGGACAAACCAGCTGCATACATTCCTCTGATTACATCATGGCTGAAATCAGCAGCATGGCTTTGATGCAGGGTGCTGTGGGATTTCTAAGACTCTACCACCAGGCTGAAAGGACCCAGGAACAAGAAACTGAGCAAGGTCAGCAGGATTTGCCGGTTCCGCAGAGGCCTCGTTTTTTAAGAGGGCATTTGAACCTGAATGCATTGGTCGATGCTAAGGTCATACAGATGTTCCGGCTCAATCATAACAACTTACTCCAACTGTATGACCTTGTCGAACTTGATCTAGACCCTGAGACAGCATGCTCATGCTCAAACCTGAATAAACTCCCAGCTTTGCTGCATTTTCTGGCTACTTGGAATTTTCAGTTTGTCGCTGGTAGAGTCATTGGAATCGCACTGTCCACCTTCTCCAGGTACCTGATGCAGGTGTTGGCTGCATTCCAGCCTTTGATTGGAGCCTATATCTGCTACCCTAGCCGAGAGTCACAGTGGCAGCATGCAGTCAGGGTAGCCTTCTATCATATTGCAGGCATGCCTAATGTATTGGGTGCGATTGACTGCACACACATTGACCACCTAGGGCGCGTGCACATATATACCACAATAGGCACCACCAACACTCCACTAATGTGCAGGTGGATTGTGATGCAAACATGAAAGCAATGAGTGTTGTGGTGGGTTACCATGGTGCATGTCATGACTCATTTATTCTCAGCCAGTCTGCCCTTCATGATAAATTTACAAAGAACACATAACACTTAAAAATAAAGACGGACAAACAAACTCCTCCACTACCATCACACACAGCACCCACACAACACAGACACACACACAAAGAATGACAATAGACTGAACTAAAAACAGACAAAGACAAAAAATAAGACAGACTTTGAAATTACACCACAACATAAGAGACAAGACAACTTTCAACAACAATACAGCACTCAGAAATCGCAAATAAGATCATATACCAACACACCGCCAACTTGAGTGGTGATAGAAAGATTTTTTTGGGCTACTGAAAAAACTAGGTTCTGCTGTCTGGACAGTTCTGGTGGCATTTTGTTGTATTCTCCATCTAAAATATCAGACATTGTGCTCAGCTGCTGTCTTTTACATAATCTGTGTTTGCGACAACCTCATGCACATGATTATGTAAGAGATAGTGAGCAGACAGAGGATTTTGATGTTTCTGGTGACAATCTGACATCATACAGTGGGAGGCAAGTAAGGCAGAACCTCATACACCAACACTTCACCAGTAAGTATATGGCTTACAGTAAACTCTTCTTGAATGTTTGTATATTTTACCTGTCATTTTTTAACCATATGTGTGCATTTACAGACACTCATACTGTTAAAATGTAACTAAAAATGTTTGCCAAATTTTACAAAATGCACTGGTCATATCATAACTTGAAAATCTTTAGAAAGAAAATAAGAGAATGTCAAAGTGTTAGGTAATCACAAAATAGTACATCTGAGCATTGTTGTAAGTAAACCCAAAAAATAACATTGCATATATGAAATGCAAAATATATTAACCTTTTCTTACACAGAATGTCTAACATAAATAACTTTTTAAGAGTGTAAAAATGTCATACTTTAATTACAGCCAACCGTTACTGGATCGAGATGGCGGCTGTTGTTAGCCACAGACAGTGAGCGCCTTTCGGGACTACCCATAGGTGTGGTTTGTGGGGTGTTGCCCCTAGAAGTACTAGATCCTGGCTCAGGGAGGCAGTATATAATTTGGGACCCTAAATGGGCAATAGTTTGATTCAAATCTCTCATAACAGCCTTTCTTGATTAAAGTAGGCCAATTAGGGTCTGCTGGTTAGTTGTGTTGGTCTCAAGGAGATGAATATATGTTTGGTGAAACTTTTGGTTGTCTTCCATTTGCCTCAGAAAAGAATCGTGGAATCTATTATAATCTACCCTAATAAAGTCAAGGGTGTTAGCCACTCGGGTAACCTCAGTTTCCAAATTGCTGACATTGCAGCTAACCTGCGGGGTACTTTTTTTTTGATCAGCAATCTGTTGCACCTGCCTATTTATAAACTCCAGCTGTTGTGTCTGGTGATGGTACCATGCCTAAAATTGTTCTCATGTCCTGCTGCTGGTTCTTGTGATCACTAAATTGTGGGGCAGGTGGGGTAGGCATCATTGGGGGTGTTGTGGTGGCATGAGGTATAGCTTCTAATTTTAATGTGAAGGTCTCTTCCTCTATAGGATCCTCCACCATGGTTGCAGCCTGCGTGTCATCCTGGTTGTCATCTTCGGAAACTAAGGGAGTAAACTGAGTAAGTACTGTATATTATTTTTAACAAATCATACAGGTTGAGTCTCCCATATCCAAATATTCCGAAATACGGAATATTTTTGGCATGACTGAGATAATGAAACCTTTGATTTTTGATGGTTCACTGTACACAAACTTTGTCTAAGGCACAAATTATTACAAATATGGTATACAATTACTTTCAGGCTGTGTGTATAAGGTGTATATGATGCATAAATTAATTTCATGTATGTACACAAACTTTGTTTGAGCCACAAAATTATTGAAAATATTGTATAAAATGACCTGTAGGATGTGTGTATAAGGTGTATATAACACATAAATGCATTCTGTGTGTATATTTGGGTTCCATTCCCAAGATATCTCATTATGGTATGCAAATATTCCAAAATACGGAATAATCCGATATCCAAAATACCCCTGGTCCCAAGCATTTTGGATATCGGAGACTCAACCTGTATTTATACATGTACATTACTCATGTTTAATATTGTTGAAAGAGGAACTAAACACGTGTAATAGTAGTCCACAAATATGTTCTTTTTGGCATTATGAATAATTTAGGGGTCTAGAACCCAATTGTGTGTCCCTTATTAATGGGCAACATTGATGTAATCCTGCTGACCTTTACTTTAACTTTTTCAGAGTCTAAGGAAAGCATTAAATACAATTTGAAAATGTAAAAGACTACAATGCAACTTGAGTTACCGTAAGTACTGCTGTGTGTAGCGCTAGTATGTCTGGCACAATGTTTTTACATGCATATAAACATTATATTTTGTTAGGTTTTCGACATAAGAGTTGTTTTTTTTTTTACCCCAAAACGTTGAAACTTTGGAGATCTATGGTGGATTTCAATTAGATGTAAAAGGGCACCATTTTGTTCTAAGTTTGCTAAAGTTTAGCACCTAAATGCATATCATCCAATACTATTTCCAGAGTTATCGCACAAGCCTTTCAATATTTTTTGTTGTATATTATGTATTGTTCATCTCTGGAAGTGTTAAATTCAAATATATTTGATACTAAAATTGTGTGGACTTGGTTCAGAACCCTTTGTACACCCCCCTAATGACTAATGATGCCAATATAATTTTACAATTACATTATTTGAACATAATAATGGCATGTCATTTTGGAGTAACAAATTTTTTGCCTATTTTAAAATGGGTCATGTATTTTTGGGGGCTGTATGCAGGGCTGACCCGAGCCCAATTTTTTAGGTAAGCAAATATTTTTTGGGCGAACCCATGGGTACTGGTGCATGTGTGATCGAAAAAGATAAGGGGGCGTGGTCTCATGGGAAAAAACGTACACATACCTAATGCATGTTCATATATACTGTATAGTGGTCAAAGTGGAATTTTGAAGTGGGGGTATGGAAAATTTAAGGTCATACTTATGCACCGGACAAAAGGGACATGGCCACTCAAAAAGACATGCCTCCTCTTCATCAGTGTAGTTTATCACACTATGGAACCCTTTATACACATTATGCCACACAATAGTAGTGCCCCTAATAACACGTTAGGTCATGCAGTAGTAGTGTCCCTTATACATTAAGCAACACAGTAATGCCCTTTACACATGATTATAATATAATGTTTAAGGGGCCTCATTACTGTGTGACAGTAATGCAGTTTCTTATCACTACAAAATGTACTGTACAAGACACTGTCACAAACTCTCGGACAGATTGTGGATTCTACCCGTATTCAGGGAATTGGCTAGACCTATTCCTGAGGCGCAGAGTCTAATGTGCTGGCGGTTTTCACCAGGGAACCTCGCAAGAAGTTATGGACTTGGCTGCGTCTGACACACAGGTTGCGGCCCTCAGGTTAGGTTTCCCTATACAGGTGCTGGCGAACTTGGTTGGAATACAGAAGACTTTAGAGTAGTCGACGAGCCGGGTCAGAACCAAATGGACTAGATGGTACCAGGGAGCAGGTGTAAACGGGTCACAGGGAGAAGCCGAGGTCAGAACCAGATATCTAACACAGAACGAGGGGTCGAGCAGAATCAGAGTCATGAACAAAGCCAAGGTCAGAACCGATAATCAGGATATGCACAGGAACACTGGAGTATGGTAATGGAGCCTATACTCTGGCACTGGAGTGCTCCCAGGAACTTCCTTATATAGGTAGAAAGGAAAAGAGGGAAAGAGAGGGCTAGTCACTGGGGCACTCTTAATTAAAGTACGCTCATGCAATACTTTCATTGATACTGTGCATTATTTAACAAAGTGGACTTCTCTGGTGAGGTAGTCCTACATACACTCTTACGCTGTGTGTACCTGGGTATTCACACTCCCCAGTTGGGCAATTATCTACAATCATACCATACTGGATACGCCCAATCTCGTCCGATCTTGGAAGCTATACAGTTATGGGCCTGGTTAGTACCTGGATGGGAGACCACTTGGGAATACCAGGTGCTGTAGGTTACTAATACTGGAGGTGGATTGGGACGGTTTGGTAACTCAGCAGAGTGGCAACTCAGTACCATTATTACGATCTACATATATCCAGATAATAGGATATTGGTATCACTATTATTATTCTATCTACGACCAGGGTATTTACCTATCCACATGTATATATGAATACATGTGGGGATTTTACTATTTAGTACACATATTTTCGCCCTAAATTGATCATTCTTATATTTTGTTTGAAGGGATATTGATTTTAATACAACTTTGATTAAAAGTTAATTTTTAATGATAGGAATTGTGTTGGATTATCCATTGTTAATGTGTTCAAATTACCCAACTCTTTTCTATCTGCAGCTCATATATGGTTGTGCAACATTTGTGCTATGTAGGGTGGATTTGTTATCATCTTAAATAATTAACTAGCAAATATTATTTAAAGTGGACATTTGTCAATAAGAGTGCCCCAGCGACTAGCCCTCTCTTTCCCTCTTTTCCTTTCTACATATGTAATACTGGGCTGTGGGAGCACCACCAACAAAAATTATTGATACAGTTGTATCTAAAAAATCTAATGGTTGGTTTCTACTAATAATTACTACTATTATCCCTACTTTGAGTTCTGTGCGGAATTCTCTCTTTTTTCCTGTACCACTTCCTTATACAGGTCAGATTTCAATTTAGCCCCCAATCAGCACTTCCTATTTCATGCCTGTCTCTTTAAATCTTTTAGCAGAGCGGCAGGCGCTTCTATTGAAGCCGCGGCCGCCTGCACACAGCTGCCGGAGAAGGAGGAGAACGGCTGACAGTGGGCGCCGGGAATCTCCCGCCCGCTGTCCCCTGCCAGCCCGGACCCCAGCACCACCAAACCAGGTAAGGGGGACCTGGATTTGGCAGTGCTGTGGCAGGCACTATAGATAGACCAGCGCCAGGATATAGGTGAGTATGAAATCTAGTATAGGTAAGTATGTGTGAATGGGTAGGTGTGTGTAATAAAATTTTACTAGTCACGGTGTGTGTGTTTTGTCTTTAACTATTTATTTTACAGTGGGGGTACAGGTGCCGCCCGTCTGCTGGCACTTGTAGTTCCACAAGTGCCAAAGGGCAGGCATGCTGGCACCTGTAGTCCCACTGTAAAATACAATAGTTTACTTAAATTTCCCCACTTTATTTTTATTACCCCGATACCAAATGCTCCAAGGGTGTAGGGACCAAGCATGGGGTTAAGGGAGAGGGGGGACCCCTTTTTTGGGGGGTCCCCAACTCCCCTGAGATCCCTGGCTTGGCCTGACCAGCTTGGGCTGATAATGCTTTGGACCTGGAGCCCCAGTGAAAGGGTCTCCAGGCTGTGGCATTACCGCCCGCCCATTTTAGGTATGGTGCTGGTTTTAAATATGGGGGGACCCTACGCAATTTTCCGCCCCTATATTTAAAATCAGGACTGGCCCTGCAGCCTGGTGTTGGTTTCTAAATTATGTGGGAATCCTACACATTTTGTTCCCCGTAATCTTAGAAACCAGGATAGGCTGGCAAGCCTGGGACTGGTTAAGCTTTATGGGGGGGCCCTATGTCATTTAAAAAAAACACTTTTAACCCATTTTTTAACAGGTTCAACAAAAGATGCTTACACATATCTGACTGATATGTGCAGGCTGCTTGCTCAGGAGAGTTTTGCAGATAGAAGACACTGCAATCTTGAGTGAGTCATACTCGGGGGAGAAATCTCCTGCAAAACCTGCTACTCGGGAGAGAAATCTCATTCTGCTTTACCATCGGCCATCTCACTCTCAGCTAAACTCACTTCTTATAAATTTGAGAGTCTCAGGAGCCTCAAATCCCCTGAGTTTAGGTGAAGCTAAACAAGTTGAAAAAAGCAAACTCTCCCAGACTCGATTCTTAGTAAATTTACCCCTTATTGTTGTTTATTATGGAATTTACAAAACAAAAAAAATCATTGTGTCTGGAAATGCTGGACTGATTTGGATAACAACACCTGAATAAGCAGTTATTTTCGGGATGTAGTTATTAGACCGGCGGACGCAATGCCGCTGGTCTAAATACAGACATTTCCTGCCTGACACGTGACTTAACATAGGTATCAAAATGTCAATCCTGATGCTGGAAGACCGACCCCTGCCATCCCGATCATTGTCTGACAGGTAAGTATAACACTTAGTTAGGTTTAGGGTCCCCCGTGGGGGACTTAGGGTTGGGTTAAGCTAGGGGAAGGGGTGTTAGGGTTAGGCGCCACTAGCAAGGGGTTAGGGTTAGGCGACCCCCGGGAGGGTTAGGTTTAGGGTGTGGGGAGGGGGGGTTAGGTTTAGGCACCCCTGGGGGGAGGTTAGGGTTAGGCACCCCTAAAGGAGGGTTAGGGTTAGGGGGGGAGAGGGGAGGGATAGGATACTTACCACCCGTCGGGATCTCCAACCAATGGGTTTTCACTGTTGGGATTTGATCCGGCGGGTGAACAATCCCATTCAGTTATTTTCAATCACTAAACAATGAATATGCCTAAATGGAAATTTATGTCCAAATTAATTATAAATGAAAGACATGCTATGCAACCAGGGGCGGATTGGGCTGCCGAGGTACTTCCCGCTGATCCGGACACCTATCTCATTAGCAGCCCCTTCACTGCCGTGACCACCCTCCGAGCTGTGCCTGTGCGGCCGGGGAAGAGGGCTGGCAATGTCGGGTGACTGGGATGGCTGGACAGTGCAGAGGCAGCACAGTCTCTCACAGCTGAATAGAAACATTGACTAGCAGTTACCTCTTCCCACCACCAGGTGTTGCCCATTCTTAGGCTCTGCCACTCAACACAGTGCAGCCTCCTCTAGGCAGCAGCTGTGCAGCATCATTGGACTATTCCTGCTTTTCAATCGGAACTCAGTGGTGGAGACACGGAGGAGTGCAGAAGGTAACAGGACCCACTCCTCTTTCACCAAGGCCACCCTGTGACTGTGGGACCAGTGAGACCAGCATTCAAAAATGGCTGGTAAGTGACCCTCTGGGGAGACTGGAAGGGCTGGTATAGGGAGGGAGTGTTAATTATCAACTCCCAGCACACACTGAAAGGGGGGGTATTTTTATCAATTACAATAGAGGGCACCTTATAGTGATATATGAGGGGGAATAATACAGCTCTCAGCCATTGTGTGGTGTTATTATATAAGGGGGAGGGGACTGTGCAGTGATATATGCGGGGGAATAATATAGCTCTCAGCACACTGTGTGGTGGTGTTATTATATAGGGGAGAGGGGACTGTATAGTGTTATATGATGGGGAATAATACAGTTCTCGCATCGGCACATTGTGTGGTGTTGTTATATAGGGGGGACGGGACTGTACAGTGATATATGAGGGGGAATAACACTCACAGTACACACTGATATGTGCTATTGATATTATATGGGGGAGAGGGCACAGTACAGTGAATAACACAGCTCCAAGCACACTGATATGTGGTATTGTTACTATATAAGGGAGAGGGGACTGTAAAGTGATATATGAGGGATATAATACAGCTCCCAGCACACACTGATACAGTATGTGGTATTAATGTTATAGAGGGGAGAGGGGACAGTGCAGGGATATATGAGGGGTATAACACCTCCCAGCACACACTGATATGTGGTATTAATATTATAGATCGGAGTGGGGAAAGTACAGTGCTATATGAGGGGGAATAACACAGCTCACAGCACACACTGATATGTGGTATTGATATTATATCTGGGAGAGGAGACAGTACAGTGAATAACACAACTCCCAGCACACTGATAAGTGGTATTGTTACGATATAAGGGAGAGGGGACTGTACAGTGATATATGAGGGATATAATACAGCTCCCAGCACACACTAATACAGTATGTGGTGTTAATATTATAGAGGGGAGAGGGGACAGTACAGTGATATATGAGGGGTATAACACCTCCCAGCACATACTGATATGTGGTATTAATATTATAGAGAGGAGTGGGGACAGTACAGTGATATATGAGGGTGAATAACAAAGCTTCCAGCACACACTGATGTGTGGTATTAATATTATAGCAGGCTTGCCTACCCTCCCGATTTGGCCGGGAGCCTCCCGATTTTCGGGTGCCGCTCCCGGCCCCCCGGAAAGGCAGGCAAGCCTCCCGGCAACCCTCCCGACCACCCCCAAGAATAAACGTAAAACCCCCGCAGCGGGGGGGCCGGTGACGCGATTCGCGTTGAATCGCGTCATCGTGGCCCCGCCCCTTGGTTCACAATGCCAAAAATTATGGCATTGTGAAGAGGGGGCAGGGCTACGATGACGCGATCACGCAGCTCTACCCCCGGCTCCGCCCCCAAAAGTGACATCATGGCCGGGCACGCCCCCCGCTGTTAGCTGACTTTCAGCTCCCTCCCGGAAGGAGGGAACTGATTGTCGGCAAGTATGTATTATAGAGGGGAGTGGGGGCTGTACAGTGATACTGTATATGAGAGGTATAACACAGATCCCAGCACACACTGATATGTGGTTTTAATATTATAGAGGGGAGAGGGGACAGTACAGTGATATAGGTGGGAGAATAACACAGCTCCCAGCACATTCTGATATGTGGTATTAATATTATAGAGGGGAGAAGGGACTGTATAGTGATATATGAGGGGGAATAACACAGCTCCCAGCACATTCTGATTTGTGGTATTATTATTATTATTATTATTATTATTATTATTATTATTATTATTATATAGAGAAGAATGGACTTTACAGTTATATGAGGGGGAATAACACAGCTCCCAGCACACACTGATATGCAGTGGCATTTTAAGAGAGGAGGGAGCCCGTGTGCAGCCTCAGTTTGGCCCCCCCTCTCTGCCGGTGGCTCTGGGCAGGACTGAGTGCTGTAGATTCTGGCTTCATGCCAGAATCAACAGCGCATGCGCGGGTCTCCAGGAAATTGGCGCCTGCACCTACTTTCCCAGGGACATAATTTTTGCACATGCGCAGATCACTGGGAAGCTGACCGCCGCCATTTTCCCAGAGTGCTTGCTGCTCAGCAGCGCCGGAACGGCGCTGCGGAGCAGCACTTCAGGAATCAGAGGAGAGGTAAGTATGATTAGTTGTGGGTGCAGGGTGTGCGGTGAGGGCCCCCCTGGACCCAAGGGCCTGTGTGCACCGCACACCTTGCACCCATTGTAAAGAAGCCTATGCTGATATGTGGTATTAATATAATAGAGTGGAGAGGGGACTGTACAGTGATTATATGAGCGGTATAACACAGCTCCCAGCACACACTGATATGTGGGTTTAATATTATAGAGGGGAGAGGGGACAGTACAGTGATATATGAGTGGGAATAACACCGCTCCCACTACAATGTACATATATTTGCATAAATGTAAGAGATTTAACACACTCAAATTTGCTGGTACATTGTAAATTTACATTACTAAACCAAACACTCAGTATCACAGATTTCAATGTTAAAAATTTTATGTAAATACAGTATATACTCGAGTATAAGTCGACCCGAATATAACCTGAGGTACCTAATTTTACCCCAAAAAACTGGGAAAACTTACTGACTCGAGTATAAGCCTAGTGTGGGAAATAGCAGCAGCTGGTAGTGCCCCCAGTAGTAATTCCCCCTGGTTGTGCCCCCAGTAGTAATCCTTCCTGGTAGTGCCCCCAGTGGTAATCCCCCCTTTCAGTGCCTCCAGTAGTAATCCCCCCCTGGCAGTACCCCCAGCAGTAATCCCCCCTTTTAGTGCCCCCTGTAGTAATCCCGCACTGGTAGTGCCCCCTGTAGTAATCCTCCCCTGGTAGTTCCCCCAGTGGTAATCCCCCCTTTTAGTGCCCCCTGTAGTAATCCCCCCCTGTAGTAATCCCCACCTGGTAGTGCCCCCTGTAGTAATCCCCCCCTTGTAGTTCCCCCAGTGGTAATCCCCCCTTTTAGTGCCCCCTGTAGTAATCGCCCCCTGTTAATGCCCCTTGGTAGTGCCCCCTGTAGTAATCGCCCCCTGGTAGTGCCCCCTGATAATGCCCCCTGGTAGTGCCCCCTGTAGTCATCGCCCCCTAGTAGTGCCCCCTGTAGTTCCCCCCCCCCAGTAGAGAGAGACGTGAAATAATCAAAAAAAAATAAACACCTTAAACTCCCGCTCCTGGTCCCGCCGCTGTCCGCTCCTCTGGCCGCTTTGCATGGGAGAGACGTCGTCATGACGACATGTCTCCCATCACCCACTGCGGGAGCCGGAAGATGGCTCCCGCAGTGGGAGCAGCAGCAGCCACTGAGAGTCTGACAGACTCTCAGCGGCTGCTGATTACACCAAATACGCAGCTGCCGGCTCCGGCGGCTGTGTGTTTGGCAGTGTGTAGCGCTGACCGAACTCCGTCCGGTCAGCGCTACACTTGACTCGAGTATAAGCCGAGGGGGTACTTTTTCAGCACATTTTTTGTGCTGAAAAACTCGGCTTATACTCGAGTATATACGGTAATTACCAGACTGCCTAGGCTCAACAGTGTCCCGCACATACTTCCTACACAAAATTTCAGGCTGGTTAAGACCTCATAGTCCAGGAAAGTGGCAATATAGGGGGAGCCTCCACCTGTCCCAGCAGCTGACTTGACATCCATCCCCATCTTTGATTTCACCCTCCGCTTGATGTCAGACCAAGGGCACCAAGAGAGGGGGGGTGGGTACAAATTACCCGGGCTCGGGCTTGTTGCAGGGGCCCAACGGGGGCCCAGATATGGCACTGCTCCCCCTCCCTCTTAAGTCACAGCAGCCCAGCACACGCTGCTGTGTGCTGGGCTGCACTGGGAGACTGCTCGTGGCTGCTAAAACAGCTGCTGGAGAAGTCTCCTATGCCTATGGGGGGCGAGCTGATCATGCCCCTATTGGCTGTGCACCTGGCTGAGGAGCACACAGCGGCCCCCCTCCCCAGTGCGCAGCGCCGCTTTGCGGCGTTGAAATAATATTTTTAAATTTTTTTTTCTAAGGAGGCATGACTACGCCTCCCGCGATTAGGCCACGCACCATATCACCTGGGCGCGGCGCGGCTCTTGACGGCCCTGTGTCAGACAGGCACTTTTTACAAATATCCACTGTACACTGCACAGGTCCCTCCGCATTGACAGACACCATCACCTTTTCCCATATGGCGTTTTTTTGCGCCTAGTGGTGGTGCCATTTCCTCCACCTCACTAGCCTCTGCCCCGACATAATACACAGAACAAAAAAAACCCTTTAAAATAAGGACAGACAAACAGACTCCTCCACTACCATCACACACAGCACCCACACAACACAGAAACACACAAAGAATGACAATAGACTGAACTAAAAACAGACAAAGTAAAAAAAATAAGACAGACTTTGAAATTACACCACAACAAAAGAGACAAGACAACTTTCAACAACAATAGAGCACTCAGAAATCACAAACAAGACCAAATACCAACACACCTCCACTAAACACTAACCTCTCCCTACTTGTCCCACTAAACCCATAAGGTTCAGGTGGTTTAGAGCGTTTTTATATGGTTCAGGCATGTCACTCCCACTCTGACACTTTCAACCAATTAAAAACGAAGTCGCTAGTAAAACACTGTTCACAACTACGAATACATACACCATCGGAAAACATGGTTCTGTGAAACACGGATGCTTAGTACTATAGATTTACCAAGATATAGAAGTCCCGTGTTCAATGGATCCGATCTGTTTTGATACTTGGATCAACGTGGCTCCAACACTAATCTTAGTAAATTTACCCCTACTAGTAAATATTCCTGAATTATAGGTAGGTAGTGTCTAGGGCAGAGGTTCCCAAACTCTGCCATTACAGTCCAGGTTTTAAGGATATCCATGCTTGAACATTGGTGACTTAATTAGTACCTCAGTAAATTTGATTTTAATGTCTGGACTTAAACATGGATAGCCTTAAACCCTGGACTGTATTTGCGGAGTTTGGGAACCTCTGATCTGGGGTCAAAATATTGAAATTCAAATAAAAATGGCAGAAATAATTTGCTTTACGTTATATTGTCATATAAGTATTCAAGAGTGGGTCTATATTTAAGACCAAATTCACTAAATCATTTGTTATTGACATCTGTAAAAATTTTAACTCTATGTAAAAGGTGTCAAATATCATGGCATCTGTCAATTAAAGTTTGTAACTCAACAGAGAGCAATATTGCTTGCACAGTTGTAAAATATGCTTGAATTTTATTTTAAACAAAAATGATTCAAAGTTATGTTTTAACTAATTTCTATTAAATCAAACTATATAAGTGTGTCCCCAAAAGTCTCCTTCCACTCTACACTCAGGTAGAGAATCTTTTGTTTCATGACAAATACTTTTGTGACTATGGGGTGCACTACCATCTAAAACATTTGACACAAATATTCTTAACAAGACCTCTCTTTTGGTCTTTGGTCTTTATTGATACATATGGTATTGTTGGTTATAATATTACTTTGTGTTTTTCTAATCCTGTACGGAAGTCTACCACTAAACCTTTGAATATTTATAAGTTGCAACAAAGTACAGTATATGTCAAATATATTATGTAGGATTGAATGTAGTTGAATTCCAGTTATATACTGGAAAGGCAAAGAGGAGTTAAGATTAATGCAATCACAAATCAAATCCAGAAAAATGTTTTGAACATGTTACATTAAACAGGGGGGGTGGGGAGAAAGGTTATAAAAACATGAAATTTGCATAAAGTCACATTGCTTGGATATTTATTTTTGATACTCTTTCACTTAAAGGGTTGTGAAATTACCCCCTTTCATAAATCATTTCCCTCATGATTTTTCCAATATACAAATGATCATTTATTTAAAAGGTCATTTTACATTATTGTGAGATATATTTTTACATTTGTGATTGAATCATACTGAAAGTCTCTTGGTGTACAAATTATTTTATGTTTATATTGTTCCATTGGGACTTATAAAATCATCCTATGCGCTCAATCGTTTAAGGAGCAAGTTAGGTCCTGCAAGCCGTTCTCATGGTCAACTTGCACAGCCAATTACATTTGAAATCCAATCCCAAACTCACATTGATTTTTCTGAGGAAAATTTGATATTTTTGTGCACATGCAATGAGAGGGGTTTATATAACATAATTTGGCTAATAAAGACGTTAATAAGTCAGTTTTCAGTTGAATTTCGCTAAGAAGCTCAAATGGTCTAAATGATGTGGGACAGGGTTGTGGAGCTGTAATTGATGTGGGACAGGTATGTGGAGGTGTAAATGATGTAGTTGTCTGAGGGGGGCAGTTGTTTGAGTTGGAAATATACAGTGCGAAGTGAGGAAATTATACAGTGTGAAGAAATTTTAAATAACAGTTAAAAAAACAGTTGACCAAACATTGAACAACATCTGAGACCAGGTAATTCCAAAATTCATCTTAAACTTTGTCATTTTGTAATAAATACGGTCTAACCATGTCTTTAAAAAAAAAGATGCACAAGCACAACTCTCAGAGCTATGTGTGCAAATGCCAGGAGCATAGCTGATAAAATCTCTGAACTAAGTGCAATAATGACAAAGGATGAACTAGATATTGTAGCAATTACAGGATCATGTGTAATGAAAATCATGACTGGGACATACTATAGCTACACCAGGCTAAAGCTATACTCTATTTGGAAAGGACAGAATGGGGAGGATTGGAGGAGGAGTAGCTATGTATGTGAAAAACAGCAAAAATGCTGCTATAATACAAAATATTGAAGAAAAAACTGAGGCACTTTGGGTGAACATAGAAATGGGGGACAAGGACATAAGTCACACTGGGGTGATCTATAGACCACCTGGACAGGGACAGGAACTGGACAGGTACCTATTGCAGGACATTACTAGAATGGCTTTAGAAAGAGAGATCATAAACATGGGAGACTTTAATTTACCTGATGTAAACTTGGATGTGTCTGCTGCAAGTTCCTCTAGAAATGGCGATTTTCTAAAATCCCTTCAGGGAGCATCTCTCAAACAATTGGTGAAGGAGCCCACTCAAAAAATGCTATTCTGGGCATGATACTCGCGAATTGTGACAGAATATCAGATGTAAATGTGAGAACCTAGGATACAGTGACAGGGCTGCAACGACGGGGGAAGGGGGGCTGGAGGTGCACGTGCACCCGCCACCAGTGTCCTCCAGCCCAGCGACACAGGAGGGCTCCAAAACAGACGGCCGCTGAGATATTACCAGCGGACGCCTGGTCCCTTCTCTGCAGCGCTGTGGTAGTGTGGGAGAGACATTAAAACAAGAAACCAAACTCATCTTCCTCATGGACACTCTAACACCTAGGGGCCTGAATGAAGAAAATACCTATACAGCTTTTTTGGCGTAAAATTCAACCCAATAGGAGTTATGGTGAAAACCTCCAATATTAATATTTAGAAATCTTATTATCCTAATTATATTAGGTTATCCAGATGATGAAAGATCTAATATGGAGTAACATTATGCAGTCCTTATTAGATATTATCATGTATTAGATATTTATTATATCTAAGTTAGACTCATTACAGTATATATTCTAATATTTATATTATTATTATTTTTATCTCTTTCCTTCTTCCCTACTTTTTTTCTCTCCTTTTCCCCTTTTTTCACATCACTTTTCTTTTTTGAGACTATATATTAGTCTCCTTAATTCACCTTTTTATACACATTTTTATTTGGATATCGAGATTATGTCTTAAAAAATATATTAAAAAAAAGTTTTCATTTTTCATTCACTATTATTATATTATATATCACTTCTTATATTTTTTTTATATTATCACACCACTAATAATTAATTTTTATTCAGAATATTGAAATTTTTATTCAGTACTTAACACAATTTCATTATATTTTATATAAGTATAGTTTAATTATGGGTATGTGGATACTTTATATTTTTGTTTAATCATATACAGATGCTATCATTATGATGGTATTATATTATTGCAAGATAATATGTGATCTTTATAATTATTTGAGCATCATATGTTATGTCCAATATAGGCTTTAGATTCTATTTATCTAAGTGAGAATGGAAGGCAATCCGCGAATAGGTCATCAACTATTCAACATGAATAGGCTATATACAATACTCTGTACAGCGATCATGTGACCTATAACAAATAATATTGTTATTTATTTCCTTTATGAGAACTTTGATTGCTCATATATAGAGGATCTACCTATTATATAATCAATCTCATACACAATTATGCTTATTTCTGAGTCAAATTTTTGTTATAGGAATCATATCATATATTGATCGGGGCTTGATTACTATAGCTTGAATACGATCTGGATACTCGAGCTCCTACTAGGTTATCCTTGGTTGACATCATCGTTTCTCTGATGCAGCTATGTCTGTCAATCAGAGACAATAAGGCGGTACTATCTTAGTGGTCATAAAGCAATAGGCCCGTTTAAGGTCTGAACATCTGGGATTGGCTGACCACGGCACCTAAGGCTACTTAAGGCTTTCTCAATGAGACATTCGGCTTACCTTGATAAAGCACAGAAGCGAAACACCGCGTCGGTTAGCGGCGAATGTTTATACCCCTCATGTCTTGAAAAAAGTTATTTTACTATGTGTTTTAGTAAAAGTCATATGTGATAATCCTGAGAGGGTTCTAAATATACGTGACTTTAACTACCAAACGCTCTGTCATGCTTGATAACAGTGACTAATGTGGTGTAGTGTTTCTACGGCATTACACCGAGTATTACATTTGCATATTTCCCAGCACCATCTGTATCTATGCTAAGAGATTTACAACACTGTGTTTAAGACAGGAGTTATTTGCAAATATATTTTGATATCACTCCTGGGCGATACATCAGGCATACAAGGGTGACAGAAAGCACTATATAAGTGATTAACGTATGTATCACTATAACTACATTAGAGATTTATGAGAACTGCTTTCCAACCAATAATCTTTATATGTGTACCCAAAGATAGAATTACTTCGAATACACTTTGGGGACGCATCTCGAAGATAATTCTTGATAGCCTTATTTGAGGCTATCACATATATACTTATATTATCAGGCATTCTTACTACACGTGGTATATACAAGGAATCATATATCATTAACCTGCCATAATAACTTTACTGTGATGTAGTTTTGGGGATATAAGTGCACGCTTCTTTTTAATCACTATTCTTTATTTCATATACACTTCTATATTTTTCAACCTATTTTTTCTGTTTTGTGTCATATCATTTAATATTGAATAATAAAGTTATATTGTAATCTTCATGTGCACCATTAGGGACATTTCTACTTCAGACTAAGCCTGGGGTTTTGGGAGTGGGGGGACCCCTTTTTTGGGGTGTCCCCACCTCCCCTGAGATCCCTGGCTTGGCATGAGTGACTTGGGGTGAGAATGCTTTGGCCCTGGAGACCCGGTAATTTGGTCTCCGGGCTTTGGCATTACACCCCGGTCATTTTGTTTCTGGTGCTGGTTTTAATTTATAGGGGGACCCCACCGCATTTTTTCCCCCTATAATTAAAACCAGGACTGGCCATGCAGCCTGGTACTGGTACCTAAATTACGGTGGAATCCTACTCATTTTGTTCCCAATAATTTTAGGAACCAGGATTGTCTGGCAAGTCTGGGGCTGGTTAGGCTTTTTTTTTTGGGGGGGGGGGGGGGCTAAGTCATTATTTTTATAAAAACACTTTATATTAGGCAGAAACACACACAAATCACACTAATCTGTGTATGTTTCTGCCAAACTCGCAGCTCAGGAGGTGGTCTATTTGAAAATTCAATTTCACAATGAGTTTGCTACAATCTCACATGAGATTGGAAACTTGATTCTTAGTAAATTTGCGAATTGCATCTTTTTCATGTAAAGTACTTACTAATTTGGCCGATGGTGAGTTTTTTCAAGTTTGCAATCTCATATGAGTTTTAACAGTGAAAAGAGAAAACTCACTTCCAACTCACTCGAATTTGTGAGATGAAAAACATGCCTAAACTCATGTGAGATTGCAAAATCACACAAACTCACCCAAACTCGATTCTTAGTAAATTTACCCCCAGGGGTCTATAAATTGGTCCCCTTTAATGGCTATTAGTGTGAAAGCTCACCACAGCAGATTTTTTTTCTTTTTCGGGTGTAAATGATATTGTATCCAAGTAGATCTGTAAGCAACAAGTTAGTTTTTAAACAAAATTTCCAAAGTCCTGTAATGCTGGCCCGGTTAACAGGATCTCCTGGGCTAAATTCACCTTAGTGCCTTGAACCTGTGTAAGATTATAAGCACAGGTGCACAAAACGCTGTGCATTTTAGCTGTGTACTCAGTTTGTTATGCCACGTCCCCAGACAATGAGTGGCTTGCATGTACAATCATGTTTACTTGTCACCAGTCCGGTGGGTGAAAGCTCCCCCTTACACAGAGCAACTATTCCTGGTGTCACCATGCATCATCTGTGTAGGCGCACACCTCTGTGGCTAGCGAACAGCAAAAGTGATGTGTCCAGGCAAGTTGTCGCTAACCAGTTTTGCTCCATTTTCTGGGAGCAATAAATAACTTCATATAAGTATTTTAGAGTATTTGAGTGTATAATTCACATGCCAGATCTCTTTAATGATTACCGCAAAAACTAATATATATTTAAAGTGAAAAAATGTAACTTAGCTTGTCCCTAAACAGGAGGGCGGGGCCTGAGCATCTGCTTTCTGACCTAGTGGTCATGTGACCCCTTGAGCCTGCCCTCAGATTTTTTTAGTAGCCTACTCAGATTTTTTTAGTAGCCTACTGATGGTAACCCCAAGCCTAGACTTGGATAATGAAGAAAAGTTTATCAGTTCAAATGCAAGGAAAGAAGACACTGACATTAATCTTTTCAGTTAAATTGTTTACTGAACTGGCAACAAAAATACAGTTTTGATCAATTCAATTAAGTAATTATACAGTTCAAACATAGCAATATGAAGAGCATCCACAGGCTAGGAACTATTATAGGCCCAAATGGCATGAAGGAGAAAGAACAGATGCTGACTTGAACATAATTTGGACAACCAAAGGGTGAGACAGAGATAATTATTTGATATATCTAACAGTTGATGGCTGTGGCTTCTCATGATCCTCTGGCCCACTCAGGAGAAAATAATAAAGGTATCAATCTCCTGGGGCAACTTTGGAGAGAGCAACCAACAGACCTTGCAAGGTATAGGGTTGGTAGTACGGGTGCTGTTGCTAGATGGCAATCCTATTCCATAGAACATAGAAAATTTACAGATCATAGATTCCTACTGTTTGTTCATTGGGAGGACTGCAACATCTGGTGGGCAGACTACCACATACCTGTTGGTTGCTTGGAAGATCATTTGGTCTCCAATAATGCTTGGAAAATGTATGCTCAAAGGACCAAAAAGTGGCATGCATTATGGAATGTAGGAACATAACCTTTGCTACTGCACTAGAGGTGGGAGCACCCCAGATGGAGTGTCCTATAAAGGGGTTAATGGCAAGAGATAAATAACCTTGAAGCTTCAACTTTTAGTGAAGCAGTAAGTTTCAATTATGAGATAAATTACTAAATGATAAATTGGATTTGTCCCATCTTTGATCCTATCAAACTCAACTATACAATTTTCAAAGGAGGTTGTTTTATATCAGTAATATAAATTAAGGATAGCCCAGTATCCCTGGCCCCTAAGGCTAAATCTAGTAATGCACATTTTCTCAATAAAAGGACACTCTCTAAGCTTGTGTCCAGGACAGCTTAGAGGGTTAGCATAAGTTCTATATTCTAAGTACTAGAATACTGTGGATTAAATGTGCTGGATAGGAAATAACTCCTCTGAGTAAGCAATGGTAAACTGTCTTCAGTTAGCCTTTGTGGTAAAAAGGCAAGAGCTGTACCATAATAGCAGATGGGGGCTAATGAAAGCCCTGTATCATATTTGGCAGACAGAAGCCCAGGAAGGAGAGAAGCTGTTCTAGCTGTATTAGCAGTACTATACCATACATTAAATTCTCTAATCATGGTAGAATATCTGTTCCTTGACTGGACTCAGTGAGTAATGATAACAACTACTGTAGTAGATGACAATCTTGAGTCTTGTTAGTAGCCCATCCATGTCATTCTAAATATGCACAGTGGCAACCTGTCCAGAAGATCTGAACAACCCTGGAAGCAGTCTTTGGAGAGTTTCAGAGGAATTTTGGGCCCTTTGCACAAGAAACTGATTAGAGGAAACAATACCCTGGATGGCCAGAAAGGATAAACCAGTATTAAATGGGATACCTGATCTCTCATTTTGTGCAGTATCTTCAGTAAAAAGCAGGTGGTGGGAGAACATATGGGAGAATAAGGTCTGACCATGGGAAAGACATTACATCCCATTTGAATGATCCCTGTTTCCACACTCTGGGCACAAAGGTGGGAACCTGAGCTTTAGCAAAGAGTTGCAAAATGATCTATTCAAGGAACCCCTGAAGGTTTGAACTAATGTTTGAAATATTAATTTAAGGCAACATTGTCCAAAATCAGATGATATCCATGGAAAATTGTCCAGTTCATTAGTTTCCCAGAATGCAATTGTTAGGTGAATATCCTTTGAATGGCCCATTTCCTAATCTCTAAGGCTTTTGTGACAGAGAACAAAAACATGCCATATTGTTGGTAAGATAACACAGTTGTTATTCAGACAAATTGAAACTGCAAATTCCCATAGGTGACTGGCATTTAAAGCTCTAAGGACTAACATGATTGGCCTTAACTTGAGCAGATTGATATAAATCTACTGCTCCATTGTGGACCATTTGCCTCTCATGTCTGGTTCTGAGTGAATGTTCCCCAACTGTTAAAAATGCAAATCTCAATAGGTTTTGTGATTGTTTACAGTGAAAGGAAAAATGGAAAAGCTTCAGGTGTAAGGCTCTAATTTTTCTAATAGCTTTGGGTAAGGGTGTGATTCATCAAGGAGCACAGGGCCTGATTCAGAGCCGCTTGCTATTTGCGAGCGCATGCTCTGAATCAGGACGGGGAGTATCTTTTTTTTCCTGTCCGCTTGCTAAGATGTGGGTGCCCACCTACAGCTAGTGCGAGCGGGCAGGAGATGGTGGTCGTGATTATTGCGACCATCGGCATTGCGAGGAAACCCTAGGGTCTCAGCACTTGCAATGCCGAGTGGACTTCCAGCTCTAATAGAGCTGGAAGTCCACTACTGACATCACGAGTGATGTCAGTAGGGACGCCCACAAATGGCAGGTGTTCCTTCGGGAATGCCTCCGTTTGTTCAGCCAGCCCCTCTACCCGCCTACAAAATGGGGCGAGCTGTTGATCAACATCGACAGCCGGCTCATTTTGCTGTGAGCTCCGCAGCGAGTGAAGGTCTCACTCGCTACGGGGTTCGTGTTTGCTGCGCATGCGCACTGGGCCACCATTGACCTGCTTGCAAGCGCAATGCGCTTGCGAGCGGGTCTGAATCAGGCCCACAGTTATTAATGCACAGGCAATCGGCTGATTGTTGCGTACTGCGCATGAGTATGCATCGCAGTGCACGTGCGCGAACCCTCCACTGCGATCAGGACTGTGGGCCTGCAGTGCGCACGGCGGTGCTCGAGCCCCGGAGCGGGTGAGAAATCGCTCTGTTAGAGCAGCAAGCTCTGTTAGAGCAGCAAGCTCTCTGGGGCTTGCGGGAATGAGACCCTACCACAAGGGTCTCGTGGGTCGACCATTGCGACCATTGCGACCATCACCTAGCCGCTCGCAAAAGCTGTGGGTGGTCACCCACTGCTTAGCGAGCAGCCAAGAGGCCAGTATAAAAAAAACGCTGGCCTGCCCTGATTCAGAGCGAGCGATCGCTTTTTGCGAGCGCCTCTGAATCAGGCCCTGTGATCACAGTGACTATGCAGACCCAGCGCAGAGTGATTGACAGGAAGTGCCATTTGTGGATTGTAATGGTGGGGTGGTTGGCTGATTGCAGGCGTGCCAGTGCATTTGAACACCATTGCAATAGTGTGCATAAATTATCCACTGCAATGGTCTACTCAGCCTGAGGCCAGTTAGCGTGTGTGGAAGTAAGCAATTTATGTGTAAGGTCAGGGCTTGTGCAAGTGTGCATGAGGCTGCAATGGTACTCGATTGTACCAATAGTTTTGCAGGGTGTGCAAGGCAAACGGGCCCCTGGGTCCAGGGGGGACCTGCACTGCAGACCCTGCACCCATAAAACTTACCTCTATGGAGTCCCACGTTGGATCCAGTGCCTGCACCTGTAAAAACAAATGGAAAATGACCGGCACGGCCATTATCCTGGTGACCTGTGTATGCACTATAGGCACACTCTAGTGCTTAGAGTCTATAAGTCCGGCACTGGGCGTGCACCGCTCAGTGCAGAGCCAGATGCCGGACAGAGATGAAAGGGCCTGTGTTGGAGACTGCACACAGGCCCCCTCCTCTCTAGAAATGCCTCTGGTCAGAACAGATTCTAGCTCATTATGGATAATCTGAGCTTGGCCAGGGTAGACAGAGTTAGACCTTGGTGACTGATTAATATACCCCAGTCTATTATGTAGTGGACTCCTTTTTGACGAAGGTGACAATAACATAGAATGTAACCTTTGCTTTCATTAAACATTTGCAGGTGTAACGTACTATTAAGAGTCCAACCACCATTACAGTCCACTGAAGCAGGTGGTCTCTTTATTAGAAAATGGCAAAATTCCAATGGTTGTGGTAGACTGAGACCAAATAGAAAACCTCCTATAGGTATAATTTGAGGCAAAACCAATAAGTGGGCAAAAGAAATAGGGGATATATGTTAGCCCTTTTATCCTTCACCATCTCTCTTTAATATATATATTCAGTGCCTTCACATTTAGCTCTAGTTTGAGTGACACATTTGACCCCTATGGGAAATGAATCATGCAGACTTTGGAGGCCATACCTGCCAAATCTATTTTCCCCTGCTGCTAAGCTATAGACAAGACTTTATCTAGCAAGGGGCTACAACTCCTTGAGCATATTTTAGAAAGAATAGTACATGAGGATACTCTTGAAAGTATTTTTAGGAAACACCTGTCTGAACATGACCTGTGTGCCTTGAATGTGACCCCTGACCTCATTTATGAAATCTGGCCAAAGAGGTCTACATCTACCAGAATGGGCATGTCAAGTGGTTTTGGGTCTAAACTCATTAGTACAGCTCTGGTCAACCTGCTAGCCCATCGCCAATAATGAGGGTGGCTCTACTAATTGCCCTGAGTAGGATATACTTAAAAGCTACTAGAGACTCTATTGTGCAGAAAATGCCTACAGCTCATGGTCTCCCATCCAGAGCACTGCAGGGCTCATACTGCTTAGCTTCCCAGGCATGGCAGAATCAATCTTTCTGAGCAGAACATAAAGGACCAGCACCAGTTATTTTAAAACTGAATTTGCCTTAACATTTGACCTATCACCCCCATGTGAACATAAAGAGGCAAAACCACCCTCAAATGTTATGGTTTTGGTTTTAGTTTTGGCAAAACCACTCTCAAGTGTTTTGGTTCGGATTCAGTTTTGGTTTTGGATTGCTTTAAAATTAATAAAAACAGCTAAAATCATGTAATTTTAATCTGTTTACATGCAATACAAAACTAAGATTCGGTTTTTGAATCCAAGTTTGGGTGTGTTCATTTTTCAGGAAAACCAAGCCATACATTTCTACTTTCATGGGAAATTCAATTAGACCCATTAATTTAACGTTTGTGAAAGAGGGTGATAACCTCTGGCATCATCACCAGGGGCTATTCAATTAGAGCAATTTTTATCACCCAAGTCCATTTTTAACACTCCTTAAATTAACGTGTTAACGGGTGTAAGCACATGGAATCCGTGAAGAGTTCATGGACATATACATTAACAGGGTCTTTTCACCCGTTAACAGCCTATTTATTGTGGATTTCATTTAGGTCTGAACAAACCAAAACAAAATTCCCATTAAGTGCAGCCTGCAGGCTGCTTTCTGGGCTAAATGAATAGCCCCGGGGCTATTCATAGCAAGCTGAAAATTGCTGCAGCTAATTGAATTCCCTCTTAAACCACCATTTATTACTTTCCCTAATGCATTTCTCCATCCTAATACACTGATGGAAAAATGCATCAGGGTTAGTATGAACTCTAACCAAGTTACTCGAGTGTTGTCATACTTTGTTGCCACACAGCTGTATTACCAAGAACTGTACAGTGGCTGCTGTGTGTATGATACTTTGCAAGCTTAAGTCTATTGCTATTCATGATCTAGTTTGGTCACTTTTGATCCACACCTGCATACCATCTAACTGTCCTTAGGAGCTGATGACAGGGTAGCATCTGCTGCAAATACAGACAGATTCATTCAGGGATGAACTAGGGCTGCTTATCAGTCCTGACAGTCCCCCTGCATGCACGAAAAAGGGTTATGATCTATATGCAAGAGGGGCATGGTTACATCTTACGGAGGCGTGCTGTGAGTCACTACTGCTTGGCCTCATGGAACACCCCCGTCTTTCAGTATCCCGGCCGAGCAGTGCACCTGGAGGCGGAGCTTCTCGGCCAGGCTTTAACAGCGGACTGGCCCATCTGGCCATCGGCCCTTCTGGCATTGCCAGAACTGCCAGATGGGAAGTCTGGCGGTGGATTCATTGGAGACTAGAGTCCAAACATGTTATGGTTCAGCTGCTGCTGATTTTGCCCCAAGAGCTGGAAGTATTTGGCTTAAGATTGCTTGATCATTCTAAGAATATATTGTACAGATGTGTCCTTCTACATCTATCCTCAATACGCTATGCAACGCGACATGCCTGTCGTGATTGAGGCAGCAGGTCACGTGCAACTCTGATAGATTTGGGTGTCTTTTTTGGCAAAAATTTATCTTTGTTGCAATGTGATGCTATTAGAATGCACCAAGAGACTGCAGATTAATTTGATTTGCAAAACTTGTATATATGTGTGCAACTGAGGGCCGAATTCAATTAGAGGTGAAAAGTCCACCTCTAACATCATCAGCCACCAATGGTTCATCAACAAAAATGTAAAATAATAGTCAAAATAAAATAAGTACAACTTAGATGATGGATGTAAAATGTTAATTGTTAAGATATCGTGAATCTCAATAAGGGAATAAATAAATGGGAGCAGGTCCCAATAGACTGCGAATTATATGCCAGTGAGTAGTTGCCAGGAGGCTATGATGCTAAAGACCTGCAGCATCCCACTGGTCTTATAACAGTAACTATGTGAGGAATACTAGTGTTGCCTGGGGTGATCTTCACGGGGCAAGGAGTACGGCAGTAAAAATACAAGTATGTTAATTCTTTACTAGATGGAGAGTCTCCCCCCCGGTATTTCAATTCAGCCACTGTAAAAGTCCTTCCGAAACAAGGAAGAGACCCCCTATTGCCCTCTTCATACAGGCCCATATCCCTACTTAATGTAGACTATAAATTGCTGACAAAGATACTGGCTGAGAGACTTAAGGTTATACTTCCATCAATCATACAGTCAGACCAAATTGGGTTTGTGTGGGGTAGAAGCTCAGTAACAAACATTAGGAAAGTCCTCACCTCCTTGCAATCTTCACAGGGTGCTGACTCAGGTGATCCCAGGTTCTTGTTATCACTTGATGCCGAAAAAGCTTTTGACTTGGTAACCTGGGATCACCTGTTTGAATCTCTAAAATTATTTGATATACCCCTCTCTTTTGTAGAGATTATAATGAAATTATATAGTTCTCCCACCATCAGGGTCCACACTAACAGATACATGTCGTCTCCTTTCTATATTCAAAGAGGAACAAGGCAGGGGTGTCCACTTTCCCCACTTCTGTTCGCAATTGCGCTTGAGCCCCTGGCGATTGCATTGAGAAAAAATACAAATGTTAAAGGCATTACTATTGGGGATCTGGAATGTAAATTAACCTTATTTGCAGATGATATGTTGGTTTTCGTTGCAAACCCTTTATGTACCATTCCTGCAATTCTAGATACAATCTCTATTTTCAGCTCTTTTGCAGGGTACAGAATAAATTTAGACAAATCAGAATTGCTTCCTATTAATGCACCTACTTTTCTAACCTCTCATCCTCACATCGCTTCTTGTTTTACAATCACGACACATAAGTTTAAGTATCTGGGTATTTATATACCAGTTCGACTATCTACCTTTTATGACATTAATTTTACCCCACTCCTAAACAAATTACAGTCTCAACTTTTAAATTTGAAAGACCTGAAACTTTCACTTCTGGGCTGAGTTATAGTGATTAAAAATATAATATTTCCAAAACTAGCATATATCTTACAATCCTTGCCTATAACACTATCAAAAACCGACCTGCTACGGTATACCCAAATTTTCTTTAAATTTATTTGGAAATATCAGAAACCAAGGATGCCTCATTCCAGAATGTACTTACCAAAATGCAAGGGAGGCTTCAGTGCCCCAAATATTGCTGCTTTCGCAAAGTCGGCCTTATTTAGATACATAGCAGGCTGGTTGCTTCATACTGATCATTACAGTAACCCTGTTTTAGAGAAAGCTCTATTTTACCCCTATGCTCCAGCAGCTCTGTTACACACACCAAAAGCAAAACTCCCTTCAACCCTCCACTCCAACGTAGTGTTTTGGGATACTTATAATGCATGGTTGCAGGTCATTATGCATTTAAAGACAGACCCCTCCTCCTCTCCTTACATCCCCTTATGGGGTAATCCAACTTTCCCTCCCTCTCTTGACAACCATTTGTATAAACAATGGACACATAAAGGCGTTATGTCCATCAAAGATGTATTCGACCCAGGTGGCACTATATATTAATTTGCACAGCTGCAGGAAAAATACGGTTTCCCCCACTCTCAGTTTTTCATGTTTTTGCAGGCCTGTCACTATATTCAATCACTGACTGGCCCCTTATGTAAATCAAATATCTCAGATGCCCTATCCCGTATTCTTAATTTATGTTGCTCAACTAAATTTAAGATAAAAAATCTTTATAGTTATTTAATTGGCTTACCCACAACTGCCTGGTCAGCTATAAAACTGGCATGGCAGTCGGAAATATCTGATTTGAATGACTTTGAGTCAATTCTTTCAAGCCTAAATGTTGTTCTTCCATGCCTCAAATCTGCACGGTTACAAGAGATTCACCTTAGGATACTTAACCGCACTTACATATCTCCGGCCCAAAGAAAACATTTTGTACCATTAGAGACTGGGAGATGTATAAAATGCAACTGCTCAAATGCTTCTATTTCTCACAATATATGGTATTACAGAAAGATCAACAAATTTTGGAATAAAATCCTATATTATATTAATATTACACTGAAAATCAGAATCTCTAAAAATGCTAGTGCCCTTCTTTTTGCGGATTTATCAGTATGGGAGTCAGAAACGTCTTTGGGTCAGTGGATGCCTTCCCTAAGTGTAATGGTCACAACTGCCAAACAATTAATACTCAAATATTGGATCCTAAAAACAACACCCACTTTGAGTGAGTGGAAAGCTGCAGTACTGGAAGTCCTTTATTGAGAACGCCATATGGCTATCCTTAATGTTGAAAAAGGAGTTCTGGCCTTCTCACGAAAATGGGAACCTTATATACAGTGCCTACCTATTCAAACTCAAAATAATATTTGGAAGGTATTTGAACACACGGAATGGTTTCTGCTATGTCAGATTACCTAAGATTTTTTCCTATGTGCCTTTGTATGTTACTCTTCTTGAGACACCCTGTGTCTTTCATTTTTGTTTATCTCACTTAAGCTCTCAAGATTACATCTCCTCCCCCAGCATTGTTCCACCAATTTCCCCCCTATTTCTATGTGTCACATTCGGTATGTAATTTTTGTATCATTTTTCTCCACAAAAATTCCTCTACGGTAATTTAGGATTACGATAGTTATTATGCATTGTGAAGTGCTAAGTATATTGACTCGCATGCTATAGATTTTATGCTCAATTATATTGTATTGATAATTTAATTTGTCTATTTCTGATAAATTCTGTTTCATTTACAATTTACAATATATATTTGTCCCAAATTGAAAAATTTAAAATAAACAGTGAATTTATATTTGTTTACATCAAGAAACAATGGTCTTTTATTTGAATGTTCTATTTTATTTCTGCTTTATATGATGTCTATTGTACAACAATTTTCACTGTTCAATAAACAGATTTACAAAAAAAAAAAAAGTATGGGTTATCTCCTGACTGAGCGTCCTTACTCCGGGCACATATGCTAGTGATGAGTTTGCAGACGCCCATTGACAATGTACACAGCTGCCATCTGGGGAGGCAATGTTACGGGTAGGGATCCAAGGAACTGTTCGCCGTGCACACCCTCCTGATAAAGACTTACCTCCCTGGACCTGTGAGTATGCCGCTCCTTCCCCTTGACGGCAGTGTGTTCCTTTGGTGTGTATCTCCTTTCCTGTCAGGGACTTCCGGGTTAAATCACGTGATCGCGGCTAGTCCAGTGCTTCTCAAAGTATAAGAAGGGAATGGTTATAAAACTCTTTAGAGCCTCCTGGTGTGTTTTAGTGATTAATCTTTTTCTCCAACATGCTTCAGCCATTAAAGCCTTCTTCTGGGAGTAAAGCACATGACAGGAAAGGAGACACATGGCGAAGGAACACACAGCCACCAAGGGGAAGGAGCGGCATACTGACAGGTTCAGGGAGGTAAGTCTCTATCTGGAGGCAGTGCATGGCAAATTGTTCCTTGGACAACAGTAACATCCCCTCACCAGATGGCAGCTGTCTTCTCTGGTGTCCATTGCCGGTGGGCATCGGGAATTCAGGCACACCACTAGCATATTTGCCCGGAGTAAGGACACTCAGTCAGGAGATAACCCCCACTTGTCTTTCTACTGCCGAACTCCTTGCCCCATGAAGATCACCCTGGGCAACACTAGTAGTGCTCACATAGTTACTGTTATTAGACGAGTGGGACTCTGCAGGTCATTACTGTCACCCTCCTGGCAACTACTTGCTGAATCAGGCCCAGAGTCAGCTACTGTACCTTATACGGCAGCTCAGAAAACATTTATAGCCATCTGGCTCAGTGCGCAGGTACAATTTATACTATTTATCAGAAGTTTTGTATGAAAATGGGCACCAAACATATATAGGTATGAATAATATTTATTATTTACTGTATATCAGCATGATGTTATATAAATCCTTATAAAAATATATATAATACACATAAACTATGCGTTCTCAAGCAATGTGTCTCAAAATATAAATATACACAATAAATGTTAAAAATATACCACAGAATTCTATGGAGAAGGTGCAGTGTGCAAGTGAGGTAATGCCTTAAGTATGCATATATAATCATGAAGAGGACAAAGGGAAGAAGAGTATCTGCACACTGAATCTTATAAATGTTAGGCCCCAAATATAATCGAATAAATAATATATTTAATCATGGGTGTGCAGCCCTAGTCAACCAAGTTGAATCGTGGAGTTGAAAAAGAAAGTCAGGGGTTGTATTACTGGTACGCATATATAAAACAGAATAGTGATCACTGATAACTATTGTTTAAATGTCCATAATTAAGAATGGTCACTTTTCATAAATATATATTGCAATATTCCCTTGTGCCTGCGATTCGATGAATGTCTGTATACACAGGGAGGAGGTTCCTAACAGTTTTAAACAGCATGGTAATCTGGTATTAATTGCCTGTGAAATCCCATACAAGGCATACAATTGGTGTAGGTAAATGTGTTGTACATACACCTTAAACGTCTCTTAAAAATCCTTCTGAAGGCTCCATTTGCATATCATAGTCTATTCAAGAGTCAACTTTCCAGACGGAGTGATGATAGGAGCGGCATCCCACCCTAACTTTGCTTACCGGTAAGACGTGTGTTCTTCATGGTCCCTCTGCCGCCTGGAGCATGTGCAGCTCGCCTGTGTCCTCCTCCAACTTCGTTCCCCAGCTGCATGCTGGTCCGGGCTGTCTTAATAGTGAGCTAGCGATGGGAGGTATTCCTAGGTCACCTGATGGGGGGTCCCTGCTTACGTCAGGGATATCCTCCTATTGATCCATTCTTGTAACTCCTGCCTTCTATCGCATTTCACTCGTAGGGCTTCATCAGAAAATGTAACAGTGTCTCATGGGTTTGTTTAAATCCATATTTATAGGTTTATATGCTTGACTGTGTAAATACTGCTGTACTGCTGTATGCAGGTAACTGTGCTGACAGTGTAGCAGGTCTCTGAGAAGTCAATATCTTCGTACTGTTGAGAAGGTGCTTGACTGTGCAGGGACTGCTGTATTGCTGCAAGCAAGTGGCGGCACTAACAGTGTGGCAGGTTTCTGTGAAGTCAAATGGCAGCACTCCTATTGCTGAGTAGCCACTATTGCAGTGTGGCAGATCTGTGAGTCAGAATATATCTGTCCCACTCACTGACATCCATTATTTACCGCATTGTCCTCTCTAGAAACTTCGCTATGGCCTGAGTATAAATGGACAGACAGCATAACCACACTTACTTTTCAATAACTCCAATCAAGATGTGAAAAAGTGGAGAATGGTGTCTATTGTCATAATAGGAGGTATTGGTAAAACTGTAATACAAACAAATAATGGAATGGAGTTACAATATGCGCTTCATGTAATCCCAATGTAAAAAACCTACAGGGCATGATTCATAGGTGGACATCAATGCATCCACCACGACTGTGTCATTTTTCATAGCAAGACTGCGACTTTGTGCTAAAGCTGCAGCTGATGGGATTTCTAAAGAGATACCCACTGGCTGAGGTAATAATCCAGCACTTTGCATATTAAGAAGCCCCATCGGCAGCACATCGGTCGCACCATCAAACATTATACCAGCATGATGGAGGTGCAGAATGTCTGTCTGAACGTGGGCACTAAAATCATGACATGCCATCAACATGACCACATGTTTCTAGACAGCACCCTATTACCACCCAGGAATACCCACTGAAGTTGTCTCTCTCTACATCCAAAGTACTTCTGTGGCTTTTGGGTGGTAATCATCAGGACACATGTACAGTGCGACTTGGATGGATGTGCAGACAGAAAGATCGGCCACTTGCATCCGACATTGACACTGCATTTACCTATGAATCAGGGCCACAATAGGTACAGTATGAGCTATATCAATGTATGCAAACAACATTAAAAACATACAGGAGAAACTACACAGTAAGATAATGTACTGGCTGTTAACATACAAACATTACTAAGTTCTGAAGTGTCAGCAGATCTAAAGATAGTAAATGTAAGTCAGAATTCCATATTATTGTTGCTGTTACAAAGGGGAGAATATAGTTGCTCCTTTTGAAGTGACCATAAGGATTCTAAAATGGTAAACTTTAATGGAAGCCAAGAAAATAAGAACATTTCAATAAGTGCATACAACAAACATAAAATGATGATAAAGGCATGACATTTATCATTTGAAAATGTTACAAAGTGTACAGTAAAGACTTTTTATGAACCTATAGTATGTGCAATATTGTTATTTTATGTGATATAGCCTCATTTTTTTTATCATAATCCAAAGTTGGGAATTTGCTTCAAATGCTAAAAAAACAAAAACAGAAAAAAAATATTTTCAGACCCAAGCCTCTAGCGGCACAGTGGAAGATGCTGATTGGTGACACCATCCAAGAGGGTGAAACCAAAATAGCAGAGCAGCTCAGCTATTTTAGTGTGATGGTACCACCTGGTGCGGCCAGCACCCACATATTGATACACATAATATTTGATTATTTTAGTGGCAAGCAAATTAATTAACACTAAACATATTGAAAATGAATAAAATCAATAACATTAATAGTTTACATAAATGTACATTTTTTAAACAAAACATCTTTACTTTGAATCTCCTGGCTACCTCTGATTAATGTGTAGAGAATACTTTTTCTCTGTTTGTTAAAGCAAAAGCTGGATCTGATATATACAACACTAATATGACATGTTTTTGCACTATCCCTGCAGACTTAATGAAAAAGTACAGTCATTTCTGAAAAGCATGATTTGTACTGTACATAATGTACAAATCATGTTCTTCAGCATTAAGCAGGCTAATGGTTCATCTTCTCAGCCAACTATGGTTTTGATGGGGTGCTCAAAAGCTCATGTCTTTTTAAGTAAAATGTCTCCATTTAGCACTCTTTGCTATCATAACATTGACAATTACTGATTGAGTAGGCTTGGTCTAACAAAGTAAATATATATTTACTGTAATTAAGTTAAGACTGATTCACAAAATGAAAAAAAACCCCACATAAGACCTTGCCTGATTCAAAGATGAATGCAATGGCGATTCCTTATGCAGATCGAGCGATTGTTTGCATCGCACATGCATATAAACCACACTGTGTGTGCGCTCCATTTGCATTGCAATTACGGATGCACATAGGAATAAATCGCACAGTGATTGACAGGTTGTTATTGTTTGGGGGTTGTAACAGTGGGGTGCTCAGAAAAATGCAGGCGTGTATGATCATTTAAGCATCATTATAGGGGTGTGCATAAATTAGCCCTTGTGATTTCCTATGCAGAATGAGAGCCCTCTGCTTTTGAGTCTGGGGCAAGATGGCCGCTCGAAGTGCATTGATGTTACCAATATTTATGCAGATATGCGTCATCGCACGCAGGTAAGAAGGCAGCAGTGGATGTCTTTATGCTCGGGTAATCTTTGCAAACAGCATATTTTCGCAGCTGCATTGTGTACGAAAATGCAGCTGTGATCACATTAGCATCCATCTCTGAATTAGGCCCTTACTGTACAAATAGGAGAATGATATTTTAGTCACTCTCTTCCCATCCAATACTTAAAGCAACTTTATGGGGCATATTCAATTATGGGTGGGAAATTTAAAAAAAAAAAAACCTGCAGCACAGGGTTTTACAAGCTGCCTGAAAATGGGACGCAATGATTTCTATAGAAATCATCAAGTGTTTTTTCTCGCACCTCCGGAGCAAATCTGATTTTTCCTAATATCTGTAATTTTGCTTGGATCCTAGCAGCCCTTGCTCCTCCTACCAGCCTCTGGAGGATCCCAGCAGCCCCCTTCCCGTGACAAGATGGAGGGGAGGCTACTGAGAGCCGCAGAGACCACCGGAGACCCCCGGAAATTTTTTTTTTTTATGCGACACAGGGTTTTCAACCATATAGGTCACTTTAATAAAATAAGACCTTGGTGGTCTCCTTTTCCAAAGCTGTCATTAGGCACAGCGAAACGCATTAGAAGACCACCAAGGAGACCACCAGCACACCTCTATATTTGCCAAGTGTCTACACACACAGCGACCTGTTTTTCAGCCACCATGAACTAACTTTCCGGATTTGACTTCTTCTTGGGAACATCTTTGAACTTTTGTTTTCGCTGTCCACACCCTGGATTTACAACAGAGGTCCACACTGTACAATTTGGAGGACACCAAGTGCAGCATACTCACCTGTATGTCAATAGGAGCATTCCCCCTATCGCTATGAGGATCTGATAACTATATATGGGACAATTGAATATTATATTGGATTCAGTGTCTATACCAACATCCGGTGTTTATGTACTGGACATTACCACTTTAAACATCTAAGTGACAGCATTGCATTTAAATTTACCCATGTATCCGGCAGTATTATAGGAACAGGGAATGTGCTGTTGTGGTCCTAAACTAGGTGTATATATTGGCTTGCTATAATTGTTTTTATTTGATTCTAGTGTAATATATTATATTTTATTAAAGTGACCTATATGGTTGATGCAATTTTAAATTGTTTGTGAATTTTCATCATCAAAGCGCTACTACCTTTTGTCTATTGTATGTTTACCTATGCATGGGCCTGACTAGCCCTTATAAAGTAGCAGCTGGGATGAAACCACTCACTTCAGCACCTGTACCCAATTATTGGTACCCCATTTTTTTCGTGTATGTGCCTACTTAACAAGGCTGCTATTACAATAAATGACGGGCAGAGCAAACTATCAGAAGAAGCTTACTTATTAGTAATGCTACAGCTGAATTGTCAGTAAAGTACACATTTGACAGCTGTATGAGCACAGTGCATGTGACTGTAATTACAGGAAGAAATGTGTTTGACACAGCAGCGTTTACTACAGGAATTCAGCTCAAACTCACTTAGTCATCTGTAATATATGATCAAACCTGTGCAGTTTGTTAAACGTAATGTGACATTTAGCAAAAATTACCAATTTAATGGATGTAAAAAATATAAACATTTTGTACCATTGAGACCAAAATCTGCAGTAAGATCCTTGCATCTTCCAAAAGTATTTATGAAACAAAAATAAATTATGTGATACTGACATTATTGCTCTACAGAATATCTTGTGTTTAACATGTAAAGAAATGGTATTTATAGATAAAAACAAGTGAAAAGAGTGTTATTCCTAGAAACTAGAATAAGATGAAAACATTTTGTTTATGTTGTTTTATTTTGGTAGGAATGTAAAGCAAGAACATCTTCATCACCCCATGTTACAAATTATGGATTTCAGGATTCATAGAGTAACCCTTCCAATATAGCAATTATCCCGTACTACTATTAAGCAGAGGTTAAGAATGGAACAAGGCCATGTTCATGGCTAGCGCTGGAATTTACATTTATAGTGTTGAAGGCTTGGTACCAACCTTTTGCAGACTACAAGCATAGCGATCCTTCCACTCCCCCAGAGTCAAGGGCTAAAATGCATATCCAGTTTCACTACTCATAGTTAACATTCTCTTTTAAAATCCATTATCCCAGTATCATTCACAAGGGTTCCATTCCTGTGCCCCTTTCATTATCTCAGAAAACTGAAACATAACTTATTCACAATGTTTTGAGCAAACAGACTTGATACTGTACTTTGGCTTCTGTTCTTTAAGTTGCTGTGTTCACTACATACTGTACTCTCCACTGTTGCTATAAATTCCCAGTGAAGGACACTCCTTGATGTGGTACAAGGAGACAACAGAGGCTTAAAGGGATACATTACTATTTGCTATAGTTACATTATTGGTGTAACACTTGCTCACTGGTATTTATCATCCTAGTAGGTGATAGGGTCACTTTAACTAACTTGAAAAGATTTTCAGATAGATGTTGAGTATTGGCATGTCACCACATGAGCCTTGATCTTCTTCATCTTGAATAGAGGGGACTTAAGGGGTCAGCTTGGGGATACCTATAATGCTTATGGTGTAGGTGTGGCTAACCATAATCCCTCCCATTTCAAATAAAATAACACTTATAGTAAAAAAAACCTCTATATACTATAGTAGTCCATTAACTTTACTTTGCTATTTATTTATAAACCACTGATTACATATGTTTCCACCTATAAAGCTAAGAAATAGATATTCTCCCCCAGCAATATGACTATAGTCTAGTGGTATACTTCAAATCTCAGAGCCTGTACTCACTGTGTACAGATAATCTTTCTATTTAAAAGACTTACAAAACTTAAATTAGAAAATTAGCTTTATTTAATTACTGTACTTCTCCTTTTGTATTAAAAACTGTTTAACCCTAACCCTTAGCCTTCACTCACACCATTCAGTCCTACTCTCACCCTGCAATAAAATGATTTGTTCTCACTTTGCAATATTTGGAACCATTCAATGTCTATGCAAGTGTCTAGTTTATAGCCACTAAAACTTTGGTGCACAGTCCTTATATGTTTGCACCTGGGTCTCTTTGGGGGATATTCAATTAGCCGTGGGATTCACCCTGTGATTAATTGCTGGCCAAAATCCCTGTGGCGAGGGGAAAGGCTATTCAATTAAATAGCCATCAATTAAATCGGGCTCGCGTGGGGAAAAAACCCACTGATTCCGCGTAAACTGCGGAATCAATGGGTTTTCCCCCACGCGAGCCCGATTTGGATTTTTTTCCACTGACTTTCCCTCGCACCTCCATGAGCTGTGAGGTTCAGTGCGACTGCAGGCTAGTTGAATACCATGGATAATTGAATACCTCTTTTATTTTTCATTCAGTATGATTTCTATTGTAGGTGTTTAATTTAAGGTTCTTTATATAAACAAAGCCAAGGTTTGGGATAGACTCAAATCAGATGCTATCCTACAGTTTTCTTTGTCCTAAAAAAACATCTTCTTACTTTCTTACACACTCTGGAAGAGTAGTACGGGCACTAACAGGTGGATAAAGTGAAAAAGAGGGTAGGAAAATGGTGTGGATGAAAGTAATAAAAGATGTTGACCCTGTGGTAGCAGGAAATCTTACTATGCATTAGCTTTTATTTAATTGAAGTAACTAACTCCTTATGCTGCACAGGTCAATTAGTCACCCTGCTTAGTATTGGGGATGTTATCTTAGTATTGGGGTTGTCGCCTTACTGTTGGGGATACCTTAGTATTGCAGATATTACCTAGCTGTTGGGGATGTTACTTTAGTATTGGGGATGTTACCTAACTGTTGGGGATATTACTGTATTGTTGGGGATGTTACCATAGTATTTGTTATCTTATTGATGGGGATGTTACATTATTATTGTGGATGTTACCTTATAATTGGGGATGTTACCTCAGTTTTGGGGATGTTACCTTGGTGTTGGAGATGTTACCTTATTGTTGGGGATATTACCTTATTATTGGGAATGTTACCTTACTGTTGGGGTTGTTACCTTACTTTTGGGGATGTTACCTTATTGTGGATGTTACCTTATTATTGGGGATGTTACCTTATGATTGGGGATGTTACCTTAGTATTAGGGATATTACCTTACTTTTGGGGTTGTTACCTTACTGTTAGGGCTGTTACCTTATTATTGTGGATGTTACTTACTATTGGGGATGTTACCTTATTTTTGTGATGTTACTTACTGTTGGGGATGTTACCACATTATTGTGGATGTTACCTTACAGTTGGGGATGTTACCTTACTATTGGGGATGTTACCTTAGTATTGGAGATGTTATCTTACTATTATGGATGGTACCTTACTGTTGTGGATGTTACCTTAGTATTGGTGATGTTACCCAACTGTTGGGGATGTTACCTTAGTACTGGGGATGTTACCTAACTGTTTGGATATTACCGTACTATTGGGGATGTTCGCATAGTATTGGGGATGTTCCCATAGTATTGGGGTTGGTACCTTACTGTTGAGGATGTTACCTTATTATTGTGGATGTTGTCTTATTATTGGGGATGTTGCCTTATTATTGGGGATGTTACCTTAGTATTGGTGACGTTACCTTGGTGTTGAGGAAGTTACCTTATTGTTGGGAATATTACCATAATTATTTGTGATATTACCTTAATATTGTGGATGTTACAGTACTGTAGGGGATGTTACATTACAATTGGGGATGTTATCCCTTAGCATTGCAGATGTTAATATTTCCAAAATCACAAAGAAAGACCTACAGTCAGGGGTGTATCTATAATGGGTGCAGGGTCCAGGGATGCCCACACTGCACACCATGCACCCATATAGTCTTGTACATATCTGTCCATAATCTCCAGAGTGCCTCTCTTAAAATGTCCCTGCATGCCTGATATTTAAAAGGTCAGTGCTTTTACTAGCAAGACACGGCTAGTAAAAGCACTGACCTTTTAAATATCAGGCAAGATCTTGAACAATAGTGCTGGGGTCTACAACTCGACATTTAGTAAATAATCCCCCTGGTATCATTAAACACTAAAGAAAAACACATGCAATGAACATCAATACTGGTCTTACTGAGAAGTATTTTTTTTTTTACAGACTAAGTAGATTTATTGATGTTTGCATACCCTACATATATCTTAAATAGTAGATATTTGAATTCAAGAGCAGGAACTGATAAAACAAAAGTTTAATGCTGGAACTTGTACACTTGTACTGGTTTATTATTGTCACATAAAGTGTACTGCTCTGACAACACAAGACCAGTGGCGTAACTAGGGCAGGGCTGCCGGGGTTCGTGGCCTGGGCACCGCCGGCCACGGTACAAGCCCAGTCCTAGTCAGACTACACTGGAGCCGAGCGTGCGTTCCAGCAACAGGAAATGATCCCTGGGTGCAGCACACGCGGCTGATCGATTGACCACAATTTACAGCAGCCACAAGTTGTTTGCTATTTGTTTTTAGCAAGTTTATGCACAGATTAGATGTCTATATGCTATATAACACTTTGATGGATGTGTTGCATATTGTTGTATATTTGTTAGTTTAGATATTGTTTCACTGGGGATTTTTTTAGGTTAGACATTTAGGGGGGGTTATCAATTAGAGTGGGTGGTGTCTGCAGGTGTTTGCAGCACTCAGTTATGTATCTTGACAAAGGTCCAAACTTGGGACCGAAACGTCGATATGATGTGAAACCTGCTATGCCATAAATTACAATAATGATTTTTATTCAGAAGACTGGTGAGTGCACGCCATTTTTTTTACATTTTTATATATATATTATATATATACACACAGGTTGAGTCCCCATATCCATAAATGCTTGGGACCAGAGGTATTTTGTTTACATACATGAAATAAATTTATGTTTTGTATACACCTTATACACTTAGGGCTGTATTCAATTAGAGGCGAAAAGCCATAATCGGCGAAAAAGTTTTGCATATTGCCGTTTTTTGCCTGGTCGGAACTTATGTCCAAATTCAATTCCAGCCAGAATTCGCCTAAGCGGAAACTCAATGCAATGTAATAGGCGAAAAAGATTTGCCTCTGAATAGCAGGTGAAAAGAAGTGCAAATTCTTTATTTTGGCGTGCAAAGGTGGGGACACGACCAAGAACCCAGAACACCTCAAAAAATTACTTTCATTTTTGGTGTGAAAAAGTAAAAAGTTCAGGGATGAGTATAAAAACTAGCGAGATAGACTTCTTGGGGATTTACAAGGATGGGTCAGGTGTTTTTGGGATTGCAGGTGCATGTAGCAGGTGTGTTTTTGAATTTTTTTAAAAGTTCACTTTAGAAACATTAAGATATGCTAGCACCCATTTTCAAGTACCCCAAATTTGACTGGATTACTTATTCTCCCCCAAAAATGCTGCATTACGGTATTCTTCACCACTTTTGCATAGACTCTACCAAGAAGCAATTTAAACTACTTAAGTACCAAAACACATTTATTAGGGCTATTAGTACACATGTACATTGATTCCCTATGTTAGTGTATCTTTTTTTGGGGTACAGACTGATTTCGCCACTTCTGACCGTACTTTCCGCCTGTTCCGCATTTGCCGCTTTCCGTTTTAGTGTGGTTTGGAATTGGAAAGGGCGAAAAGCAGGGACGGGCATGAAAAGTTTTTGCCTCTGAAACAGGCGAAGGAGGCGGAAAGTCGGACAGGCGAAATCTTTCCGACTTTTCGCCTCTAATTGAATATGAGCCAAAGCCTGAAGCTAATTATCTACTTTATTTTTACTAACTTTGTGCCTTAAACAAAGTTTGTGTACATTGAACCATCAAAAAGCAAACGTTTCACTATCTCAGTCATGCTAAAAAAAAAAAATCTGTATTTTGGAATTTTCCGTATTTCGGAATATTTGTATATGGGAGACTTAACCTGTATATTCATACATACATGGAGGGTGGTCCATAAGTGTGGAAACACCTTTGCAAAAAGGAAATTAATATGGAAATATTAATCTAGTGTCTGCACACATGATATGGGATTGGGGGAAAACTTTTTAGGGAATGTCACCAGTATGTTGGCCATTTTGAAGTCGGCCATCTTGGACAAATTTCTTATTTGGGAAGGTAGTCATGTGACATCAAACATGCAGAATTTCATAAGGAAAACAATGTATTAATGTATCTTTATTAATTCTCAAGCTTTAATATAAAGTTATAGGGTATGTTCAAAGTGCTGTACATCATGTTGCCCTCCATCTCTGGAAAAAAAATTTGTGTGTAATATAGGGTATAATTGTCATCTGATCAAATGCAATTACCAGACAATAACTACTAAGAAACCATATTGTTTGAAAGATGGGACTCTGAATAATGTATTTGTGCCAGTAAGGGGTTGAATATGCCCTTCTGTGTATGGAAAAATTGTAGTGGTTTCCATAGTACAATGTGATTTTTAACAACCAATGTGCCATATTATTTGAAATCAGGGACTCCCCTTTTTTAAAGTGAGTGCCACTGAATTACTGGAAGCCAGGAAGGGGGAGATCTTTCCCCATTCCTGTCTTTCTGCAGTGTATACGGTTTTTGTCTTTTGATCACACTGATCACCAGAAAATATTTTCTACAGGGAACTCCTCTGTCAAATAAGATTGTGTGTCTGGATGGGGGAGTGCAACGATCCAGAGACTGAATTGGAGTCCAGTGGCAGGAAGGAAAGAGGGACACTAGTGGATAGTGCAATAAAAGATGGTCAACAGTAGCTGGGTCTGGTACACAGAGAAGCAAATAAAACAAAGGGTTTAGGCATAGGCATGGACAATGAGGGGTGGGTACATGAATAGTAGATAATAGAATGCAGGATGCAGTGACAGGAACTACATTAGTGGCATGAGCACAATAATTTGTCAAGGAAGACAGGAACAGTCAAAGGCTGTATAGAAAGTCAAGGGGGTGGAGCTATAACATGCTGGAACATCAGGAAAACAGTTAAATTGGGCTAGAAAGGGCAGAGCAGTAGTGGCGCTATAGGGGTGCTGAGGGTGTGGGTCTCACCGAGTGTCACCCTCGGAAGGGGTGACACCAAAATGCCAGCTCCTGGCTCCAGTGACAGGAGCCAGGTGCTGCATTGTGACATTCTCCTGCACCACACAGAGAAAGAGCTGACAGTGCAGGATCTAGTCTCCGGGGGCAGCCCAGCATCACTGGGGCTGCTGGGCACACCCCTGGAGTGATTTATCATGAGGCCTTTTTGTTGGTCCACACCCCTTTTGTGGGATACAGAGTGCACACTGGGGGTAACCAGAACCGGTCACATCTCTGAGGCAGGGAGCTGTCTAACAGCCAGAATACTGTAACTCAGTCAGTAGAGCAGAAGCTCCGAGTACAAATCCTTATAGGGAGAAAGGAGATATAACTTCCTGAAGATGACAAATTGGACATAGCAGTTACTTGCCTAGGTTGTCATTTTGGTGCTAAGGCCCAGGCCTGGTTAGCCTTTCCATAAACTAAAGTGTAATATTACCTAATTGCCTTATGTATATCATTGTATAAATAATCATATGTCTGTAAGAACTGACAATATGTGTAGCTTGTTTGATTTTGCTCTCTAAAATTAAAATAGTTGTAAGTTTAACTAGTACTGAAGAAAATAGTTTTTCCTGCTAAACAAAGTCTTATAGTGGCCTCCTCCTGTGGTTCACAATTAGGGTTGCCAACTGTTCCTGAAACAATTGCTGGAGCTTACCATGTAATTGTGTTATAAATTACACCATGCAGATTCTATTCCTGGAGAGACAAATGAAATGAATTAAATGAACAACAAAGATTTTATCTTTGTATACATTATAATATTGGACAAGATTCCAAAGTAAAACTCGACAGTTATCAAGTTTCCTATAAATAATAGAGAATGCACAATATGAGATTTATCCATATCAATAGAAAATAAAAACATACATATGAATTCTTACTGTTTCCAAGGATATGAAGATGCTTAAATAACATATGATTCCAAAGACCCATTAGATCTAACACAGTATTTTCTTTGTTGTTGTTTACTCCTTTTTCACTAAAATAACACTGAGAAAATTAATTCCATCACATTGTAAAAAGTTTTTTCATGGTCTCTGTTTTTACATTTTATAAGTTTCATATCATTCACCCTACTGCTTCAGCATACTGGGATTATTAGGTAATACTAAAATTCAGCATTAGACTGTTTCAATAATTCCATCCATGTTAGAAACATGTACACACTTAAAAATTCCATTCTTACCAAATTCCATGGCCAGGTGATGTAGTTAAGAAGTCAACTCTACAATGTTGATAGTTATTATGTGTCTACATACTCAGAATGCTGCCGGTGAAATGTCGCCATTGTCACAAAGTCAACATTAGGGCTAGGCTGTGGACAGAAGCGATAGGCTTCAGGTGGAAGAGTTAGGGTTAAGCACTAGAGGGAGGGTTAGCGTTAGGGAAAGAGAACAAATAGTGGAGGATTGGAGGTCTGACCTGGGAGTCACAGTCACATGACCGCCAGGACCCAGAAGTCAATGCTCGGTCACTAAGGATGATCTGTCTACATTCTAACATGTTGACAATTCATCACTGTGTATATGATGAATGTCAACATGGCCAACTTTGATATTATGACCATGTAAACATGATACATGTCAACATTATGACTGTCGACATATCATACTCAACCCTGCCTCAGGGTTTGCTATGTTTTGTCAACATTCATAATGTTGAAATTCACCATGTCAACATGACAATTATGATGTGATTCTAATGTTGACATTCATCATGTCAACACTAATAAAATGTTGACGTGCTCAGAATGTTGACAAAATGGTGGGTCCTGGAGGAGCGGTGATCACTTACCTCCGTTCAGCTACAGTGGTAGAGCAGTGTCTTTCAGGTCTGGTGGTGTCAGGTGATGTTGAAGTCCGGCTGTGTCATCTATCCAATGGTGAGTACACTAACCCTTATAACTCACCCTTGGCCTTTACCTAACCCTATAACACTTCCCCGCAGCCTAATCCTAATGTTTGCGTTCTGCAGAATGTTGGCATTTCACATGGTGACATTCAGATGTTGACATTGGGTATTATTCAGTACAGATCGAAACTGTGATTGCAATAGCAATTATGCACACAGTTTTACTTCAAAGATATGCTAATCCACTGTGATCGCAATGCCATCCCAGCACAACATAAGGATGCCCACTTTACCTTACACACATTCGTAAAACTTAGCAAGACTTCAAAACCATCGGTAAAATCAAGTACCACCGCAGCCTCACGCACACTTGTTTAAGCTCTGACCTTACTCAGGAATTGCTAACCTCGTCGAATGCAGTAAGTACACAAGCTGCATATGGCATTGCAGTGGATAATTTATGCACGCCCCTGCAATGGTATTCAAATGCACTGGCATGCCTGCGTTTCGCCAACCACCCACAAACGGTACTTCCTGTCAATCACTATGCGATGGGTCTGCATAGTGACTGCGATTGTAGTCCCACTCGCAGTGTAGTGTTTGCGCACGGGCACTGTGATGCATATGCAGTATGCAACAATTGGCTGATTGTGTGCATAATCATAGTTGTGATCCAAGCTGAATCAGGCCCATTGTGATTTTGACATGTTCCATCTTTATATTTCAACAACATGTTAACTGTCGATATTATTACTGAAAACATTTTTAATGTCGACAAGGTGACTGCATCTAATGTTGCAGTATGTAATCGCTATGTATGGAAGTTATCTTTTGGATAAGTTGGGGGAATTTATTGTTCCACTATTTTCAAAACTGATCTGCTACAAATTGTCATCCCAACTTTTTCATTAAAATAATACATTACCTGCAATTATAAAAAATGCGTGGTAATGAGCTGAAAAAAAATCACACACGAAAATAAGTGGTTTGACAAGTAAGTGAATTTGCAGCTATCTTGTCTATCATACTGTAAAATTGAGAAAAGGGAACAAGCTTGTTCTACTTAGCATTGGTCCAATCCTCTAAGGACCCACATCTAGTAATACCCTTCCTAGCAACGTTGGCTGGTTGGTGCATGAGTTAAAAAAAATGTGAGCCCCTTATTAAATAACAATAATATCTCTATTCTTTTCCCAATAAAAACATATGTCTGTGCACCCTTTATAATGATACATTAATGTATGTGCCCCATTACCATTCATATTATTATTGACTCCATTGTCAGTAATAATTTATGAATTCATTTGTTTGTAATTTATAACAATATTATATGCACCATATTAATACTAATTTTAAATTATTATTATTATTATTATTATTATTATTATTATTATTATTATTATATAATGGTCTCCCATATTTCCATAGTGTAATGGGTAATATCTACCTATTTTGATCTTGTTGTCTTGATCTGGCATAGACCAATGGGTTAAAAATAAATAAATAAATACTCTGTAGAGCTTCCTGACACAAATGATTTTATATTTGGCAAGAAAGCCAGTAGTCACTCATGTGCAGTTTTTCACTATTCATGAGCTTAGAAATTAATTCACAATCAGTGATGCAACACTCATTAAGTATTACTTGCATCTACCCTTGGGCACACATAAATGATACTGCTTGGAGAGGCTTATACTCTATGTGTTGCACGTGATCAGTGTATGCCATCTGCCAGATTTGCCAAGCCGCTTAGCACTGAGAGACTAGTGAAACATGCCATACATAACAAGTGTCGGACTGGGGCATGAAGGGCCCACCATGGGAATGCAGTGATAGGGGCACCTAATTAGGGGCATGGCCAGCCTCCACAGAGAGTACATGGTCTAGGCCCCTTTAAAAAATATATATAGTAAATACTGCTAGTGCATGCATAATAATGTAGCAGATTAATAACAGCAATGCATTGTAGAAAAAAGACTATAGTCCTATGCAGTATAATGTAACATATGTATAATTCTAGTGCACAGTCTGGAACCTGACACCTAGAAGAGAGGGTGGGCCCTCAGGCAGAAGGGGGACCTATAACCCTGTACATACCTTTCACAACTTGGGGAGCCCCACTTACCACTACTCATCCTCAGGGCCAGAATAACAATGGGGCGGACGGAGCTTCAGCTCCAGGCCTCCAATGAAAATAGGCCCACCGTCTACTGGATGAGCTGGTGAAAGGAAGAAAAATTTCCTTACACAGCCTCTAAGCGGCCGTCCAAGGCACCGCGTGTTTAATCCCCACCGGCTGGCAGCAACATTCCCCCCACCATCCCCCATCCTTTCCTGCCCATTCGACAGGAGCTAAGAGAATGCTGAGAATAATACAAATGGCGGCGCAGTGGAGGATTTCACAAGCCCTCCCTGCACCACATAGGATCTCAGTGCATCTTCCGTGCTGCGTGACTTCAAGCTGTGCGACGTCACCTATGTGCTGCGACCGCCCCACTGTGTGTAAATGAACAGGCATGCCGCCAGCACTGAATCAGTGAGTAGCTCAGCCCCGCCGGTTCATCATCTCAGGCCACTACCTGTCAAACTGATGAGTTCCAGCAGAGCGTCAGGAACCAAGGTAGGTCCACTGCAAACTGTCTAATGCTCCTGCTTTGCAATTCGTGACACTCTGACACCCCCTAACCTGACTTGTAAATTACACACATACTGTAAATGATTGGTTATCTTCACATAGAGTAGACTGTTATTCAGGGTATGAATGACCACATATTGTAATATAATAAAATGAAGTGTGTGTATGTGTACAGTACTAAAATATATATATATATATATATATATATATATATTAGCGTGTATGTATGTATGTATGTGTAGATATACATACATATATATATATAGTATTTGTCAACACTCCCTACAGGCGCAGGCTGATGACTCCTCTGTTGTCGGGCTGCTGCTGGTGACGCGCTGCCCGGGAGGTCTGAGACATGTGTGTGAGAGACTCTGTTTGATGACATCACGGGCGGTGCGACGCCTCGTGGTAGTGCCCTGCGCGTGGAGCAGGAGGTGAGCGTTCTGCAGGTGAGTGGTATTGTGTTAATTGTAATTATGATTAAACCTATATATGTCTGTTTGTGATGATGTTATCATTGTGCTGCTGTCCCTGATGAAGAGGGAAACCTCGAAACATTGGATTAATAAAGGACCTTTTTATTGATGGTAGCCTATTGAGTGCCGTCCTGTGGGATCGCTATGTATATATATATACAGTCAGTTCCATAAATATTGGGACATTGACAGAATTTTCAGATTTTGGCCTCTATTCACCACCACAATGACTTTGAAATGAAACAAACAAGATGTGCTTTAACTGCAGACTTTCAGATTTAATTTGAGGGTAATTACATCCAAATCAGGTGAACGGTGTAGGAATTACAGCGGTTTCTATATGTGCCTCACACTTTTTAAGGGGCCAAAAGTAATGGGACAAACTAAACAATCCTAAATCTAACTTTCACTTTTTAATACTTTGTTGCAAATCCTTTGCAGGCAATTACAGCCTGAAGTCTGGAACTCATAGACATCACCAGACGCTGGGTTTCATCCCTGGTGATGCTCTGCCAGGCATCTACTGCAAATGTCTTCAGTTCCTGCTTGTTCTTGGGGCATTTTCCCTTCAGTTTTGTCTTCATCAAGTGAAATGCATGCTCAATCGGATTCAGGTTAGGGGATTGACTTGGCCATTGCATAACATTCCACTTTTTAGCTTTAAAAAACTCTTTGGTTGCTTTTGCAGTATGCTTTGGATCATTGTCCATCTGCACTGTGAAGCGCCGTCCAATGAGTTCTGAAGCATTTGACTGACTATGAGCATATAATATTGCCCGAAACACTTCAGAATTCATTCTGCTGCTTTTGTCAGCAGTCAGATCATCAATAAATACAAGGGAACCAGTTCCATTGGCAGCCATACATGCCCACGCTATGACACTACCACCACCATGTTCACTGATGAGGTGGTATGTTTTGAATCATGAGCAGTTCCTTTCCTTCTCCATACTCTTCTTTTCCCATCACTCTGGTACAAGTTGATCTTTGTCTCATCTGTCCATAGGATGTTGTTCCAGAACTGTAATGGCTTTTTTAGATGTTGTTTGGCAAAATCTGGTCTTCCTGTTTTTGTGGCTCACCAATAGTTTGCATCTTGTGTTGAACCCTCTATATTCACTCTTGTGAAGTCTTCCCTTGATTGTTGACTTTGACACATATACACCTACCTTCTGGAGAGTGTTCTTGATTTGGCCAACTGTTGTGAAGGGGTTTTTCTTCACCAGGGAAATAATTATTTTGTCATCCACCACAGTTGTTTTCCGTGGTCTTCCAGGTCTTTTGGTGTTGCTGAGCTCTCCGATGCGTTCTTTCTTTTTAAGAATGTTCCAAACAGTTGATTTGGCCACACCTAATGTTTTTGCTATCTCTCTGATGGGTTTGTTTTGATTTTTCAGCCTAATTATGGCTTGCTTCACTTATAGTGACAGCTCTTTGGATCTCATATTGAGAGTTGACAGCAACTGATTCCAAATGCAAATATCAAACCTAGAATCAACTCCAGACCTTTTACCTGCTTAATTGATAATGAAATAACACCTGTCCATGAAATAGCTTTTGAGTTGATAGTCCCATTACTTTTGGCCCTTTAAAAAGTGGGAGGCACATATTGAAACTGTTGTAATTCCTACACCGTTCTCCCGATTTGAATGTAATTACCCTCAAATTAAATCTGAAAGTCTGCAGTTATAGCACATCTTGTTAGTTTCATTTCAAAACTATTGTGGTGGTGAATAGAGGCCAAAATCTGAAAATTCTGTCAATGTCCCAATATTTATGGACCTGACTGTATATATATATATATATATATATATATATATACACAGAGAGAGAGAAAACATATGTGTATATAAATATATATATATATATAGCAACAAAAATCAGCGGCACTTGGAGCTTTTAGTAGAAATTCATTTAATGTGTACCCAGACACATGATACCAACGTTTCGGGGCACTGCGCCCCTTTGTCAAGGAAAAGAGAAATAACAGGAGTAAGAAGAAACACCTTACCTTATACCGAAGAAGCCCGCCATGTGAAAGCGCCAGGACACCGCCCGGGACCCCTCGTGATGTGAATGGAGTCCCGCACTGATGACGTCACCGCGTCGGGCGTCCACGGGAACCATGGCAACCCGGGCGCCCGCGCTACAACGTGGCCGGTCGTCCTGGAAACAGAGAAAGAATACAGAAAAAGTATTGTGTGTATGTACATATAGTAAACATCATATACCACACGTAATAAAAAGACCTCCGTGACTGGGCCACCAGGCTCGTGCTACAGCTGAAAAATAAGAAAAGAAATAGAATGTAAGGTAACGTAAGGAAAATCAAAAAAATTGTACTGATACATTAGGATCACTGACAAGCATCGATAATTAGATCACTCTAACATATAGTGTCCTAAGTACAGAAAAGAGCGCAATAGGAGAACAGAAAAACAGGGAGACACTTAAGGAACTGAAGGCATATAAATGTTAAATCTAGATCAAAAGATCATAAAGTCACCAACAAAAAGTCCAGGGACAGACCATTCGGGACCCCTGATAGGGAATACACTACACAGCTAGAACCTAGGTGTTTAATTGAATACATTCCAATTGATTCTCTCGTTGAGGCCAAGGGGACTGATGGTCTGCAAATTATATATCCATTTGGCTTCTATCTGAAGGAGGCGTGTTGCCCGGTCCCCCCTCTTATAGTTTTGGGTACATGATCGATGGCCATATGCCGGAAATCGCTAAGGGTGTGTTTCTTCTCAAAGAAATGCTGGGCCACGGGTTGATCCGTAGCTTTACCGGAGAGGGCTGCTTTTATAGTGGAGCAATGGAGGGCCATTCGTTCACTCATGGTTCTAGTAGTTTTCCCCACATAATGGAGGTCGCAAGGACAGCTGGCTAAATAAATGATATGAGAAGATGTGCATGTCAAGTTGTGCTTAATGTGGAAAATGCGTTGAGAGTGAGGATGAGTAAACGTATGTCCTACGTTCATATGCTGGCAGGTGGTGCATCCCAAGCACTTATAACAACCCAGCTTTTTTTTCAAAAACATACCGCCGGGGCTACTGACCTCGAAATTGGTGATGTCGTTATGGACTATCATATCTTTGATATTGTGTCCTCTAGTAAAACAGGCTAGCGGTCGTTTATTCCTCAAAGGTGTGAGATCCTTATCTGTATTGATAATAGGCCAGAGTGCCCGTGTGGCCCGATGTATAACAGCACTGCTTGTGCTGTATCTACTTTTCCAAGGAATGACATGTTCTTTGTCCCTATTTCTAGGGATAAACAGTGAGCTTCTGGGCATATTCAAGACCTCCTCTTTTTGTCGTTTAAGCATGGACAGATCATACCCTCTCTGTAGGAATTTATCAATAATACGGTCGATATTCATTTCCACCTCTGCAGGTTCACTAGTGATCCTTGCCACTCTCATCATCTGCGATTTTGGAAGGCCTTTTTTGAGGGCTGGGGGGTGATGACTGTTGGCCGACAATAAGGTATTCTTGTCGGTAGGTTTCGAATAAATGCTGGTGGTAATTCATCCCTCTTTAATAGAGACCTGTACATCCAGGTAGCTCAATGTTTGTGAGCTGTATTGGTAAGTGATCCTTATAGGAGAATCTCTAGAATTGATGATGGATAACAGTGTCAAAAGTGCCTCTTCAGCCCCTGTCCATAACATAAAGAGATCGTCTATGTACCTCGCGAATAATTTAATGTATTTTGACATCTCATGGTTAGAGAAGAACATAAACTGCTCCTCCTTAAACATGTAGATGTTCGCGTAAGAGGGGACGACATTACTCCCCATAGCGCAACCAGTGCGCTGGAGGAAAAAGCGCCCATCAAAAAGAAAATAGTTCATTGTTAAAGTTAATTCCAGTAGTTTCAAAAATAACTGATGATCGATAGAAGATACATTTTCCATAGTTAGAAACTCCTTCATGGCTGCCAATCCCCCTTCATGTGGAATGGAGGTTTATAAACTACAGACGTCCAAGACGCAGATCAAGGTGTTATCCGGTATCTCATGTATCTCCCCTAATACCTTCAAAAAACTGGAAGTATCTTTAATGTATAAGGGGTGTCTCGAAAGTAAGGGTTGAATGATACTGTCCAAGAATTGAGAGATTGGTTGGTATAAAGAATCTCTGGCCGAGATAATTGGACGGCCAGGAGGTCTCTCTACCTGTTTGTGGATCTTCGGCACTGTAAAGAGGATAGGAACCACAGGGTACTCCGTCATTAAAGCGGAATTTAAGATTGAACTGGATCTAGTTCTTCACAAAGCCTTTAGTGATGGACAGATATCAGATTCATTGATGAAAGCTTTAATGACGGAGTACCCTGTGGTTCCTATCCTCTTTACAGTGCCGAAGATCCACAAACAGGTAGAGAGACCTCCTGGCCGTCCAATTATCTCGGCCAGAGATTCTTTATACCAACCAATCTCTCAATTCTTGGACAGTATCATTCAACCCTTACTTTCGAGATGCCCCTTTTACATTAAAGATACTTCCAGTTTTTTTAAGGTATTAGGGGAGATACATGAGATACCGGATAACACCTTGATCTGCGTCTTGGACGTCTGTAGTTTATACACCTCCATTCCACATGAAGGGGGATTGGCAGCCATGAAGGAGTTTCTAACTATGGAAAATGTATCTTCTATCGATCATCAGTTATTTTTGAAACTACTGGAATTAACTTTAACAATGAACTATTTTCTTTTTGATGGGCGCTTTTTCCTCCAGCGCACTGGTTGCGCTATGGGGAGTAATGTCGCCCCCTCTTACACGAACATCTACATGTTTAAGGAGGAGCAGTTTATGTTCTTCTCTAACCATGAGACGTCAAAATACATTAAATTATTCGCGAGGTACATAGACGATCTCTTTATGTTATGGACAGGGGGTGAAGAGGCACTTTTGACACTGTTATCCATCATCAATTCTAGAGATTCTCCTATAAGGATCACTTACCAATACAGCTCACAAACATTGAGCTACCTGGATGTACAGGTCTCTATTAAAGAGGGACGAATTACCACCAGCATTTATTCGAAACCCACCGACAAGAATACCTTATTGTCGGCCAACAGTCATCACCCCCCAGCCCTCAAAAAAGGCCTTCCAAAATCGCAGATGTTGAGAGTGGCAAGGATCACTAGTGAACCTGCAGAGGTGGAAATGAATATCGACCGTATTATTGATAAATTCCTACAGAGAGGGTATGATCTGTCCATGCTTAAACGACAAAAAGAGGAGGTCTTGAATATGCCCAGAAGCTCACTGTTTATCCCTAGAAATAGGGACAAAGAACATGTCATTCCTTGGAAAAGTAGATACAGCACAAGCAGTGCTGTTATACATCGGGCCACACGGGCACTTTGGCCTATTATCAATACAGATAAGGATCTCACACCTTTGAGGAATAAACGACCGCTAGCCTGTTTTACTAGAGGACGCAATATCAAAGATATGATAGTCCATAACGACATCACCAATTTCGAGGTCAGTAGCCCCGACGGTATGTTTTTGAAAAAAAAGCCGGGTTGTTATAAGTGCTTGGGATGCACCACCTGCCAGCATATGACTGTAGGACATACATTTACTCATCCTCACTCTCAATGCATTTTCCACATTAAGCACATCTTGACATGCACATCTTCTCATATCATTTATTTAGCCAGCTGTCCTTGAGGCCTCCATTATGTGGGGAAAACTACTAGAACCATGAGGGAACGAATGGCCCTCCATCGCTCCGCTATAAAAGCAGCCCTCTCTGGTAAAGCTACGGATCAACCCATGGCCCAGCATTTCTTTGAGAAGAAACACACCCTTAGCGATTTCCGGCATATGGCCATCGATCATGTACCCAAAACTATAAGAGGGGGGGACCGGGCAACACGCCTCCTTCAGATAGAAGCCAAATGGATATATAATTTGCAGACCATCAGTCCCCTTGGCCTCAACGAGAGAATCAATTGGAATGTATTCAATTAAACACCTAGGTTCTAGCTGTGTAGTGTATTCCCTATCAGGGGTCCCGAATGGTCTGTCCCTGGACTTTTTGTTGGTGACTTTATGATCTTGTGATCTAGATTTAACATTTATATGCCTTCAGTTCCTTAAGTGTCTCCCTGTTTTTCTGTTCTCCTATTGCACTTTTTTCTGTACTTAGGACACTATATGTTAGAGTGATCTAATTATCGATGCTTGTCAGTGATCCTAATGTATCAGTACAATTTTTTTGATTTTCCTTACGTTATCTTACATTCTTTTTCTTTTCTTATTTTTCAGCTGTAGCACGGGCCTGGTGGCCCGGTCACGGAGGTGTTTTTATTACGTGTGGTATATGATGTTTACTATATGTACATACACACAATACTTTTTCTGTATTCTTTCTCTGTTTCCAGGACGACCAGCCGCGTCGTAGCGCGGGTGCCCGGGTTGCCATGGTTCCCGTGGACGCCCGACGCGGTGACGTCATCAGTGCGGGACTCCATTCACGTCATGAGGGGTCCCGGGCGGCGTCCTGGCGCTTTCACATGGCGGGCTTCTTCGGTATAAGGTAAGGTGTTTCTTCTTACTCCTGTTATTTCTCTTTTCCTTGACAAAGGGGCGCAGTGCCCCGAAATGTTGGTATCACGTGTCTGGGTACACATTAAATGAATTTCTACTAAAAGCTCCAGGTGCCGCTGATTTTTGTTGCTGCATTGTTATTACACAGGAGGCACTGGAGAATTGTTGTGACCAGTTTAGCAGAGTGCCGGTCCGTTGGATTATTATATATATATATATATATATATATATAAAAACAGGTTGAGGCTGCCATATCCGAAATGCTCAGGACCAGGAGCATTTCAGATTTTGGATAATTTCAGTTTTCAGAATACCGGGAGATGTCACAGGAGACCTGGTGTGTGCTGCGGGGTGTCCGGCGAGTATTACAGGAGGCCTGGCATGTGCTGCGGGGGTGTCTGGTGAGTGTAACGAGGGATCCATTGGGTGGAGTCCGGCAGGTGTCATTTGAGGCCCGGCATGTGCGGCGGGGGTGGGTCCTGCAGGTGTCACTGGGGGCCGGTGGTGTCGCAATAGGGTCTGTCAGGTGCTGCGGGGGAGTCCAGTGAGTGTCACAAAGTGCCTGGCGTGCGCTGCACTGGGGGGAGCGCGGCATATAGACCACACCCACACCGCTAGTGATTGGTAATTGATTCTTGATGTCATGACGCCAGGTCACGTCATGATGTCACCGCTGCCACTAAATATTTCGGTTTTTGGAATATTTCGGATAATGGAATTATGGATATGGGAGACTCAACCTGTATATTTACAGTATATATTATATACAGTCAGGTGCATAACTATTGGGTCAATGACAGCATTTTCATACTTTGGCCTCTATTCACCACCACAATGGCTTTGAAATGAAACAAGATGTGCTTTAACTGCAGACTTTAAGATTTAATTTAAGGGTAATTACATCCAAATCAGGTGAATGGTGCAGGAATTACAATGGTTTCTATATGTGCCTCCCACTTTTTAAGGGGCCAAAAGTAATGGGACAAACTAAACAATCCTAAATGAAACTTTCACTTTTTAATACTTTGTTGAAAATCCTTTGCAGGCAATTACAGCCTGAAGTCTGGAACGCATAGACATCACCAGATGCTGGGGTTTCATCCCTGGTTATGCTCTGCCAGGCCTCTACTGCAAATGTCCTGCAGTTTCGGCATCTTCCCTTCAGTTTTGTCTTCATCAAGTGAAATGCATTCTCAATCGGATTCAGGTCAGGCCATTGCATAACATTCCACTTTTTAGCCTTAAAAAACTCTTTGGTTGCTGTTACAGTATGCTTCGGGTCATTGTCCATCTGCACTGTGAAGTGCTGTCCAATTACTTCTGAAGCATTTGACTGAATATGAGCATATAATATTGCCCGAAACACTTCAGAATTCATTCTGCTGCTTTTGTCAGCAGTCACATCATCAATAAATAGAAAGGAACCAGTTCCATTGGCAGCCATACATGCCCACACCATGACACTACTACCACCATGCTTCACTGATGAGGTGGTATGTTTTGGATCATGAGCAGTTCCTTTCCTTCTCCTCTCTCTTCCCATCACTCTGGTAAAAGTTGATATTGTCTCATCTGTCCATAGGATGTTGTTCCAGAACTGTAATGGCTTTTTTAGATGTTGTTTGGCAAACTCTAATCAGGTCTTCCTGTTTTTGAGGCTCACCAATGGTTTACTTTTTGTGGTGAACCCTCTATATTCAATCTTGTGAAGTCTTCTCTTGATTGTTGACTATGACACATATACACCTACCTCCTGGAGAGTGTTCTTGATTTGGCCAACTGTTGTGAAGGGGTTTTTCATCAACAGGGAAATAATTCTTCTGTCATCCACCACAGTTGTTTTCCGTGGTCTTCCGGGTCTTTTGGTGTTGCTGAGCTCTCCGGTGCATTTTTTCTTTTTAAGAATGTTCCAAACAGTTGATTTGGCCACACCTAATGTTTTTGCTATCTCTCTGATGGGTTTGTTTTGATTTTTCAACCTAATGATGGCTTGCTTCACTGATAGTGACAGCTCTTTGGATCTCATATTGAGAGTCAACAGCAACTGATTCCAAATGCAAATGTCACACCTAGAATCAACTCCAGACCTTTTACCTGCTTAATTGATAATGAAATAATGAGGGAATAGCCCACACCTATCCATGAAATAGCTTTTGAGTTGATAGTCCCATTACTTTTGGCCCCTTAAAAAGTGGGAGGCACATATAGAAACCGTTGTAATTCCTACACCGTTCACCTGATTTAGATGCAATTACCCTCAAATTAAATCTGAAAGTCTGCAGTTAAAGCACATCTTGTTTGTTTAATTTCAAAGCCATTGTGGTGGTGAATAGAGGCCAAAATATGAAAATTCTGTCAATGTCCCAATATTTATGCACCTGACTGTATATATATATATATATATATATATATACACTGTATAGAGGGGGTTTATCTTGCAGGACCAAAGTCTGTTTGAGGAGGTTTGACGAACATAAGTATTACTTGGTGCTAGTGGGGAGCTCTGTTACTAATAACATTGTATAGCAATTTGTATTTAGGAGTTGATGTATATGTGCACTTAAACATCATATCTAAATTTAGTTGTCACTCATCTGTGCGCTAAAACATTTTGGGCCCTATTCAGAGATGTACGTAAACTTGATGGTTTACGTGCATCTCTGATAATTGTGGATCTGCGGGTGCACAGGACCCATTTTACGCATTTGCAGAATGGGTCATGCGTGATCACATGCAGTGTCCCCTAAGCCGCAGCCTGATTGACAGGCTGTTGCATTTTGGGGGCTGTAGAGCACTCTGCCCTCGTATTTGGGAAGTGCAGAGGCCAGGGTAAGCGTCTTCTCAGTCTGCCCCCCACCCCATCCCTTCCCCACACGGACTTTGTCTCTGTCCCATTCCACCCCTCTCTCTGCTGCTCTGTCTGCTTCCCCCACCACCAATCTGTCCTGTCCTGCACCCCATCTCCGTTGTCCCCCTACCTACTCCATCCAGCCCTTTTACTTAACCCATTCCCAACACCCGGCGGGTCCTCCTCTCTGTCTATGTCAATCTTATATATAGCTATTTAGTATTGTAAGGTCTCTCTTCTTTTATATAGAGAGATTTTGCAGTTTACATTTACATTTCATTAGGTGGCTTTTTTTGCCATATTAGGCTTACGTTACCAAGGGATTTCCCCTTTGTTCATTTGTAGACTCTCACATTATTTTACAGATAAAAACAAAGAGAGGAGGGAGACTGAAGTTTTTGAAGGTAGGTGCTGGTCACACCCACTGCGGCAGCACACAATAGGCCTTTTATAAAAGCAGCTCCAGGCTCATGTTGACCTTAATCTGTCACTGCTCATCCTAATACAATTTGCTGGACAAGTATCCCTCAATGAGGTGAGCTTTTTCCCTAATATCAACTTTGGCATTATACTTGTTGGAATCCCCATCTGCTCATTTACTGTACCTTCAGTGGTTTGAGGCACGTGGGATACCGAATTTGACTGAACATTTATTCTATCTAGTTATGGTGACTGTTTGAAACTGGTGTTTCAATTCTAATTACAATTATCTGTTAATTTATTTTATTTTCATATGCTCATGTGTATTAATGTGATGATTCATTTTGCAACTTACCCTAATTAACACTTATATCTATGTTTCTGATGTTATTATGATTTTAAGCTTCTAGGAGTTGCTTTGATTTTTTTATTACTATTCATTTTTAAATTGTTTAAAATTATGCACTGCTCATCATATTTGTGTATATTCACAATTATATTTAATAAAACAAAGCACCACTTGTCTTTTTATTATTTTAATGCTTTTGTGGAATAACAGAGTCCTTTTTTGAGTGGTGCTAGTGTTGTTTATCTAAGTGCTATCAGATCTGTTGTTTTCAGCAGCTAAATTATCCACTTTTTTCCCTTAGTATATGTGTCTCTGTGCTGCTCTGCATCCATACCCAACTATGCCTACATAAGTCTGTGGCTTCCCTGCCCCAATATAAACTCCAGGCGCAGCTAATCATAAGTGTCAGATTAATGCAAATCTGAATCTAAGCATATGCATAGAGCCTCTTTCTGGACAGAACTATTTGCCATTTATATGCTATGCAAACTTGTTCAACTCAGCGTCTGCTCCATTAACTCTGGAGATCTACTGGAAGTCCCTACTGTGACACTCAAAACAGATCTGCAAAAGTGTCCCTGTACTGTTGAGTAGAATTATAGATGGTCTCACCCAAATGCTGACTGCATTCGTTACACATTTGTTCTGTCTTCATACTTTGTTTCCCTCTTTCTCAACAGGCAAACCTTCTTGAAGTCTCTATCAACAGAATCAATTAAGCTGTGTAATTTATTTGCCTCCTTCATCTAATTTTTCTTCCTATACCCACTCTACCCACATCCATAAAGTTATTTCCTACTCTCACCAGCTCTATCACTCCAAGATAACCTCCTCCTCTTTTGTTCTTTCTCTCCCATTACTGAAGACAAGGTCTGCAACTATCTTACTTATACTCCTTTTACACCAAAGCAAAAACCTGGGTTTTTGCTGGGTCTATCCGGGTCACAGCTCAATGTAAAAGGGTCTCTGAAAAATAACCAGGGTGAAGTGACCTGGCAATCCAACCCAGTTAGCTACCAGGGTCAAACCCAGGATGGACCTGGGTAATGGTGCAGTGTAAATGGCGCAACCCGGGTTATCCAACCTGAGTCATACCTAAAATGAGCTGATTGGTGGTTGTGGAGCAGTCACCTCCTACTTTTTATGACCTCACAAGTTTAGTAGGGCAGACTCAGGTTCAGTGTGAACGGGGCTGACCTGAGAATAACCCCGATCGATGTTGCTGTGTAAACAGTGTCTGATCTGGGTTAGAATCATGTCTACAAACCCAGGTCGGACCCGTGTTTTCGGTGGAAAAGAGGTAGTATTCATCTAGCCCTCATGGTAAATGTCCAAAGTTGAGGGGCCACAGCAATGCCAGGTCACCTCAAATTCCCCAAGGATTCCACTGTCCCTCCTGTGGTCCTGCTTTTCTCACAAAATACAGAGTGGAAACTACTTCTGATATGGTTGAGAGTAGAGTGTGGAGCCTTGGAGGCTCCAGTTGCATTTTCAGACCCCTAAACATGTTTTTCTATTAGGACCATCATTGCACTGTTCTATCCTTGTCTATTCCTCTCCAATGACATTGTATATGTAAACTTGTCATAATTGAAAACAGCACACTCTCCCCAGTTTTCCAAGCTGTTTGCATTGGTGTCATCCTCAACTCCACATCCTGCTTCTCTCTACACATTTTGACCCGTATTTAATTCATCCATGGCAGGACTTTTTGCCGTCATCGCTGGTATCAGGTGCAAAAAAGTATCGCTCGTGCCTGCGTATCTCCATATTGAATTTGAAATCGGTGAAAAAAAGGGACCTGACAAATTCTTAATCAGCGAAAAGTCCTGTCATTTTTGGGGAAATCAGCCTGACACCCCCAAAAGATGCTCTGACATGGGGGCTAGCTTCGGGGACCCCCCAAATAGCCCTGATAAAGGTATGTGGGGTCTTTAAACAGTCTCAATAGCTGCTGTTTTGCATTTTTAAGAAGGTGGTGAAGAATAGCATTTAGGAAGGTTTTTTTTGCCAAAATAAGTAATCCCATCAAATGTGGGGTACGTGAAAATGGGTGCTAGCATATTTTTAAGTGGCTAATGTGAATTTTGAAATAACTTGAAAAATCCACCTGCTGCAACCAACTGCAATCCAAAAAACACCTGGCACATACTTGGGGACACCCCCTGAGTCTATTTCGCTAGTTTTAAAGTTTGTACCCAACTTTGTTTTTTTTTGCCCCTAAAATGAAAGTACTTTTTTGGGGTCTCCTAAGGTACTTTTTAAAAAACAAATTGACACAGATTACCTTTAGGGGACTGTCCAAGGGGTGCAGGGTGGTATTTGGAAGTCTGCACACCAAAAACCCCAATACTGCATTTTTACTCACCACCTATTCCTAGGTGATACTTTTTCGCCAGGTCTGATGCATTGAGTTTTTGCACCGGCGAAAAGTCAGCCAAATTGAATACGGGGAAAATTGGAATTGGGGAAAATGACATCATCGGCGAAAAAGTTTCACCGAGAACGGCTTTTCGCTCGAAATTGTATACGCCCCTTTTTTTACCTTATTGGGCCAAATGTAATAGGGTGAGAGTTTTGAAAATGTGAGAGTTTAGCAGTAAACTCACATTGGTCGAGTTTTATCTTCAAAATGGGAAAACATCTGGATGAGAGTTTAAATCGTGAGAGTTTTTTTTAGTCTGAAAACATGCGAGTTTGCATGTTCTCAGACTCTGTTACATTGGCAGAGTTTAAAAAGTGTCAGAGTTTACTGCTAAACTCTCACAATTTCTAAACTTTCACCCGATTACATTTGGCCCATTATCTCCTTGAAAACATTTCTAGAGTATGTAATTTTCTGACAATTTCCTAACTTAACAACCACATCCTCCTTCAATCTTGGTTCAGCAACACCCATATTTCCATTCTAGAACCCAACCCAAATGAGGATAATGTTTTCCTCTCTTCCTTTCTCAGTCATCCACATCCATTGAACCACTCTTCAAATCACTATATTTATTCTCTATTAACTCAATTCAAACTACTTATACTTACTGTACCTTCAAGAACATCACCAAACCTTGTCACAATATACAACCCTCCATTAGATGTAAGCTTTTACTGTACTTCTGCTTCCATGACTTTTCACTGCTCCCCATTTCTGTAAGTTTATACCTCACTAGATTTTCCTTCAAAAATTAAAACTTTCAATCATTCTCTGAAAAGCCATCCACTTCTCTACCTATCCTACTCCACCCTGATAATAATCATTCTGAATGTTTCTTCCAAATACTGTACATTCCTATATACATCAAATATATAAAGGGGCAGCTTTTCTCTGCTTTTCCCTCCAAACTACTGGTTTTATTATCTAGCAAATTGACCCAACCCCTAAATATCAAGTGGCTCAATGTAAACCATATATTGTTTATGGGAAACTACTGCCATTCTAGATGGAGGCTTGAACATAAATTTTCCCTTGCACCTAATGTTTTCCATGACAATGCTATGTAGCATTGGCCTCTTCCTGATACCCCTGGGGGGAGGTTTACATGGTTACAATAAAATGTGGAAACTTATATTATACAAGGATTATAACTTTTGTTGTGTGTGTACTGTGGTTATTTAAATATTTATTTTACAGGTGGAGTACAGGTGCCAGCAGGCCATAATATCCCAGCATGCAGGCACTTGATATTGCACAAGTGCTGGCATGTTGGGACTGACTTGCTGGGACCTGTAGACTGCCTGTAAAGAACAATAAGAGTAACTATTATTTTACTATTACCTAAGTACCCAAAGCCCAGGGGGTGTGTGGAAGAGTCATGGGCTTTCAGGCCAGGACTGGTTGTTCCTTGGGTAGGGGGACCATATTTTTTTGGGGGGTGAACAGTTTGGGGCTGCTTACTGTGATGGCAGAGGGCCCCCACTCTGTGCTATGGCATTATCATTCTGGTGTGAAGAATAGTCATAATTAAGTTCATGTGAGAATGTTTATGGGTACATTTTACATATCATTTATGGAAAAAAAATGGTATTGCTGGAATGGATGTTGGGGAAGGTGTGTGGAAGTTTAAAAAATGTAAATACTCGATCATTTTGGTATTTGGGATGGGTAGAGTTAGTATGCATGATGTGGTTAAATTACTGGGTGAGAGTGGATACATTATAATGTTTTTTTCCCTTATTAATTTCCATATTTGTTATCTCCCTCTTATTCTTCTTATATAAATGGAAATAAAGTTATCTTCAAAACATAAAATTGCTGTTGTCACATATCGGGATCTAAGTCCCCATTACTGTGTCCGGTGGTTTCACCTTACTGTCATCTGTGTCCCCGCTGGCTGTACAGTATGTGCCATCGAAGAGATCTGTGGGCACTCATCTTAAAATGTGCAATTCCTGCTGCTCTGCATCATGGGCACTGCCATCCTGGATAGTATCACAAGATCTGCTCAGACCAGTGTTCAGCAACTCCTGTACATGATTCATCCATAATATCAGTTCTAAGGTTGACCTCTTTAAAATGGGAACTGCTGAATACTCATTGCCAGAACAATCACTCTCACTGAGATTCTATACGTTGGCTCCTAGTTCAGATTCTGTTCAGTGCTATCTAGAAAACCTGTTCCAGCATTGCTTCTCAGTATTCAGTTAAGTGCTATCCAGAACATTTGATTTGTTATTGCTTCTCAGAATTCTGTTCAGTGTTGTAAGAAAACTTGTTCCAGCATTACTTCACAGCATTCAGTTCAGTGCTATCCAGAAAACATGTTCCACTATTGCTTCACAGCATTCTGCTCCAGTACTACCCAGAAAATCAGTTCCAGTGTTGCGTCACAGCATATGTCATTGCAGTCTGCCTCAATTGTGTTTCTGCAATCCAGTAATAATTCATTGCAGTGTGCCTCTGCACATTCTACATCTGCTGCATCCACAGATAATCATGCTAGCCTGCATCCATTCTCAATACCATTCTCCAGCATCAGTCTTTTGCTGCTAATAAACCTTCATGAAGAACAGTATTATTAAATGCTGTTCATTCACACTTCTGCCCATACAACTAGCCCTAGGGTTCCTGACCCCAATCAACAAACACTTTGTTAATGAGCGATTTCTGGATATAAGCAATGAACCTAAATGGTTAGAAAAAAAATGAAACAAAGTTTTAATCCTGTGTATCGACCTGGCTATTGTTTTTTGCAATGTTTCTTTTTTCTCCATTCCTTATGACAGTTTCTCTATCTGGCTGTGTTTAATGCTACTCTACACTGGGTTTGCATACTTAATTTAATTAACCTTGGACTTACCTACCCTCTGTTAAAGCCTCTATTAATCCATCTGCAATATGTGGTAAATACTTTGAGAGACTTTTGCAACTGCAGATATCTGTGTATATATTATTACATACACAACTGTTTCCAGTATGGCTGCATACACCATATATATATATTTTCTAGCATCATGTCTCTTATTCCTAAATTGTTAATCTGTATCTGTGGCAGTGTGCTGTTAATTAGATCTCTCTGCCACAGACATCAGTGTTTTCAAAGTATGGATATTTGCCCAATTTTTTTCAATTTATGTCTGAGATTGCAGAATAATAATAATTTATTTATTACCAGTTATTTACATAGCACACACATATTCTGCAGCGCCTTATAGACAATATTTACCAATTCACGTCTGTCCCTGTCCCAGTGGAGCTTACAATCTATTTTCCCTACCATAGAGTATGTACACATAATGTACATACACACTAGGGTTATTTTTTTGTTTGGAGTCAACAGTATACTTTTGGAGTATGGGAAGAAACAGCTTTTTAGTTTGCAAGTGGATCTAAAATGTGCACTGCTCTGAAAATCACATTCACCATTATGGCACAAAAATGTGTTTTAGGAGCAATGCACACATTTATAAAAACTATTTCAACTATTTAAAAATGCAAATGTATATGAGGTATAAATAAGAACCAAACAAGCAGTGTATGATAAAAAAAAATATTTAACAAAGAGGAAAGGGCAAATATAATATTAAGTTCTGCTTAATTATAGGCTTGCCATATCAACCCTTTAATTTGGGACACATGAGATGCACAGGTTCTGTGGCTGGCTGACTTCAAGTCTCCATTTCACCTGGTTTTAATTAGCCACAGGAACCTGTGTAAGTTACATGTGTTCCAAACTAAAGTGAAGATTTGGCAAGCCTACTTAATGATAAAATTGCATTCATTGAAGTCCCACCTGAAAAGGTTAAATGACTGTAGGGCAGTGGCATCCCTACCTGTTGATGCACCTGGTGCGGTGGGTAACTTAGCAGTGTGAGCAGCAACGCCACGCGCCGGGAAAAAGGGGCGTGACTTCAGGAATGAGGGTGGGGTCATGCACCCGAACCCTGGCTTTAGTCTCTCGGGGGGGTCCGGAGGTGTGGGCTGCCCCCCGGGGACCAGAGTACTTGTAATGTCGGCTCTCTCACTGTGACAGGAGCCAAGTGCTACACATAATTCTACAGTGCAGCACCTGGCTCCTGTCACTGAGGGAGAGTCTGCACTTTGGTGTCACCCCTCAGTGGATGACACCCGGGTGCGGCCCGCATCCCCCTTGTGATGCCACTGCTGTAGGGGGTAAAGTTACTAAAGTGAGTGTTTTTACAAGTGGAGATGTTGCCCATAGCAACCAATCAGATTCTAGCTATTATCTTCTGGAAGGTGCTAGTTAAATCTTAAGTAGAATCTGATTGGTTGCTATGGGCAACATCTCCATTTCTAAAAACTGTCACTTTAGTAAATTTACCCCTGGGAGTCTAATATAGAGTTGTCACTGGTGTAAATCTAAAGCTACAAAATATATTTTCATACTGTGGAGGAGATGTACTAAGCTCTGTACAGTGATAAATTGGAAAGTGATAAACGACCGGTCATTCAGTTCCTAACTGTCATGTCACAGACTGTGTTTGAAAAATGACAGTTAGGAGCTGACTGGTTGGCACTTGAACACTCTCCAATGTATCACTTTTCAGAGCTTAGTACATCTCCCCCACTATATTTATTTTTGAAACTTGCTTTAGCCATTTACAAAAGACATACAGTACAAGAGAGATTATACCCCAGAAAGACAAGACAACCCTGAAAAATGATTAATAAAATAAACAAAGAGATCTCTAAATAGTTAACAAAATAAATATTTTGGCTCAGGTTAGCATTCAGTGCTCTAAAATTGAAGATTTCAAAAGAGGAAAGCTTATGCAAAAAATGGTGAATATTCAGACCAAAGTAGGTATTTTAGGACAGATTAGTGGTGATGTTTTGCCAGATCATATTTTGGACCCTTGTCATGTTTGAATGTCAGGAGGTATAGGTAAAGAAGTTAAAATATAACAAAAAATAGTTTTTTAAAACCACAGCTAAATAACCTTTAATATACTGTAATAGGAGACAAAATCAATAGAGTTCAATTAGCGCAAAAAAGAGAAACAAGCATAAATTAAAATCTACAGTCTCACCAATTACTTTAAAATATACAATGCAACAAAGGGGTGATCTTAATTCATATTTGATAAAGATCACAGCGTGGTTGAAACATGTTGGCAGAGGAGCTGTGCCTGACGCTACCAAGGTTAAGGAGGAGACCGACACTTCAGGCGGTGGAATGTCCTCGTTGAAACATCTTTACCCAACTGCTGATTTTGAGGCTTCTGTCTCAAAACCATTTGGTAGGAGTCCATTTCAAATGCACTTTATCCATTCCAACTGTATATTTGTTATTTTGTCCTTTACTTAATTTTATATCGTTTTTACACTATCCCACTATTTCTCTCTCTAATTCCTTACATGTTGGGAGTAAAACTTCCTAAGGAGGCGGAGAATTGGAGACTTTAAATGGGATTATTTAAGACTATTGACAAATAGAAGTGCTCCATTCATATATATCACCAATCAAATGGTAACATTGATGGACTGTGGAACATAATTGAAACACTATTAACTTTTAAACATCATAAAGGGACATATCTTTTTTATCTATTTATTTCTGAGCACCACTTTGTTGCACACTTTGATTGGAGCCTGTATATACAGCACATGTGGTTAACCTGGAAACTGTCTTTTTAACCACTTAAGTGGCAAATATTTTTTCCAAAAATTGCACTATTGTTGTCATGTGTTTATACAGATTGGTTTGGCAGAGGTAGTCTACACACCAGAACACCAGAGTACACACCAGCGGATGTCATGAGGCAACAAACAGCCTAAATGCTGAACCAGTAAGTGGTTTATTGATGGTAGATACAGTACAGCCTCACTCACAGTTATACACACTGGTTACATGGAGCAAAGCTTAAGCTGAGTGGGGTATCATACAGCTCATATACAGGGTAAAGAAAAAGAAGACTCTTTTTGGGAGGCACTCTTAAATATGAATATCAAATTAAAATATTGTAAACTAATGACTTTTAAAACTTAACTTTTGATAAATCTATACATAAAATAAATCACCTTCAGTGGATAAATACAAGGAGAAGGAATCTCCATAACTAGTGGAAAACCATTCTCTGGTGAAAATATAAAGATTAGTTAAATTATAAGAGAGGATCTTAGTCTGAGAATATAGCTTTAATTCATTAGAGTAAAACAGTGTCTCTTATATCCTCCCTCCTGGAGCTAATGAATTGTGGTTTTCTATTACTATAATATTGCTTATGTGAGAGCCAATCATCAAAATAATATTTTATAAGTCAACCTTTCACCTTTTTGTGACAGTAATATAAAGGATTTGCATTGTATCAGAACATTTGCATATAAGAGGATACAATTAGACCTACACATCCATAGGTAGATCATTCAAAACCGTATTTCAAGATTACCGTTTGGAATGGACGGGCTTCACATACATATATTGATGTCCCTCCTGAGGCAATAAATCCTCTAGATCCTGAAAAAGTCTGCCATATAAGCCCCTGAGTGTTGTGCAGACACGTTTACAAAACAGTAAGGTAACAGATATTGCCATATAAACTAGTAGTGGTATACCAATAATTCTTTTCAAACATCGATGCTCATTATTCAATCTTATAGCAGTAAACCATGCTCCTAGATACACATCTGTTACTAAACCCTCTGGCACCTATAGTGATCCTACAACATGCATAATCAGATAATCCAATATGACATATACTAGATGCTGCAGAGTAAAAAGCTGTAATAACACCGAATCCGCATCTGCTTTCTCTCTGTATGTCCAAAATGATCCGCAGGTGAACAAAAAGATGATAAAGCATGCAACAAGCACTAACAAATATAAAAAAGTATAGAGGTGAATCTGCTGTTGCGGGAACCGGAGAGCAAGACACCTGATGGAATACCAGTGCAAGGAATCAAAACTGACCAGCCCACATTGAGAGTTCACCAATGGAAAATGAAATAGAGATGCTGTCACATAGGCTGTGTCACGGTAATTCACAACGATAAGTCAACATAGTTTCTCAATACAATGATACCCAAAATTAGTCTTCTGAAGTCTGGTCCATGCACAGACCAGAACCTCGTACTCACAGACGTTAATTGGCTTGTTCACTGTTCTCCGATGAGTGTATATGGGCAGCGGGTAGCAGTGCAGGCTGTTATGTTCTGGGTTGTTTGTGGACCCGGGGTGGTAGCAGGAGCGATCACAGAAGAGGGTTTGAATATAAAACTAGGTTTTTTAATAGGTGCTTGAGTAGACATAAAATATGGCAGTAAATAAAAGTTCTGTAGTGGGAGTAATGGGTTAATGTCCAAGTAGAAACAATTAGAACTGTCCAGGTGTGCAGGTAGTGAGACTGGAATAATCAACCAGGTATGCAGGTAGTGATGCAGGAAAAAAATAAGCCAGGTATGCAGGTAGTGAACTAAGGCAAATGAGCAGGATGTCAGCAGGCTCAGGCACTCAGGTATGGGCAAGGGTGGTGGAGGAAGCAGGGTAGTCCAGCGGAAGCTAGGAGCTGACAGGCAGACTGGCAGACAGCGAATTACACAGGAACAATACACAGGCTGAAATACACGTTGCACTGGCAAAGAAGGAAGGCACTGAACCTTCCTAAATACCCCACGCCGTGCTGTTACTGGCCAGAGGGAACATGTGACTCACCAGGATTGGCCAGCCGCATCACATGGCCAGAAGGCAAAATGGCGGCGCCCATGCCAAACGGAACGGAGATGCCGCCAGGCCTTTCCAGCGCAGAGTGACAACAGGCCCGCACAACAACGCGCACAGCCAAAGCCCCCCGCCAGACATCAGCTCCGCCACCAGACAGCCTGCGCCACAAAGACCTCACAGGTAATACCCGCCTAGCGCCATGCTGAAATACCCTGGCCGTGACACAGGCTCTCTGTATATTGGTGTGGAATCGGCAAACACTCAGGTCTCACAGAGCATATGGAGACTTGAATCTCCCACAGTGGTGCTCTAACACAGTGAACAAGATGGCACTTCATATGTTCAGTAGTAGGTTCAGCGGCCAGCTCAGTAAGGGAGCGAAGCCTCCCTGGAGGTTCCAACATGGAGTCTCTACTACTTGGGACATCAAACAAAACTGTAGACTGTAACAGATTGCCATTTATCACCCAATTTAATCACAGATATTTAGAATGTTGATCATCAATCAAACAACTTTGGCCACTATTAACACAGACAAATCCCTTTTGGCTCTCCAGAACGCCAGACCACTGCTCAGCTATAAACGGGTATATAACATAAAATCTCTATTGGTGCACCTGATATGAGACTCCCATGTTTAATATTGCCTCAGTAATAAACAAGAAATTCTGCTATAAGTGCATTAGATTCACAACATGCAGATACATGATTACTGGGATTACACTTTTCCATCACAATCTGGAACATCATTTTAACATAAAATATTATCTGAGCTGCCTGAGATCTTATGTGATTTATGTAATTCTATGTCCCTTCAACTACCCTCTGTTGGCAAGACTGAACGCATCCTATGGGAGAGGATGGCTCTACATTACTCAGCCATCAAGTAGGCCATCACCACGGGAATGAGCGACCAACCATTTGCTGACCATTTTGCTAAATTAAAGCATCCTGTCGACTCACTGTAGCACATGGTCTTCGAACATGTTCCAGCATCTGCCCATGAGGGTGACCAATCCAACCTGTTACTTATACTGGAAGCATACTAGATTTTCAAACTGAAAGCTATTAATCCATCTGGGCTCATTGAACAGTAAAACCTCTCTTGCTTTCTCTAAAATATTGACTTTTGAATGCTACCATTATGCAGTTAAGGTACTCATTCTAATATACATTTTTGATTGTCTGGTTCCCCTGGACACCTCTCCACTTTGTTACACTGCTTTTACATTATTTTTTCTCATACTATCTAATATATTCATATTTTTTAATTAGTAACATGATATCTCTCTCTCTCTCTCTCTATATATATATATATATATATATATATATATTCACAGTATACATATTAATTGTCTGGAGGGATACCTGTACTTGTTTATAACAGTATAAAGCATGATTGTCATTGTTGATAAATATTTCACCCTCCTTGCCTGGTCCTGACTGATTAACCCCTCGGGTACCTTTATCAATACAAAGCCTCCCTTTGTTGTATTCACTAACTCAGGCCACTCTTTGGACTACAACCTAGATTCTGTTACTAACAACAATTCTGTTCATAAATGGTGCTTGTCTCCAACTACTATTTACTTCCTACCCTTTTCTGAATTGCCCAGTTGCACCCTGCATTTGTATTTCATTTGCCCATATGTTTTACATGTTGCTGTTCCTTGCAACACATTCACAAAATAAATTTTATTTTTTTATTATGAAAATATAAAGTGTTTATTTATGAATTGGGTAGCATCTTATTGGGCACTTGAGCCACTATCAATAAAATCCAACACGGACCCTCACAGGAACTGCAATTTTTGGACCCTTGCAGGAACTGTAATTTTTTGTGAACCTAATGGAGAAAGCAAAATTGTATTCCTGCACTAGTTTCACCTACTTATTATCATTTATTTATATAAATGGTGTCCTAGGGATATTCATGTTTTTATTATATGTAAGTCTCAATTACTAATTTACTTTTTAGAAGTGCCACTGATACCCCTTAATTAAACTGATTCAAAAGAATAAAGGAGAAAAAGGAAAGGGGTTTTCCTCTTTAGTACACTTATCCCTTGGTAACATGCAGTATTTTTTTGCTCTATTTGTGTTGATTAGTCAAATTAAAACATAACCTTTAATTATTTTTTATATTAAAATATAGCAGCAGAATGTTTACATAAAAGTTAACAATAGTAATTGTAGTAGCAAAATATTAATATAAAACTAACAGTAGTGTATATACTGTAGATAGAAAAAGTGTTTAAAATATTTTAATTGAAAGGAGTGCCCTCTGTACCCAGTTCCTATTCAAGCTCTTATAAGAGCTTATTATCATTCAACTTGATCTCAAGAAATATATTATTTATTTCACTGGTCTAGTTAGTAAGGAATCTATTATTTACTCCTTGTATGAAATATCTTATTTATTTCAATTATTCCATAATTATTTTGACCTGTGTATAGAATAATGTGGCTCAAGCTATCATTAGTGATGTATCCTCATCAAATAGATACTACTGTTAAACGTGCTGCTCTGAATATTTTTTAAAAATCTTACATTTATTGTTATTCGCATCATACTGTCACCGCATGCTCTGCATTAGTTAGATCATCATTGTATGTCTGTATATTTTGCTCAGAAGTTGGATGTCATGATTTCTTTTAAGGGGGGTATCCACTAGACGATAAAGTTGAACGATTGAACGATAATGATAAAATCGTTCGATAATCGTCTGAACATCGTTTGCAAATCGTGCAGTAATTGTTTCTAACGATGTACGATGCGCGCTCCCGCTGGTCGTTTGATCGTCTCCTCCATCGACTGAACATGCAGGTCAATTTCACTTGATTGCTTACAAATCGGTTACACATCGTTTACACATCGTTTACACATCGTTCACGCTGAACGATCAAACGATGAACCACTATCTGCCCACTATAGCTGAAAACTCTCAATCACAGATTAAAACAACATAGTTTATTGTTATATCTTTTGCAAATCGTTTGCATATCTTTTGCAAATCTTTTGCAAATCTTTTGCAAATTGTTCAGAGTGGAAGATCATATTTCAAGGGAAACTTCAAGGGAAAATCGTTAAGATGTTGGACAGGAATAAAATCGTCTAGTGGATGCCCCCCATTATACACTTTATTCAGTGTTTTGTACATGATACTATGTATCTAATGAATCAGGTACCATGTATCCACTTGCTGTGTAGTAGCTATTATATTGTTACTGTTTGATGATTTGTCAGTCTCTTATTCTTACTAGTGAAATCCGCTATAAGGAGTGTATAAATCCAATAAAGCACCTTATTTTTCACTGATGCTGTAAAGGATCTTTCCCTAAGCTGCTATTATGATTGTCACAGGGTTTATAGTGAGAATATACAGCGCACTGTTCAATTTATTAGCCATAATATGTGTGTTTGTGCAGCCAGAGTATACAGTATTTGGTTATTATAAAGTTACATCTGCTGATCAGCGGGCATTTACAGAACAGCTGTTAGTGTATATATGGGTTATACCATCACCACACAATTCTGATATCACAGATCTGCTGACATAACAGCTAGTCACTTAATATTGATCAACACATACAGCTACATATATTATCCATCCGTTCTGATTTCTCCCAAAGTGGACAGTATTATATATTCACAGTATATTCATTGAAGTGTGATTCTTTTATGATATAAATTGTTTATTGGCTGAGGTATGTATGGTAGCACAACCTGAATATATGTGACTGCCTTAATGTTACATCTCCCAGTCCATTCGCTGCTGTAATTTAGGGATCTGCACACACAGCAGCTTTACAGTCAGTACCTTATTCCATCCAGTATCACAAATCTACAAACATAACAGTTTATCACATAGTAATGGGTAACATATACTGTACAGCAATTTATATTATTGGATGATCTTTCAACTACTGTTGGTTTTACAGTATATTAATATTTCACTGCTACATTTATTATTGTTAACTGTTAAATAAACATTCTGTTGCTTCAGTTTCATATACAAAATAATTAAAGGTTATGTTTTAATTTGACTAATCAACACATAAATACTGTATGTTACCAAGGGATAAGTGCACTGAAGAAGAAAACCCCTTTCCTTTTTTCTCCTTTTTTCTTTTGAGACTGACACTAGCCTCAGAATCTATATGCAATGGCTCGATTCAGATACAGGCACAGGGAGTACACTGATGATACAATCTAGGGTAGGTTCCTATAATATATATGTGGTTACACAATATTTATTGCTCTTGATCAGAGTGCATTTCATGTTTACTTATTTAAATTGTGCTAACATGTCATAATATGTTACAATTTCAGTACACACCACCATGTACCCCCTTAAATACTTTCTCTTATGAAAGTTTACTTTACTTTCTATAACAAAATGCAGTTTATGTTTTTAAATTTCTGTGCACTGTTTTGATTGGTTAGTGCTTGTAATCTGTGACATTAATAATGGATGCAGCTGTTTTTTGGCTCCAATTTGGTCACCCTGTAACCTATTTATTTTAAACCATTTACGATCACTTGTAAAGTTGCTTGATAAAGGGCAAAGCTATGCTTGAAATGTTGCTGATCTATCTATCTATTATTTTCATTTAGGTTAAAATACACTGTGAGATATCATCTCAACCTATACTATTCACAACTGACAGTTTTCTACAAAGCAGTGACCTTTCTATAAAAGCTGAGTGACATCACAAAGGCTGAGTCTCATGATCATACTGAGGAGGAAAATCACATGGTGTCTGCATTTCACCATTGCTATCTATCTATCTATCTATCTATCTATCTATCTATCTATCTATCTATCTATCTATCTATCTATCTATCCTACATTTAGGTTAAGAAAAGCTTACAGTGCATGGTCAAAAGACATATTAGCAGATACAGTAGAGCTGATAACTGAAAGCTCTACAACAAGTCACATGATCATCACGTTGAGGTTATAAATCACATCCTACCTGCATTTCACCACTGCTATCTATCTATCTATCTATCTATCTATCTATCTATCTATCCATTTTGATTGAACATTTAGGTTAAAATAAGCATATTGTGATATCTCATATTTGGAGATACAGTTATGCTAATCTGCATGGTCAGGACAGAATATAACAAGTGTTCATTTGATTTGATTCTGCTTAATGGAAGAAGTGGGAATGCATTGCAAAAGATGCAGGAAGACATTCGTAAATTTTAACAAATCAGTCTACAACAACTAACTAGTCCCAGGTTGGGACATATAAGTAAGACTTAGTTCCTTATTTCTGATAATAGGGGAGAGTCACATTCCTAACATATAACAAATGTAGCCAATTTTAATAGGGAATAATGGAGACCCAATCCTTCCTTGCTTAATGACCACATGGTGACCAATAACAACATCATGATATCAAAATATATTTTACAGAAAATTGCTTTCACAAACCTATGATATTGAAGGCTCATAAATATGTAGTGTGGTGAGATTTTATACAGAATGGCACTAAGCTAAATGAGGAGAGACAGGATAAAGTTTACATTGTATAATACCGACAAAGCTGCAGCATCAGATCACCATTGGTCACAAAGTCCATCTGAGTTAGCTTAAGTTTATGCAGAATGGCCAACGAAATTGCTCAGTCGGGGTCAGAAAGTCTGTGTCGGAAGACACAGAACCTGACCCCCACATTCCCAGAAAATGGGGATGACACGCCACCATTTCTGGAAATGCAGGCTGTCTCCACATACTCTCTGTCCCCAAATAGCACCTGTCTTTCAAACAGGCTGTGGCTTTGGGGAACTGCAAGAGATCTCACAATAGACAATTGACGCATGCTCAAAACAGATGTTGCACATGCGCCAATCTTCTAACATCGGAGATGTACTCAAACCATTGGGTTTGCATACATATCTGAATAAGCCCTTAGTTTTAAATATCTAGGCTGCTCTTATTAGATTTACATTTTTACATGTTGGCTTCAACTAGTTTTGGTGGACTTCTTCTAAATCTAACAATGATGCCAAATGTTATCTAATCTAGTATTAAACCCATATGCAATATAATATAATAGAATAATATATTAGATTGGTTTCTAAAAAAAATATCTAATACATTTTGAGTACTATAGAATAAATCTCCTTGGCAGCATGCAGGGTGTTCATATAGTAAGTGCACACTCTCAAACTATCACCCACCCTGAAAGTGTCTTCATGCTGCAGGTGATCTAAGAAGTAGAAACCTAATCACAACTAGTGGAAGCCTAATCACAACTAGTGGAAGCCTAAGCACAACTAGTGGAAGCCTAATCACAACTAGTGGAAGCCCAAGCACAACTAGTGGAAGCCCAAGCACAACTAGTGGAAGCCTAATCACAACTAGTGGAAGCCTAAGCACAACTAGTGGAAGCCTAATCAGAACTGTACATTCTACCATTAGAAAAACTCTTTTCTCCAACTATTCCCTCCTGGACAAGAGTTTTTTTTCTATAATGATGGCTAACAGAAAGTATTTTCTGAACTCTGGATGATCCCTTAGGTTCAATATTGTCTGTCATCATACACTAACAATCTGCTGATTTTACAATATTGTAGCCACAGTTGAGGACATCTGTCAGGAGAAATAACCTAGGCACTATCTCCACTGTCTACAGAACAATGTGGATAGCATTAAAGGATACATTGCATGCAGGTTTAGTGAGATGGGATCATGAGCGACTGAAAACTGTAACATAGAGCTTGTGGAAAAATATGCTATTTTTTATGTTTAGTTGATATGCACATTTACATAAATATCTATATATGCAATAACAAATATAATATCAATATATACATTCAATATAAACAAACATATCTTTTACCCATTTGGAGCTCATGACTGAAAATTCTTATCATAAAACTAAGATCACATAAAATGTCAAGTATTTCAAAATAAAAATAAATAAATTAAAAAATTATATTTAATTAATAGCCTTTTGGATATCAGTTCTAATCTAGCCTGGGATCCGAACTCATAACCCTTCTAACATTGTTCACTGAACATTACCTCTACACCACAGAAGCGGTATATTATCCTAGGTAATAACACTAGACCTCATCTCATTTAGTGTTCTTAATATTTATATATTCAATAATCACAATTAATTCTTTGAAATACATACTAATTGCTATTGCTTGTTTGTTTTATATTAATATCTCAAAACATATAAAATGATGAATACAATTGTTGACTAATGATATCAACAAAAATTATTCATGTTATCTCAACCAGGTTTCAAACACATGACCCTGATATCACTAACCCATCGACATTACCTCTACACCATAGTGATAGTTCTTATACAAAGGCAAAAGAACACAAACCTTATCACATAGATAGTTCTATACTCTCACATGAATTCATTAGTTACCCCTAAATCTTGGGAATAAACCCATATATAAATTTTTTAGTTCAGTCATAATAGATAGACCTCATATTTTATTTTGTCATTTTTTTATTATATCTTAATTTATTTAACTTTATACTGGGCTATCCAATCATAAAAAATAGTAATGAAAAATCAGATGGAGATCATCACTAAAACATTGCTTAAAAGTCCATTGGACAATAGACCACCAGAAATGCATTTTCTTCATGAATAAATTAATGATACAATAAACAAGAATGAAACATCTAACCAGCTGTTCATTATCCCAGGGACCTTAACCCAAGGAATCCAAATCCATAGGCAAAATTAATACTGGTTTATGCAGCCCATGGATGCATGGATCCATACTGTCACCTTGGCTGAGGTCAGGGTAGTGAGAAGATTTTGGTAGGGACCTTCAAATTGTGGGTCCAATCCTTCCCTCACATGATTCTTTATGACCACCCTGTCTTCAGGCTCCAGGGAATGGGATTCTCCTGAGAAATTGGGATCTGGAATAGAGGTAGACACTTGGTGGTGTATTTTGGTTAGTTTTTGTTGCAAGTTAATGACAGTTAAATCTGCATGCTCATGCTGCAATTGCTGAGAGAAATAACATTCTGTTCTAGCTGGAGACAAAAACAGTATCTTCAAAGAGGTAATTTTATGCTTCCCACTGGGCTATGTGTGACTGAAAATAGTGCCAAGGGTAAACATTCTAACCAGTTCCAGTCATTAGTTTCTGCAATTTCAATTTTAGGCTATAGTTCAATCTTTCCACCCCAGTAAAATGTGTACCTCTGTCACTCTCTATTACCTCAGGTACTCCAAATCTACAAATCACTTATGCAATCATTTTTTTGCAACTGTTCTTGTGTCTGCTAATCTGCAAGGCCAGGCTTCTGGCCACTGAGAGAAGAGGTCCTTACACACCAAAATATACTCATAGCCTGCTACTTTGGGTAACTGTGTGAAGTCAATCTGGAAGGGGTAGCCTTAAGAAGCACAGAAGCTGTTTTCCCTGGTTATGTAGGGCACATATTTTACAGCCAATGGTATAGGCCTGTGCTGCCTGCATGGACCCAGGAGGTACCCAATGTTTGTTTAAAGTATTATCCATAGTGTCTCTGGAATTATGTGCTTTCCTATGAAGTATCTGAGCCATGACTGGGTAGAGTGAGCTGGACAGACAATGGCGTTGGTCCACCATCCACCTCTCTTCTCTTTCTTCTGCTCCTAGTCTTTTGCAGGCTGCTATTTCCATCTATGGGGCTTGTGCTTACATTTTCTGCAGTAGGCTAGGGTTGAATAGTCCTACTGATACTGTTAACATGTTAACTAGGGGTGGTTTCAGGGAAACCTTTTTTTCACCCTGTCTGCTAATGCATTCCCTCTTACTTCCATAGTATTGTCTTAGGTGTGTGCTTTTACCTTTACAAAGACCACCTGCCTGGGTAACTGCAAAGCAGCAAACAAGGTTTTATTTTTTTTGTTTAATAGGCTTGCCATATGATCCCATAAATTCTCTACTCTTCCATATTGTGCCATAATCATGATCTATCCCATAGTCATACCTTGAATCATTAAATATTCACTGTTTGTCCTCTTGCATATATAGACATGGCTGCTATGGTCCACAGCTTGGCTTCTTGTGCTGATCTGGAAGGTGGTAGAGCCTCCTGTATGAGAATATCAGTTTCCGTGGTTACTACATAACCTGTGTGTGGCTTACCCCCCACATAATAATGTGGCCGATCAATAAAAAGGTAAAGGTCTGTATCCTGAAGGTGCATGTCAGCCATGGTGGGAATGACACATGTCTCTAGTTTCATTAATTCAAAACATCATGGTCATCAGAGAAAAAAGTGGGGGTATCTGAGTCTCGTATCCTATAGTTGCCTTCTGCATGTCATGATTGGTGTTTGAGAATTACCTGACTCAGGTGTTGAAGTGGATTCAGTGGAGACCAGCTTGACTGGAACCATGGTTGAGGTAAATAGCTCTATTTGCAAAAGAATTGTACAGCAGTGAGAACTGCCTTGGCTGATAAATGACAGGAACATGAAACTTGTAATGTTGGACTGGAACTAGAAGAAGACTTGGAGGAACCAGACTTGGACCGGCAGGAAGACTTGCTGAACTGGACTGGTGAACTTGGAACTTGACTCTGGACTGGAATAACGTGGATTGAACTGATGAACTTGGAACTTGATTCTGGACTGGAATATCGAGGAACGGACTTGGAATATCACTTTGGACTGGAGTATCATGGAATGGACTTGGAATATCACTCCGGACTGGAGTATCATGGGATGGACTTGGAATGTCACTCCGGACTGGAGTATCCAGGGGCTGTGCTAGGAAGCACTGGTAACACACAGGGAACTCAGGATCATAAGTCATGCAAAAACAATGGACATAATGCACTGGCCTGGGAACTGGTAGAATTTCTGGATTGCCAGGTATTGCAGTAGCAGGTTTTCTGGATTGCCAGGAATTGCAGTAGCAGCTTTTCTGGATTGCCAGGAGTTACAATAGTAGGTTTTCTGGATTGCCAGGAATTGCAGTAGCAGGAGCCAGGGATACACTAGTACACAGAAGCAGCACGAACCATACACCATGGGAAGTAACGAGATGTTCAGGCCCAGAATGCCATCAGGGAAGGATATACATACCCTAGGTCTGGCAGCAGTTGGTGGATATGGACAGGTGGTCTGGCAGTAGCATTCTGCGTGGTGGAAGGCACAACATGCAGAGGGAGTATTCATCTCTCCAGCACTGAGAATCAGAACCACACCTGCTATTCCAATCAAGACTAGCAATGCTCACAGACAGAGGAGAGCCCAGGTGAACAATCAGTGTGGAAGGGAATGTATACAGAGAAGTGTTGCAGCCAGCATGCAAATTGCACACAAAGATCCATGGAGCAGCTGGAAGAGGTAAGTCTCAAGGCAAAAGTTAAAAAACTTGCCAGAGTTGTGACACTGCACTGTCATCCACATCATTATTATTATTATTTTTATTATTTTCCCCTCTTTTAGACCCAGCAGTAATAGGGTAGCTAATGGTGATATTGGATGGTGTTAGTAATGCTACTTCATACTTGGTGAGATTGGCAGCGGAGAGGTGTCTGATTTGGGCCTGACTGAGTATTTCAGTGACTGCATGTAGTACCTGTATTGTAAGTGGGTCACCTGAGACAATATCTGCCACTTTGTCTATAAGTACAGTATGGCTACAGAAACAACAGCACAGACACACAAAGGTGCTCCTCATATTACAGAATCCAACTGTAAAGAATAGTATCCAAGAAGCTTTTGTTTTCCCCTGTGTTGCTGTATAAATAAAACCTGGGCATGACTTGAATTTTCATGATAGAAAAGTGTAAATGGTTTCATATAATCAAGAAGTGCCAAAGCTAGGGCACTAAGGATGTAATTTTTAGTTGTGTGAAAATTAGGCTTTGGTAGTCTCACAGATCTATGAGTCCTTACTTAGGATGTCCTTTCAGAGCATCATACAGTACCTGAAGCTTCTGTGATGCATTTGGAATCCACTCCCTATAATAGGTTATGAGGCCTAGAAACTCGCTGTGCTGTTTTAATGTACTGGGGAGTGGCACCTGTGAAATAGACATTCTCCTTTCAGCTGTAATGTGCTTGGCTCTAGCTGATATACTGTACATTGGCCAAGAAACTGGACATGAGTTTATAGTAACATGCACTTGTTTAGTATCTGAATAGAGAAGAAGATCATCAACATATTGAATGAGAACTGTGCTTGTATTATAAGAGTGCCATTCTATAAGAACTAGTGACATGGCTTCTGAAAAGGAGGATGATGTAGCTTCTCCCTGTGGTAATCTAGAATGTGAAGACCAGTATAAGTTGGCTCTCCTCTGTTAGGAGAACTGAGAAGAAAGCAATTGCCAAATTAATGACTGTGAACCATTTGAGGTAGTAGGAAGTTAGTTAGGCAGCATTTGGGGATTGGGCACAATAGGGCTATCTATCACCATCCTTTTATTGACCTCTCTAAGGTCATGAATCATCCCATAGGATGTTGGCTCACCTGGTTTAGTTTTCTTTTTAATTGAGAACAGGGGTGTATTTCATGGGGAGCGGCAAGGCTTCAGTACTACAGCCTGTATGTATTCTTGTATCTGCTTGCCAATTGCATTTGTTTGGTCTGGATTAAGAGGATACTGTTTTATATGCACAGGTTGGACATTGGTTGGACATTGGGTTTGAGTTGTATAGACATCAGTGTAATGGGCAAGAGTGCCACATCAACTTACTTGAGGCCCAAAGTTTATCTGGATTTTGAGACTGAATTTCCTCCTCACTGATGTCTGCCTGGTTAATGTGTGCATCTAATGTATGGGCATACATATAGGTGTCAAAAGCAACTGACTGCTGCTTTCCTGCTCCAGTTATAATTGCTACATCCCCATCTCTGTATATTATGGCAGCTTCAAGGGCTGACAATAAGTCTGCACACTATAAATTGACTGGGCATGTCTCTGACACTAACACCTAGGCTACCACTGATTTCCCTGTAGGAAATTGTACTAAAAGGGGTTTGGTTATTTGTAATGGAATAGTAGTGCTAAGTAAGCCAATGACATTCATACTATCATTATTATTACACTGGGAGGAATCTGATTTAACCTTACAATGGTTTTGGCAGCCCCACTATCCACTAAGCAGGGTATAGTCACTTCATGTTCTAACTCTACAAGTATGGTGCATTGAGGCCCTAAAACATTGTGTGTCACCACAGCAGAGTGGGGACATGGGAGCCATTTTCCTGTCACTTTGGGTTTGTCCCTTTGGCTCTGAAGTTTTGTTGTCAGGGCCCAACAATCACTTTTCATGTGAACATGCTGATAGCACTGGAAGCAAAGGTCCCTGCATTTTGCCTCATCTGCCCATAGTTCCTACTGTCCCTTTCTGCCTCTTCCTGACCTAGGGTAGTCTCTATTGTTTTGGTTATCTGTGTTATAACATAGACAGTCTGAGGGGCAGATTTGTAATGTCTTTCTACTCTCTCTTTGTGATTTTGCTCTATGGCTTTCAAAATAGTGAGAAGTATGATGAATGGGGAGCAGAATGGCCAATTCCAGGGTTGGGGGGGTACTCCTGGATGAAGACATTTACATTGTGTATAAATTTTACTAGACCAGTAATATAAACCATTAGTAAATCCATATCTCCAGGACCCCGTAAGTCTGTCTGAATATTTTGTAATATTTCTCTTAGGATGGTCACAGGAGGGACAAGACTCAGACCATGGTGAACCATAATTCTGACATATGGTATCTCCTGGAATGTTACAAAATCCACAATTTAGACATCTCGAATCAGGATAATGGAGCTTAATCTGACTTCCTTTTAAAGGATCGTCAGACACTGTACTTTGTGGTCATCTATTGGAATTGTTTACCACTGTATCCCACCATTTTCCTATATCACAGAAAGTGGCAACAGAGTGGAATGGAAATAGTTGATCCTTCTTCATAAGGATCCCTTGGATTTACTTTTGAATCTATGCTGATAAGGATGATTGGCCCACCCGATAACTGAGTCTGAATCACAGTACAGACACACTGACTACAACTTCTTATACAATCTGGTGCCAACAACTAACTCTAGATGTGTGTTCACTAGCCAAAATGTAAGTCCAAATATCTAACACCACTGATACCCCCTCAAATTAGAATCTGCCAATCTATGTATTATAATATTTAAACAAACATTTAAGACATATTTCCTGACCCCAGGCACCTCATATGGGTACCAACAGGGAACTACAGGAAACCTTTCCAGAGTCAATGAGCAGCTTTATACACCATCAATTGATTCAATTGGCACAAGCAGTCTATCAATCTCTTCAACCAAGGAGTCATTGGCATCCAAGTAAACCTGCCATTCAAGCCAGCTGTGGTAGATCTGTGTTAGTCTTTACTCCAAGGTTTCAAAGGGACAGACATATTCCTGTGCACAACATAAAAATCTCTTCAACCAAGGAGTCATTGGCATCCAAGTAAACCTGCCATTCAAGCCAGCTGTGGTAGATCTGTGTTAGTCTTTACTCCAAGGTTTCAAAGGGACAGACATATTCCTGTGCACAACATAAATCAATCACTCACTCAATCATGCACCTAATAACACAGAAGCACATATAAAAGCCTGGTTACTGAGACTGACAATCCCTGAGTCTTACTCAAAGACAGATCATGTCTAGTTGGACACAGTATGATAGAAAAGTTTTGTCAAGAGCAGACAATAATTCTACTAAACACTCAGTTTTGTTATTCTGTCATCCAATGCCCACCAGATGTGGTGTCCGTCTCTGGTCAAGAACTGGGGATCTCGGTGCAAACCTCCAATTTGATAAAGTGGCAGTATTGTCTAAAATAGCTACTAATGCTAGACATTCCTTGACACATAATTGAGGTTCTGCTCATTATTTCTGAAAAGGCAGATGGTGACCTTCCATTCCAACATTTGATTATACATCTACTTCCCACAATAGGTACATATAAATCTTTATCAATCAGATGTACATTTCTGTATTTAATTTGAACAAACATTATTTGGAGTTTAACTCTTAACTCAATCTGTGGTGACGGAATTTTGTTGTACAGTAAGTGCATCACCACTTGGTTTTTCTCCTAAAATTGACCTGATTCCTTTTCATTATTCCTTAGTGACTTGATATTTGATGTATCATTTATTTGAAAAAAAAGAGATAGTATAGCAAATTTATTTTGCTTTCCAACACAAGTGCAAATATCGACCCAAGCAGTTGAAGTGACTCAGTGACATCTTAAAAAAACAAATACAAATAAATAATATTCAATGATCTCTCTGACCACTTACATTTTCCTTGTAACATATATGTCTTCACCCAGCATTGAACACGTCACCTCACCACAGGCAAAAGTGATCACACTAGAAAATTTGAACAAGTCTATTGCTTCTTGTAAATTGGCAAGCTGGAAGTTAATCACACATATTAAATGTGTTCTTGTTGGGATAAACATCTTCTATGTATAAAAAAAATCAATGTACACATAGTAGATATTGATTTTTTCAAAAATGCCTTTATTTATTGAAAGATATGTGGTAATTTAAAATGAGGTGATTTCATTTAGAATGGGCTGTCTGGGTTATTGTTTATTCTCAAATATGCTTTGCAGTTCTATATTTTAAAATGCCAGGCAATTTATTACATTTTATATAAATATATTATACATTATACAGGGCACTGTGTATGTTCTTTTTAAAGTGAGATACTAAATAAATGTTTAATCTTTAGTGGAAAAATATAAATTCCTGTTTGCTATATAAAATATGTTTCTATGTATTAAAATGATGACCTCTAAACCAAATGTGAGAAACAATACTATATGCTATAATCATTTAAGCAACTTTTTATACTATACATTTTTCTTTCACTAGAAAGTTTTGGTTGTATGGCCATAAACAGACATTTAAGATGTATTACTTGTTTCCAGCACAATAAATACCCTCTTCTTTTTTCTATATTTGTTTTAGAGGCATTAGCAAGTGCCTCATTTCACTTGTAGCAAATGCCATTGCAATATTAGAGTGCCGTAATTTACCCGTGGGTTATGGTTATTCACTATTCCACCAAACTTATTCGGAGGTGGACCATAAATTGATCTTAAATGCAGTCATATGATTTACTTTATAAATTGTAAATTAAAGAATACTTTTGCCACTTTTGAACATTCAGTATTCTGCTAGACCTACTTAGCTATCTCTAAGTCTGAAACGCTAGAAAGGGAAGACCTTCTAAAATATAAAATCAGGCCAAAAAAGGAGATGGTACCTTTTATCACACAATTCATCAATGAAGAGAAGAGAATCTGACAGGTTCTGACTAAACATTTGGGGATCCTCAAGATGACCCCATCCTGTTGGATATCTTACCCAGTAAACCTACCATTATTTTTAAAAAGGTTAGAAATGTAAACACATCCTGGCCCCCAGTATGCTTAAACAAGCAGAACCAGTCAGGAAAGATATTTTTAAATGTTTAGGAGTTTACAAATGTTTAGGGGCTTATAAATGTGGATACTGCAATATGTGCAAATATCTATACCCTAATTGGAAGGTCTTTTCTCATTTTGACGGTTCTAAAACTTTTAATATGAAACATTTAATTAATTGTAACACATGCTCTGTAATATATGTATTAGAATGCCCTTGCTGCTTAAAATACATAGGAAAAACCAAGCTTTACCTCAAGTTGAGTATACAAGAGCATCTTAGAAAGGGATGCAAATGGGAAGCCGGCTGACGTAAGCCCAACAGCCGGCTTCCTGACTGCTTTATCCCAGCAAGGGTTAAATGACAGGCATCTAAATCTAGACGCCTGTCATTTTTCCGATGCTGGGAGACCAGCGCCTGGCATCCCGATCGAAGGGATGCCGTGCACCGCAAGTGGACAGCCACGGGGGGGAGGGTTAGGTTTAGGGCTCCCAGGGGGGACTTAAGGTTAGGCACCCCCCTGGGAGGGTTAGGGCTAGGCTAGGGGGAGGGTGGGTTAGGGTTAGGCACCCCCGGGGGGAGGTAAGGGTTGGGCACCTCCCCAGGGGACTTAGGGTTAAGCAGCGGGGAAGGGGGGGTTAGGTTTAGACACTTAGAGGGGGTTTTAGGGTTAGGCACAGGGGAGGAGGGTAGGGTTAGGCTCCCCTAAGGAGGGTTAGGGTTAGGGGGGTTAGGATAGGTTAGTAAGTACTGACCTAGGGGCGATCAGGATTTCCAGCACTGTCGGGCTGCCGCTGCCGGGATCTCTCCAGCAGTCTGCCTCACGCTGCCGGGATTTGAACTTGTGGCCATGCAGCCGGCGGTATTTCATCACTCTTCCTGTTAGAAACATTAAGAACAAGGTCAAAAGTAATTCTGTTTCCAGACATTTCAAAACACATCACAACGCTAACCCTGAGAACCTACTATTCAGAGGTGTTGAACATGTAAAGCTGGGACCTAGAGGAGGGGACCTGGCCACCAGATTGTCCCAGCAAGAAATGTTCTGGATCTTTTCATATACGGTCTTAACAACAGTTATGAAATTGCTCCTTTCTTATGATGACTTTTTTTAGGTACTCTTAAACCCTCCCTTTTTTAGGTCTTTTAATCTTTTTAGTCTGTGTCTAAAAAAGGTTTTTTTCTTCTCTCTAATGATGTTCTGTTGGTGAAAACAGTGATTTTAGAAGAAATTTTAGAATTATTCTTTCAATTTAATACCTCAAATTAGCCACATTATAATTTGTATGTCAGCACCTCTATTTCACATATTCCCTGTCTCTTAGCCTAATTTCACATATTTAGCTATGTAAATTATTTTATTAAGGAGTTTTTAAGAGTCTGTATTGCTTTATTGGTTTTATACCGATTTTAGTCCTTTTATTATTATTCCATTGATAATTGTTTACTGTATCCCCCCTTTTTATTATATTATGTTTATTGTTTGCTGCTATTGCTGATGAGTCATTTGAAAATGGCTACCCACAGTGTATTAATATGATGTAGCCAAGAAAATTGCTGCCTCCTTACCCTACTATATGTCCTATACAACCAACAAAATGACCACTGACACTATGGAGCTTTTAGACAACCAACAAAATGACCACCATGTCCTTGTAACATCTATAGAGACAGTCATATGTCCAGTTACATATCCAGTCATAGGTGGAACATATACTACACGAGCCCTCACACACCGCAAAGGCCGATATCCTAAACACCTGAGGCCAGCGGAAATACCATGGTGCTCATGTTCTCCCGCAACAGACACCACAAGATGGCCACCATGCATGCGCGTCACTAACCACAAAGCATTATGGGACATTATGGACATCATAGATGATGTCACAAACATGGCCACCATGTCTCTGTGTATGTGCAGAAAGGAGTTCAGTGGCAAAATTGATTTAGCTGATTACTACTATTAGCACACTATATAAGGGGCACCCACAAAGACCCAATATCACCCCTGAGGAAGTCCAGCAGAACAAAACGCATTGGGACCTCTTTACCAGCCAATCCTAGAACACCTGACCATATGCAGATAAGCAATTTTTCCTTGTGTACTTTATTGATGTGATTGTTTTCCTGTATTCCATATCCCTTTTGTTATGCTATAAAGAGAAACAAATTTGAGGAAATGCGCTCTATACCCCTTACAAATATACAAGTACATAGGAATGAATATACTGCATCCAAAAATGACCCAATTAACTAAAAATATATATTTACTGGAAGAAAAACATACATAAACATGAGAAAACAATATTAGCAAAGTATTGTGATAATTGGTACATGAATCACCGGGATATACACATGCAGGTGATATGCAGTGTACAGCTGTGTGGGGCAAGTCTCGAGGTACGTGCCTCTCTGTAAGAGAATCAGTCTCCCACTATGAGAGAGTGGGATATAGATATGACAAAATACCACACTGTAGGAATCTGGAGATAACTTGGCTGGGAAGAGTTATAGATGCCCGGGGTGATTTTCTGGGGTAAGCAGTACGGGTGAAAACCTTGATAGCAGTGGGAGGCGTAAGACACTGCACCGAGTCTGGCCCGTGGACTTCGCCGGAGAGCACCGGGTAGACCCCGTGACCACCGGCATGTCTCGTCGGGCGGGACTGTGTGGTGTAGCAGGGACGGAGGAATGAAGATGGCTCTAGTGAGAACAGTCCCCGCTCTCCAGACCCGCTAAGGAACTCACCTCCTCCTGCTTCAACTTGACTCCGCTCTTACCCCTGCCGGCTCGATGATCTCTGAGGTCCTCCTCTCTGGTCTGGTGTCCCTTGTAACGTGTCCTGGCGGTTCGTGTCAATTGACACTGTGAAAATACTGTTTCTCTCCAGTCCTCGCTTGTGGGTTTAAATGGGATTATGGTTCTGGTTTCAACGCGTTTCGACCCGCAAAGGGTCTTCTTCAAGGCAATGTGGTTCATGTCCAGTCTCAAGGGTGTGTTTTAAACATTCAGTCCTGGTCGCAAGCTCCATTGATTGGTGCTGGAGTGGTGGGGCGTGGTAACCAGATTGCTGACTGAATTTGTTCTCTTAAGTGTGTATTAGCAACACTTGGTGCAATTAACAACATATCATGAATGCACAGCAAATTACAGACATAACGGATGTGTGATGTAAATATACACATGGCTTATGTCGCTTGTGTATTGACCAAGTAAGGGCTGAAATAAAGAATAGCAGAACAATCTAAAATGAATCTACTACAGACACTATCTGACTGTAATCTATAGAATATAAGGTTATCTCAGTATGAAACGATTAGTTTATTGTAACCTAGGCAATAAAATAACTCAATATATAAATAAAATATAGACATAAATAGATGAAAAAAATGTAATATTAATATTTAGTCGTAAGGAAAATCTCTGACCCTTACAACATAGGGGGATGGTGATACTAGTCTAGGTCATTTATCGCATACAATTGACCTGATTTCGTTGTCCAGATTAAGACGCCTAGAGTGGAGGGTGCCCATGTTAATGATGGTCCTAAGCTCTTCCTTATTTATTTTTTTGAGATAGTCACCCCCCCGCCAGTTGTGTTTGACTGACTTAAGTCCAGTGAACATCAGACATGTTGGATCTGAGTTGTGGAATCTCTTAAAATGTAACGATAATGGATGGTCCTCACAACCTTTCTTAATGTTGTAAAGATGTTCGTTCACCCTTATTTTTAATGAGCGAATTGTTCTGCCAATATATTGCTTATGGCAAGGGCATTGTAATAGATAAACAACCCCCTTGCTGTTGCATGTTAAGTTATCTTTGATCTTCCAGACCATATTGTTACTCACTGAATTTATGGTCCTGATGGGCTGGGTGCTCCTTTGTTTCGTTGTAGTGCAGGCCTTGCATGTGCCACAGTAGAAAAAAACCCCTAAATTAACCCCTATGTTTGGGCTCCACATTCTAGTTAGTGTGTCCTGTGCATATCCCTCCTTGTTTGGGGGAATGTGATTCCTAGTGATAGTGCTTCTAATATCAGTTGTTTTACGGAACACTACTTTCGGTTTGTGTGGTAAGGCCTTTTGCAGCGTTTCATCTCCTAGGAGGATTGGCCAATGTTTGTAGACTAATTGTTTAATGCGTTTGGCTTGGTTGCTATATTGGGCGATAAAGTATATATCATTATCCTCATCGTTATGTTTTGTGCTTTGTATTCTGTATTCTAGGAGTGGTTCCCTATCAGTTTCTTTGACATTTGTAAAGGCTGCTTCTACTAAGTTGGTATTATACTTCTTGGATATTAGTTGCGATTTTAAATGTTGCCCTTGTGTTTCGTAGTCTGCAATTCTTGAGCAATTGCGTCTCAATCGCTTAAATTGTCCTGTGGGTATACTCCTAAGCCAGCTGGGGTGGTGGTTGCTGGTGGCTAAGATATAACTGTTGACATCTACCTGCTTGCGATAGGTGTTTGTGTGGATGTAATTGTTGTCTATAAATATGTTTAAATCGAGAAATTCCACATTGGTTTTGCTGTATTTGGTGGTGAATTTTAAGTTGCAGTCATTGATGTTGATGTGATCAATAAATGATAAAAGTGATGATTCGTCTCCCCTCCAAATGAAAAATATATCGTCTACATATCGTTTCCAGAGGACGAGGGTTTACACGTGCTGTCCAGTTGGTTTGATTGAGATGTGTCGTGTATTGTAAGATTTAGAAGTTCGGGATCAGTATCTAGCCAGCCTCGTTCTAGTGATAATCTAGCTAGCTGGTATTCTGGGTCTTCATTTATATCATGTACTGTAAATGAATCTTCACTAGATAGACTAGTCTCTGAGTCTATTGTGGTGCTCGGGGACTTATTTTGGGTCTTACTCTTCAATGCCTGTGTGTTATTCGGTTATAAGACACACACAAGGCCTACAAAGTACTAAACACTTTTTGGAACATGACTCGTTGATGCCTATGGAACAGACTGATTTCATTTTGAACAGTATTGCATTCATTCTATCACACAATTACCTGTGGTTTGATGATCAATTTTATCTACAAACCAAAGGGACAGCTATGGGGACGAGGTTTGCACCCAGCTATGCCAGCCTCTTTATGAGCCATTGGGAGGATAATAACATCTGGTCCGGGCATGGCTTTGGCGCAAACCCTCGTCCTCTGGAAACGATATATAGACGATATATTTTTCATTTGGAGGGGAGACGAATCATCACTTTTATCATTTATTGATCACATCAACATCAATGACTGCAACTTAAAATTCACCAGCAAATACAGCAAAACCAATGTGGAATTTCTCGATTTAAACATATTTATAGACAACAATTACATCCACACAAACACCTATCGCAAGCAGGTAGATGTCAACAGTTATATCTTAGCCACCAGCAACCACTACCCCAGCTGGCTTAGGAGTATACCCACAGGACAATTTAAGCGATTGAGACGCAATTGCTCAAGAATTGCAGACTACGAAACACAAGGGCAACATTTAAAATCGCAACTAATATCCAAGAAGTATAATACCAACTTAGTAGAAGCAGCCTTTACAAATGTCAAAGAAACTGATAGGGAACCACTCCTAGAATACAGAATACAAAGTACAAAACATAACAATGAGGATAATGATATATACTTTATCACCCAATATAGCAACCAAGCCAAACGCATTAAACAATTAGTCTACAAACATTGGCCAATCCTCCTAGGAGATGAAACGCTGCAAAAGGCCTTACCACACAAACCGAAAGTAGTGTTCCGTAAAACAACCGATATTAGAAGCACTATCACTAGGAATCACATTCCCCCAAACAAGGAGGGATATGCACAGGACACACTAACTAGAATGTGGAGCCCAAACATAGGGGTTAATTTAGGGGTTTTTTTCTACTGTGGCACATGCAAAGCCTGCACTACAACGAAACAAATTAGCACCCAGCCCATCAGGACCATAAATTCAGTGAGTAACAATATGGTCTGGAAGATCAAAGATAACTTAACATGCAACAGCAAGGGGGTTGTTTATCTATTACAATGCCCTTGCCATAAGCAATATATTGGCAGAACAATTCGCTCAATAAAAATAAGGGTGAACGAACATCTTTACAACATTAAGAAAGGTTGTGAGGACCATCCATTATCGTTACATTTTAAGAGATTCCACAACTCAGATCCAACATGTCTGATGTTCACTGGACTTAAGTCAGTCAAACACAACTGGCGGGGGGGTGACTATCTCAAAAAAATAAATAAGGAAGAGCTTAGGACCATCATTAACATGGGCACCCTCCACCCTAGGCATCTTAATCTGGACAACGAAATCAGGTCAATTGTATGCGATAAATGACCTAGACTAGTATCACCATCCCCCTATGTTGTAAGGGTCAGAGATTTTCCTTATGACTAAATATTAATATTAGATTTTTTTCATCTATTTATGTCTATATTTTATTTATATATTGAGTTATTTTATTGCCTAGGTTACAATAAACTAATCGTTTCATACTGAGATAACCTTATATTCTATAGATTACAGTCAGATAGTGTCTGTAGTAGATTCATTTTAGATTGTTCTGCTATTCTTTATTTCAGCCCTTACTTGGTCAATACACAAGCGACATAAGCCATGTGTATATTTACACATCCGTTATGTCTGTAATTTGCTGTGCATTCATGATATGAAGTTAATTGCACCAAGTGTTGCTAATACACACTTAAGAGAACAGATTCAGTCAGCAATCTGGTTACCACGCCCCACCACTCCAGCACCAATCAATGGAGCTTGCGACCAGGACTGAATGTTTAAAACACACCCTTGAGACTGGACATGAACCACATTGCCTTGAAGAAGACCCTTTGCGGGTCGAAACGCGTTGGAACCAGAACCATAATCCCATTTAAACCCACAAGCGAGGACTGGAGAGAAACAGTATTTTCACAGTGTCAATTGACACGAACCGCCAGGACACGTTACAAGGGACACCAGACCAGAGAGGAGGACCTCAGAGATCATCGAGCCGGCAGGGGTAAGAGCGGAGTCCTGTAGAGGCAGGAGGAGGTGAGTTCCTTAGCGGGTCTGGAGAGCGGGGACTGTTCTCACTAGAGCCGTCTTTGTTCCTCCATCTCTGCTACACCACACAGTCCCGCCCGACGAGGCGCGCCGGTGGTCACGGGGTCTACCCGGTGCTCTCCGGCAAAGTCCACGGGCCAGACTCGGTGCAGTGTCTTACGCCTCCCACTGCTATCAAGGTTTTCACCCATACTGCTTACCCCAGAAAATCACCCCGGGCATCTATACTCTGCATACACACTGCTGTCCACTGACTTTACTGTGCGGGACACCACACCAACTAATTCCCCCCTCACTCATTAACTCTTCCCAGCCAAGTTATCTCCAGATTCCTACAGTGTGGTATTTTGTTATATCTATACCCCACTCTCTCATAGTGGGAGACTGATTCTCTTACAGAGAGGCACGTACCTCAAGACTTGCCCCACACAGCCGTACACTGCATATCACCTGCATGTGTATATCCCGGTGATTCATGTACCAATTATCACAATACTTTGCTAATATTGTTTTCTCATGTTTATGTATGTTTTTCTTCCAGTAAATATATATTTTTAGTTAATTGGGTCATTTTTGGATGCAGTATATTCATTCCTATGTACTTGTATATCTGTAAGGGGTATAGAGCGCATGTCCTCAAATTTGTTTCTCTGTATATTAGAAAGGCTGGACACCCTTTTTACTAGTGCAGCCATACCTCTTATGTTTGCATTAGTCTAGTGCGCAATAGATCTCCATTTGCATTGTTATGCTATAATAAACCCCATCTGGAAAAATTTCCACTGATGATGGGTCATCTCTGCTTGATATTAAGCTTATAACCTACCCATATGAGAAGTGCTGGGGTTACTAAGGGATATTGGAGGAATGATCATTAACTTCTGTTAAATGTCATTTTTCAAGTGCTATCTGGTACGCATATTTCATTAATAGTGCCATTGAACTGATTTAAATACTGCACTATATTTCCTTTATTATCTGGCTCTCTGAGCCCCCCAAACTCAAGGTTTCCTCATCATCAGAACCATGGGTTCATCCCATTCATCGACCTCCCTGTGTGGAAACTCAGGTAAGCCTAAAAAGTTTTTTATTTTGTACGCACATTTATTTTTAGAGCACGTGCACCCTATTATCTAATTGATTAAACTAGTTTTGCACATGTTTTTTCCAACCCCCCTTTTCAGATCACATCCCCAGCTGCCATATGGATATACAGAAAGACTGCTGCTGCCTCCACTAGAAGGATTTGTGTATTGTACTCTAACTCCACATCAAACTTTTTTCCACCAAAATAATATATGGGACGTTAATTTGTGAACTGTCTTACAACTACCATTTTCACACACACACACACACACACACACACACACACACACGCACACGCACGCACACATACACACACACACACATATATATATACTGTATGTGTATATATATATATATATATATATATATATATATAATCATACACACACACTATTATGAGGATAATGAGGGTTCTCTACATATTTAGAGCCTGATTCAGAAATGGGAACTAATGCGATCGCAGCTGCGATTTCACATGGAACGCAGCTGAGAAAATTTCTTTATAGTTCCAAAGCTGCTACCTTTAAATACCCTGTAAGTCGTGGGGAATTCTGGACCTCTGGATTTCTACCCATTATCCATCTGGGAGGGTAATTGGAAGAACTCAGCAATGAATGTTAAACCCTATATTCACTGTGTGGTGATATGTTTTTTATCTTATTTTAACTGTGAGTGCAACATGAAAATAAATCTTTTCTATTTCTGGATAGAATTGCACTATGTTCTTTCTTCTCCTTTTTTGAGAGATTATACATGGTCTGAGGGGAAGTGAAATTACTGAAAGAAACCATTATATAAATATTTTTTCTTTGCTTGTGTAAGTACTTTTTTTATATCAATATATGTATTGTGCGCCATTGAGAGGATATTTTTTGTTATTTATTTGCTTATACTAGGATATTGTGAAGAATTCTTGATATCCGCTTTAGGCAGTGCAATTGGTTGGTAGCTCAGTTATTTTCACTGTTTTATTTTTGATTGATTTATCTTCACTTGTTAATATTTGCTGCAATCACGCTTTCATTTAGGGATAATAGTAGAAAACTCCTTCCCAATTTGTTCTGTAGAGATAAGAGAGATGTTGATATTTGTGATGAGGACTTAACATCAGTCTTACAGAAACTTGAAAATGCAGTTTTAAAAGAAAACTGGTTATGGTGGGAAATAATAATCATGGGGAGGTATGAAACTGATCATTTGATCCCTAAAGGTTTAAACATTTCCAAACCCCCTTCTTTCAATACTGATTGAGTCTCCCATATCCAAAATGCTTGGGACTAGGTGTATTTTGGATATCGGAATATTCCGTATTTTGGAATATTTGCATACTATATTGAAATATCTTAGAAATAGGGCCCAAATCTAAACACAGAATGCATTTATGATTCATATACACCTTATACACACAGTCTGAATATAATTTTATACAATACTTTCAACAATTTTGTGGCTCAAACAAAGGTTGTATACATACATGAAATTTACTTATGTTTCATATACACATTATACACATAGCCTATCAGTCATTTTATACTTTATTTTTAATAATTTTGTGCCTTTAAACAAAGTTTTTGTACATTGAACCATCAAAAAGCAAAGGTTTCACTATTTCAGTCATGCTAAAAATATTCCGTATTTCGGAATATTCCGTATTTTGGAATATTTGGATATGGGAGACTCAACCTGTACTAGTAATGAAAACTTTAGGAAAGAATAGGATTTAAGTTAGACCATTGTTCATTTAGATTCATTCTAAAGGAATGGAGACAGAATTTACAATTGGTAGTAGAAGAGATTAATAGTTTAAATTCCCTTGTAGAGCCATTTAAAGATCTAGAAGACTTCAAAGAGGCTGAAATTGAGAAAGTAGGAAGCTTAATAAGGAGACTAGGGAATTAAAAGAAAGGAAACAAAATAAATATTTTAGGGACATAGGGATTTAAAAAAAAAAAAAAGGATCTAGGAAGGAAAGAATTTAATGGTGGAATTCAATTGTTTTGTCACTGTGTTTTTTCCCGTGATAAACATGTGTTTAGGTGTGATAAAATTTAGTCGCTATTCAATTGAACATTTTTTGGTCATTATAATTGTGATTTATCATGCCTAACTTCACCCTATCTGTAACATGGCCAGGGCTATTTAATTGTTGCAAAATAGGCATGATAAAAAATATTTGTCAACCTATTTTCCACTTTATCACCTGTACTCACCACCACTAGAGGGTGTGAGTTTTAATTAATTGGTATACTATTAAGAGTGAATATCATTGTTTTAATCAAATATTTCAATAAAATGACTTTTTGTGTTGACAAAGTACAGAGAAAAAATAAGCAGTGTGGGGAGTGGGAAGGTGATCAGTATGTAGTCGATGGGTTGGGTATGAAATCTGCGCAGTTGGGATGCCGTTGGTCAGAATACTGACAGCAGCATCCTGACACCCATAAAGAATCAAGGTAAGTCTGTCCCTACCCCCATCCTAACCCTCCCTCCCCAGTGTCTAACCCTTCCTTAGTGCCTAACCCCCCAATATTTACCTTCAATATGCCGGCGGTCAGGATACTGACCTGTGCCCCCAGTAGTACCTCTTATACAGTGCCATTAGTAGTGGTCCCCCCTATGCAGTGCCCCCATATACAGTACCCCTTATGCAGTGCTCTCTTATACAGTTGCTCCAGTAGTGCCTCTCATACAATGCAACCTTATACAGTGCCCCCAGTAGTGGTCCCCCTTATAGTGTTCTCTCAGTTTTGGTCCCCCCTATGCAATGCCCCTTATGCCCCCAGTAGTGGGCCGCCCTATGCAATGACCCTTATAGGGTTCCCCCATTAGAGGTCCTCCCAATGCAGTGCCCCCAGTAGTGTTCCCCCCTATTCAATTGCCCCTTATAAAATGCCCCCAGTAGTGCCCAGAGTGCCCCCAGGAGTGTCCCCCATATATATTGCCCCTTAAAGTGCCCCAAAAAGTAGTCCCCATGCCCCTTTATACAGACAAAAACAAATACATACTTACCTTAATCCCAGCTCCTGCACCCGCCACCGCCATCTGGACCTCAGTCCTCCCACGTCTCTTCACCCATGGTGGGAGCCAGAAGGCTGGCTCTGGAGTGAGCTCCAGCCCAGCTCCACCTGTGGGTGTTTGGCTGCTAAAACAGTTTGTTTTAGAAGCCAAGCACCAATGGGCAGGGCCGGCTGGAGCTCACTCCCGAGCTCAGCCTTCCGGCTCACGCCGTGGGTGAAGAGACACTGGAGGACCGAGCTGCGGATGGTGGTGGTGGGTGCAGGAGCTGGGATTAAGGTAAGTATGTATTTGTTTGTGTATTTGTAATGGGCATGGGGGACCACTTCTGGGGGCACTCTAAAAGACAATACATAATGGGAGGACACTACTGAGGGAACTACTGGGGGCACTTCATTGGGAGGACCTAAACTGGGGGGCACTGGTGTGTTTGTTTGTAGTGCAGTCTGCACTACACACATGAGTTACCTGGGCTAACATCGGGAAGCTGGGTCTGGCTGAGCACGCATTTAACAAGGCGTGAAGAGAGGATCATTGCCGCTCACCAATTTTACACGCCCGTGTGAAACTCATTTGAATTGCAACCTAACCAGTGGGCTGGCTAGCCGCGATGACTGTGAAGAAACTGGGCACAGAAATAGTACGCCCCAAAAAAAACAATTGAATTCCCCCCTATTAGTCATGAAAGCATAGTTAAGAAACTCTATAGATCAAATATAAGGAAAAATCAGGACAGAAAAAATGAAATTGATAGGAATAGAAATAATGAAAGAACATGGACAAAAGTAGGAAGAAATCATAATAATATTGAGAAACCAATCTATAATTGGGAATATGATGACCAATATCCTAGATATAGGAATTTTACACAAGGTAATTATTGTAGGAATGGAAGTATTTATTGGAAAAGAGATCATTATAAAAATGATTTTGAATTGCCAATAAGCAGAAATTGTTATGAAATTTTAAGGGAAGAAGAAGTAAGTCAGTCACCTTTATTGATGATTACAGGTGCCCAAGATGGCTGCCTCACCTTTTACATGCTCCTGAACATCTCCATAAACAAGCTTAAATTCTACAAAAGTGACATCAGAAGCACAAGAAATACCCAAGGACTTACCTTTTATCTTGTACTGCACTACATGGACATCTCTCCAAAATCAACGGATTGCATTCCTGCACTGAGATTCACATTGGATTGGATTAAAATCTCTACCTTCTCCACTAGAACTCAGACTGTCATTACCTCTGCAATGGACACCCCAGAGCAAGGTACTGTGGAATACAAATTATCTTTGGCCCCATCTCCCCCCTAAGACATCATTCACCTCTGTTCTCTTCTCAGCAAATAACTCTGATTTCTTGCATTAATAATCTAAAATACAGTATCACCAGTCACTGAAATCTGGAGGTCTGGTCATTTTAAAACAAAGGATCCCATTTTTTTTCCAGGAGACATGTTATGCTTACAAACAAAAATGGCAGCTGCTCAATCAATCCAGCAGTACTAATCAGGTGCATGAAAGGGAGGGGTCACACTAAGTAGAAAAAGGAGGGGGATTTAACCCCCTATTGTACCTCAGCACACTGAATAATACCTGCAACAATATATGAAGACTATATGGTCATAGAAATTCAGAGATATTAGTTGCATGCATTTGCAAATACATGGGAGGCTGCTGGGCCACGTCACGGCTTCTCTGTTACCAGCAGTCCCTAACACTAAGGGGTTCATGTCCGGGGCGCAGTGCACCCCAAAAAATGTCCAGCCCAGGACCCCCCCAGGGCATCACACGAAAATGGAAAAAGAGTGACAGTGCAGTGTAAAGTATAGCTGTGTGTGAGTAATCATTAAGTGTGGAATGAGAGGTTAAAATATATGTGAAAAAATACATGAATAATAAACAAACATAAAAGGTTATGTGAAAAGCAACTATGTGTATTAAGTGGTGATGCCCTGAGGAGGCCCAGCCAGACCAGTCCCGGGGGCCCTACGCCCAAATGCTCACCCCAAATGTAAAATATACCAATTATAAGGCCACATGATAAAGGCACATATATAATTTTGTCAAATGTAAGGCCTCATGATAAAGGCACATACATAAATGCATCCAAATTGAGAGCCAGCTTACCTGGGAGTCCCCCCTGGGAACTCCAACTAGCACTACTAGAACCAGAATGCCCTACTAATGCTGGCTCCTTCATGCAACTCATAACAAACAAACAAAAATGGCAGCTGCTCAATCAATCCAGCAGTACTAATCAGGTGCATGAAAGGGAGGGGTCACACTAAGTAGAAAAAGGAGTGTTCAAAGCTGACTGTGCGTTTGATGCGCAAAATAGCATTGCATCGCAAACTGATGACATTGGTGATGCTGCTCCAACCTTGCACACTAAGTACGGTAGTAGTGGGATCTGTATGAGAGAGAGCTCTCTGTATTACACAGTTGGCGCTATGGTGGCTGTCAGCCATCTGCGATGGATTAGAAATGGAGGGGGTACAATAGGATCTGTGGCGCCAAGCCATACGCCATGTAGCGCAGTTGGCTGTATTACTGCAGTCGGTACAGTATTGTATTCTGTTGTTTCCATCTCTGGCGGGCGCATGCCCAGTAGGAGGGTTGCGATGGGATTTCTGGCGCATGCCCAGTGGGCCGAGAGTCATACACAGTGCATCAGGTCCCTTCCCCCAAAGCAAGCCAAGAGCCTCACATTACCATAATAAAGGAAGCTTTGTTAATCCATTTACTGTAAGCAGTCAGCTCTGCCCTAGTGTCCTGAAAAATGCTACGAATTGTCACCATTGCCAAAAACACCATCCCCCGTCTGCTAGGACAACTAGTGTGCCGCTATGAATGTGCCTGTACTGAATATTCAAAACTGACGGTGCCGTACAATTTAGCACCACAGAATAGTGATTTCATAACTGCTATCACTGAGCATGCGCAGTTGGCTGTATTACTGCAGTCGGTACAGTATTTGTACTCTACTGTAATGCTGTTGCATTTCCATCTCTGGCGGGCACATGCCCAGTAGGAGGACGCCGTGCGTTGTGCGTCGTGCGAAGTATGACGTGCGTCACTGGCTAGTCAAAATGGCTTCTATCAGGGCAAGACGCTACTCGTCCGGCGAGCTCTTTGTGTTGGTTAAGTGGCGGAACCAAGCGTTCGCCACTAACCAAGACAAAGAGCTCGCCTACAGAAGTGCAAGCCGTGAGATACACAGGCTATACGGCCTGCACTGCAACGTTCGCTCACTGCAGCGCAGGTGGTTGGACCTGCTGAGGAGGGATAGGCCTCGCCTACAGCGCATCCGGAGGCGTATAAGGCAAAGTAAGTACAGTATTGCTCTATAATCACATGAATTACAGTATACTGTACAATAACGAATACAGTACAATGCACGACTCTGACATACTCTACATTACTGTACACTGCACTGTAGGGTGTTGGATAGTACAGTATCTGACGATGACTGACAGTTGTTAACACAAACTGACATGACTGGCAGACATTTGATTGACAGGCTGATTAAATCTACAGTACTGTACATGGACTAAAGGGTTACACACTATTGGTCGACATGGCTTGTTTGATTAATAAACCTACAGTAACAAAAGGCAAGTTGATTGATCCACCATTCTAATCTCTGTTGACCAAATCTATGTTAACCTACAGTACTGTACACACTATTTTTCTGTGCTGGCCCTGCCCCCTTTAAGTCTGACATTATTACTGTACGTCATGGACAGATTCAGGGGTCTCCAATCAGCTCCCAACTGTCATCTCACAGGCTGTGTTTGAAAAATGAAATTTGGGAGCTGATTGGCTGGTATCTTTTTACTTCTCACTCTGTGCCCCATTTACAAACGAATGGAAATACCAGGGGGACATTTTGTTTGGTATCACTGTGATACAAACGAAAATTCCACTGGTACTGTATTTATTCATACCGTACGTACCCTACGCCGAGGTCTCGCAAAGTCCTCAGCGGGGTCCTCCGCTGGGTTCGGGCTCCAGTGTCATGCACATGTGCCATCTTGTACAGCTCGTGGGGTGGCGACAGTGCCACCCACATAGCCTACAGTATGTGTGATGTTGCACCACTTGGTCATACAGTACTTTACTGGACTGTATATTTTTTTATATACAGGACAATACAGTACCATACTGTTTTATGTTGGGCCCAATGCCAGCTTCACAGACTACAGTAGTTTTTGTACTACAGTATACTGTATTGGTTTGTATTTTAATCAATAGCTAATTCCCTAAGGCCATCTACAGTACTGTACCGTAATCCCTCTCCAATTTGGAATAGAGGTCTGAACTCTTGTTTTCAAATTCTCCTTAATGATGACATGTATTTTTCCCCACAGGGCGAGAAGCCCCCCCTGCCCCGGCAGCGCCACCACCGCCGAACCCACCGGCAGCACCACCACCACCGTCAGCAGCAGGGCCCAGTGGGGTGAATTTTCGGAGTAAGTACAGTACACACTACTCTACACTGTTCTCTTTCTCTCTCTCTCTCTCTCTCTCTCTCTCTCTCTCTCTCTCATTTGTGTGTTTGTTTTTGGTGTTATGGAGACTCTGGACAAAATTTGTACAGTTTATTTGTTTAAAAATGGTTTTGAGGGAAACTGACAGTACAGTGTTCTTTTTCCACAGTCCTACCTCCACGACCACCAGCACCACCACCTTCTGCAGCCTCCTCAAATGACAGTGGTAATGATTACAACAGTTACAGTATGGACACAATAGTGTCATGCTACTGCCTTTTTGATTTTTTGTATAATATATTTTTTCTTATACTGTACACACAGACTCGTCATTGATGAGGAGGCTGCAGGAAGCCCCCTGCCCTGTAAGTACAGTACACCACATTGTTTTCTACAGCACTGTAGATCTCTCCTTTTCTTCCCTTGTCAGTCTCTCTCTACCTACGGTATCTCTTTCTCTCTCTCTCTTTATCCCTCTCTCTCTTTCTCAGTGTCTCTCTTTTCTGTGCTAGTGTAATAGTAACATTATTTTTTTTCAACAGTATCACCAACGGAAGCATTCATTCCTGGCCCCAGTGGCCTCATCTGGCCTCGTAAGTACACTACACCATATTTTTTTCTACAGTACTGTATCTCTCTCTCTCTCTCTCTCTCTCTCTCTCTTTATCTCTCTTTCTCTCCCTCTGTTTTTCGCTCTTTCTTTTTTTCTCTCTCTCTCTTTATCTCTCTCTCTGTTTTCTCTCTCTCCCTCTTTCTTTCTCTTTATCTTTCTCTCTCTTTAATTTTCCTCTCTCTCTTTTTCGCTCTCTTTCCATGTTTTTCTTTCTTTCTTTTTCTCTCTCTTTCTCTCTCTCCCTGTCTCTCTCTGTTTCTCTCTCTCACTCTTTAAACATCTCCAACGTCTTCTCTCTTTACTGTAACATACTGTCATTTTTTTCAACAGCATCATCAACCAGTGGCCTCACAATGCATGTAAGTACAGTACTGTATCTCTCTGCTTTATTTCCCTAGTCTCTCTCTCTTTCTCTCCCTATTATCTCTCTCTTTCTCTCGCCCTCTCTCTCTCTCTTTCTCTCTCCCTCCCTCTTTCTCTCTCTCTCTTTTTCTCTCTCTCTTTCTCTCTCTTTACATGTTTTTTTTCCCACAGTGCCAGAGACGGTACCCCCAGCCGCCCCCAGCTAGAGTCTGCGTAAGTACAGTACTGTACACTACAGTACATTGTTCTCTCTCTCTCTTTTTCTCTCTCTCTCTCTATTTTTCTCTCTCTGTCTCTTTCTCTCTTTTATTTCCCTCTCTCTTTTTCTCTCTCCCTTTCTTTATCTTTCTCTCTTTCTCTATCCCTCTCTCCCCCTCTATCTTTCTCTCTCTCTCTCCCTCTCCTTTGTTTCTCTCTCTTTCTTTCTCTCCCTCCCTCCCTCTCCCCCATCTCTCTCTATTTTTCTCTCTTTTTTTCTCTCTCTTTCTCTCTCTCTTTCTCTCCCTCTCTTTCTTTCTCTCCCTTTCTCTCTCTCCCTACCTTTCTCTCTTTCTCTTTCCCTCTCCCCCCCTCTCTCTTTCTCTCTCCCTCTCTCTCTTTCTCTATCCCTCTCTCCCCCTCTATCTTTCTCTTTCTCTCTCTCACTCTCTCTCCCTCTCCTTTGATTCTCTCTGTCTCTCTCTCTTTTTCTCTCTCTGTCTTTCTCTCTTTTTTCTCTCTCTCTTTTTCTCTCTCCCTTTCTTTATCTTTCTCTCTTTCTCTATCCCTCTCTCCCCCTCTATCTTTCTCTCTCTCTCTCACTCCCTCTCCTTTGTTTCTCTCTCTTTCTTTCTCTCCCTCTCTCACTCTCCCCCCCTCTCTCTCTATTTTTCTCTATTTTTTTCTCTCTGTCTTTCTCTCTCTCTTTCTCTCCCTCCCTCTCTTTCTTTCTCTCCCTCTCTTTCTTTCTCTCCCTTTCTCTCTCTCTCTCCCTCTCTCTCTTTCTCTATCCCTCTCTCCCCCTCTATCTTTCTCTTTCTCTCTCTCCCTCTCTTTCCCTCTCCTTTGTTTCTCTCTCTCTCTCTCTCTCTCTCTCTCTCTCTTTTTCTCTCTCTTTCTCTCTCTCTTTCTCTCCCTCCCTCTCTTTCTGTCTCTCCCTTTCTCTCTATCACTCTCCCTTTCTCTCTTTCTCTATCCCTCTCTCCCCCTCTATCTTTCTCTCTCTCTCTCTCCCTCTCCTTTGTTTCTCTCTCTCTCTCTCTCTCTCTCTCTCTTTTTCTCTCTCTTTCTCTCTCTCTTTCTCTCCCTCCCTCTCTTTCTTTCTCTCCCTCCCTCTCTCTCCCCCCTCTCTATCTCTTTTTCTCTTTTTTTTTTCTCTCGCTTTCTCTCACTCTCATGTTTTTCCCTTTCTCATGTTACATGTTTTTTTTCCCCACAGTTCCAGAGACCATGCCCCCAGCCAGCCCCAGCGAGAGTCTGTGTAAGTACAGTACATTGTTCTCTCTCTCTCTTTTTCTTTCTCTGTCTCTTTCTCTCTTTTTTTTCTCTCTGTCGTGTGTTTTCATTAATTTTTTGACTTGTCAACATTTGTTTTTCTTTGACACACAGATGACTGCTTTATCGTGGAGGCAGGCAGCAGCCCTGCCCCGATCTGTAAGTACAGTAGTGTACTGTACATTACATTGTTCTACCACTGTATACTTACTGTCTCTCTCTCTCCATGCATCTCCAACCTCTTCTCAATACACACTAATTCTTTCTCTCCTTGTGTTTTTCTTATTTTCCAGTACTGTACAGTATGTTTCGGTGACCTGTCTTTAGGTGCATACACACTAGACGATTTGGATGAATGCTAACAATATTGTTCAATGATACAGTACAGTACATTATGCAGTGTTGTTCATATCATCTAGTGTGTACTGTATGCAGTAAATCACCAAGGATGCGTGTGCGACATTTTTCCATATTGTTTTCATGCAAAATGACAATTTTTTTTTACCCACAGTGCAAGTCACAGAAGGGCACCAGACTCCCAGGGACGACTGGAAAAGGAGGCAATCCATTTTGTGTAAGTACTGTACCGTCCACTACTGTACATTGTCTTCTAATGTATCGCACTACTTATTTTTACGTTCACAGTGTCTCTCTCTCCATCCCGTACTACAAAGACCCATCTCACTTGCTCCGGTGCTCGCGTGTGCACTGCCGGACAATCAACATGGTTACGCGTGGATCAGAATCAGGCCCTACTGTAATTCTTTCTCTACTGTACTTGTATAACAGGAACATTCTGTTTTTTTCCCACCACAGTTCTGCAACAAGGAAAGCCTCGGCGGCAGTCCCCCACTGACCCAAATTTGGGTTTTTGCCTGCATAAGTACTGTACCTTACACTACTACAGTATACAGTACTATAAATTGTCTTCTACTGTATCACTCTCATTTTTTGTGTGTTTGTATTGGTGTTATGTACAGTATGTAGGTGTTATTTTTCTACCGTATCATCTTTTTTTCTTAAACACACAGTGAAAAAATTCAAACAGGAGCAGCCGGAGCCACAGCTCCCTGGCCTCTGTACGCGTAAGTAGAGTACTGTATCTTTTTCTCTCTCTCTCTTTTTCTCTCTCCCTCTCTGTCTTTCTCTCCCTCCCTCTCTCTTTTTCTCTCTGTTCAAGATTAATGGTGCGTACACACTGGGCGATAAAGTGGACGACTCAGGGAGCATATCGTGTAGTGTGTATGCACCATTACACAGTTTATTTGTTTCCAAATGGTTTTGATGGAAACTGTTCTTTGTCCACAGTCACAGTCATACCACCACCAACAATGGTGGCTACACCACCACCACCACCACCCACTGGCATCTCCGTGCCGCATAAGTAAAGTACACCACATTGTTTTATACAGCACTGTATCGCTCTCCTTTTTTACACTTCTTAGTCTCTCTCTCTCTCTCTGTCTTTCTCTCTTCCTCTCCCCCTCCCTCTCTCTTTTTCTCCCATTGTCTGTGTTTGTTTTTTGTTGTTATAGAGGCTCTGTTCAAGATTTATGGTGCGTACACACTAGGCGATAAAGTGGACGACTCAGGGAGCATATCGTGTAGTGTGTATGCACCATTACACAGTTTATTTGTTTCCAAATGATTTTGATGGAAACTGTTCTTTGTCCGCAGTCACAGTCATACCACCACCAACAATGGTAGCTACACCACCACCACCACCACCCACTGGCATCTCCGTGCCGCGTAAGTAAAGTACACCACATTGTTTTATACAGCACTGTATCGCTCTCCTTTTTTACCCTTGTCAGTCTCTCTCTCTCTCTCTCTATCTTTCTCTCTTCCTCTCCCCCTCCCTCTCTCTTTTTCTCCCTCTGTCTGTGTTTGTTTTTTGTTGTTATAGAGGCTCTGTTCAAGATTTATGGTGCGTACACACTAGGCGATAAAGTGGATGACTCAGGGAGCATATCGTGTAGTGTGTACGCACCATTACACAGTTTATTTGTTTCCAAATGGTTTTGATGGAAACTGTTCTTTGTCCACAGTCACAGTCATACCACCACCAACAATGGTGGCTACACCACCACCACCACCACTGACTGGCATCTCCATGCCGCATAAGTAAAGTACACCACATTGTTTTATACAGCACTGTATCGCTCTCCTTTTTTACCCTTGTCAGTCTCTCTCTCTCTCTGTCTTTCTCTCTTCCTCTCCCCCTTGCTGCCGAAACTCTGCCATGCCATTGGACCACAAGGAAGTGCATTTTTCAAATACACCAATCAGCGGCCAGATTTTCTGCGGGAAGGAATTCTTTTGTCTCTGGTAGCATAAAAGAGCATCTCAGACTGCACTAGCTATCCACACTGTGAATCTGCTACTTAACTGTACGGACTTGCTGCTCGGATTGTCTCATCGGCATGTATCAACAGTACGAACCCTTGAGATACTACTACTACTACTACTACTACTACTACCACCATCTGCAATGCTGCCTGACTTCTACTGTAAGTCGCTGTTGTTGTTGCTGCTCGTTGCTGTACCCTGAGTACCCTGAGCTTCTACAGGTGTTTCCTACAGTATCAACCCGCTAGTACTGTAAGTATGGGAGCTTACTAGGTTCACGGTCATTTTGCAGTTTGCTGTGTTAGACGCTGATTTGCGCAGCGACTTTTCAATGCATATACGGTACCGTTTTGTTTTGCTCGGCGGCCATTTTAGTTTCAGTGGCAATATTGCTGTGTTTATCATGCCGCTACCTCGTTATGCCCCGTCCTTCACCCATCCCCATAGAGGCTTATTTGTGTATGGAGTAACTATCACACACACAACAATCGTTCCCTAGCCTCCCACTGCCCCTCATAGTCTCCCGTGAGTGACCGTCGCCATCTTGTTTTGCTCGGCGGCCATTTTAGTTTCAGTCGCAATATTGCTGTGTTTATTGTCCTGTTTGTCTCTTTCATACGGTAGATGCATATTTGCATCTTTAGGGGCATACTGTATGAAAGTTTGATGTGAGATTAAATTGGGAAATATATATCACAAATTAGCTCAAAACTATCATTTATTAAACACAGCCTGCAAAATGAAATTTACTAGCTGGTTATACTGTACATGTTATGGCTGATGTACAGTAAGAATGTAATACCTCCCTGTGTTTAAGATACTGAACATTAAATTATGTACTGTATACTGTACTCAGTCTGTATACTCAGCAACAGTACTGTAACGTATTTCTCTTGTTCTTTACACAGATTTTGTCGTCAAACATGGCAAAAATCAGCAAAGCCATCAGCAAGATAATTGCAAGCATGAAAAAAAGAACACAAAACAACACAACAGATCCATGCCTGGCTGAAAGAGTGTGTTGTTCTTGTTAGTTTACAGACTGTGCGCTATCATGCATTTGAGAGAATGTGGACCAGATATAGATTTCCTTCTAAATGCACATGGTAGCTACGACGGTGGATAGATAGTGGAGAGAATTTTAATGACGTCATTTTCACAGATGAAACTTCGGTTTCTCTCGAGAGGTTCTCAAGACTGTCCTTCCGACACCGTGCACATCTCTCACTTAAACCACTTCCGAAGCATCCGTTAAAAGTCCATGTATGGGGAGGTATATCTCGTTGGGGTGCAGGACCGATCTATATTTTTGAAGGTGCAGTACAGTAATGCTTGTTCTAAAAATTATTTACAGTCCTGTACAGTGTATGCTTGTTAATGACAATTTCTCATCTCTTTAGGCATCATGGATAAGACCTTCTTCCAAGAAAAAATAGTAGATTGCTGTATGGTGCCATTTGTGAGAAAATGCTTCCCATCAGGACATCGATTATTCCAGGATAATGATCCCAAACATTCGGCTTCAGCAAAATTCATGGAAGAGAGAGGGATAAATTGGGAACGCACACCACCAGAGTGAGTATTGTCCTATAGTACTGTATTAACTGTTTATTGTACCAAAAAGTATGTACAGTACCAAGCAGTAATTATTCTAGTACACTTTTTACTAAAGTACAGTACTGTGACTGAATATTTTTTTTTTACTTACCTGTAGGTCACCGGACATGAATCCCATTGAAATGGTCTGGGCCCAGTTGAAGAGGTTCATCAGGTCTGATGTGAAACCAACAACTAAACAGGAACTTTTGGATGGGATAATGAAGTTTTGGAGAACAGTATTGACACGTGCCCAGTGTAACAATTATATTGATCATCTCCATAGAGTCTTACCAGTTGTCATCGAAAGAAACGGTCAAGCAACTGCTATGTAGCTTATACTGTACTGTATATAATTTATAATGTGGAGGAGGGGTTTAACTTCCTCTTTTCAGTTTGTGATCCGGACTGCTAAGTACTGTACACTGTGTCCATACTGTACTGCATGTACAGTATTGTGGTTGTGCTTTCTGTCCCTACATTATACAGTATTCTCCTAATTTATTTTATAAGCTCTTTGTCTACAATAACTTTCCCTTACTGTACCTTATGTACTGTACTTCATACTTTTCCTCTTTTCCTTACACCTACATTGACCCCTGTTCCAAGGCACACATTGGCATCGTCACAGATTGTGCTGCAGCTGCCACTTTCTGCTACTGCGCTTGATGTTGCCATTTGTAATGCAGATGTTTCAAGTTTTCAGGTTCCTTTAGTTCATATACAGTACAGTAGTAGTGGCTGCTTCAACATCCACATCCATAGTTGCAGACATACAGTAGTGGGTGCACCGTGAATTGAGAGACAGGCTTCTACTGTACATCTACTGTATGGTTAGAGCGGCGGTCCCTTCGACATCAGGATAAGGTGAGATTTTTGGTAATGTTAGTGCTCTGTTATCGTATTCACACAGCTGGTGTTCACCTCCATCTGGGGCACCCAAATACTGCCTTGTTTCATGTATTTTTTTTTTTATCGTTATATTATGGGCTGTGGGCCTAGGGGCACTGCTTACAGTATTTCACCACCAGGCTTAATTATAGTATAATACAAATTACAGTAGTTATTAATAAAATTGTTAGTCTGGTTAGTTAGGGCATATATTAATGTGGAGAAGTGGATTAGTGTGACACTGTTAGAGCAGGGAAGGGCCCTGCACAGCGGATTCTCTCTCCTACACTACAGGGTGTATGGGATCAAGCAGGATGAAGAACAAGAGCATCTCCGGTGAGAACCTGTGTGTCTGTCTTTTACTGTCTGTTTGTCTCTGCCTATCCTCCTTTCTTCGGGGCGTACAGTGGACCTTGCACTCTGGTGCATGGTAGAGTCTGCACCTGGTATAGGTGAAACTCTGAATCTGAGGCCAAAAGTGCCAGTGATGATTTTAAATTAAAAGCCAACTCTTTTTGTGTAGTCCTCGGTCCCCCTGTAGGGCGTATCGGTCGGCATTGAGGAAGGACTGTTCTCACGTCATCTCTTTCCTCCTACTGTAGGTACTGTACAGTAGTCATGTCCGTGTCCAGCTTGGATCTCCAGGACATGCCAGCAGCAGAAGAAAGAAGCGTGTGACAGTAGAGGACAACAGGAGTGGAAAGCTAAACAAGTTCCCCCACCCCCCCCTCTGTAAAGCATGTTACTGTAGGTTAAATAAAAATTGTAATTAATTTATACAATTGGTGTTTGTACTGTATGTAATTCAGTCTTTAAGTGCGCCTGAGACACAACACGTGCATCTGTCATTAAAAAGGTACTGTACAAAAAGTCAATAACACACAGATGCAGGGGTGTATCGTCCTATCTGCCAGGATTTCACTCACCAGGGGCGCGCCGGCCGATGGGGGTTGACGCCCATAGTCATATACTGTACAGTATCCCTGTTGCCCATCACAGTGATTTCACAGCTGCCCGGCACTTACAGTAGAATACAGTACAGTAGACATACAGTACTGTATACACTGAGGGACGTTTTCAATTTTGGGGTGGTCTATTTACTGTTTTTAGCCGGTCTCGTCTTTTCACTCCAAGGGGGTCTATTTACTGTACTAAGCAGTGTTAGACAGTGAGAAGTGATAAAAAAGTTATAAGGTGTCAGTCAATCAGCTCCCAACTGTCATTTTTCAAACACAGCCTGTGAGATGACAGTTGGGAGAACATTGGCTGGCAATTTTTCACCCATTGGAGCAAAAACACGGGATTGGCTAAAAACAGTTTGGGAGATTACGTCATTTTGCCAGGCGTGAAATTATCGCTGTATTCAATTTGAAAGCTTTTCTACCTACTGTAGGTGGGAAGTCAATGCAATGTACAGTAAGACAGTATGTAAAAAAGTTTCGCCTACTGTATGAATAGCAGGCGGAACCCTAAAGGTACTGTAAACTGCGTAACTTTTTTAAAAAAAAGTCAGAACACACTAAAAATTCACTTTCATTTTGGGGGGCGGAAGAAAAAAAATTGGGGGGAAAAAGTGAAACTTGTAGGGGTAAATTTACTAAGATGGGAGTTCTATTTAAGAAGTTACTGTACTGTATGTTGCCCATAGCATCCAATCAGATTCTACTGTACTTAGCATTTATCTACAGTAGCACCTTCTAGAAGATACTGTACAGTAATACCTGGAATCAGATTGGTTGCTATGGGCAACATCACTTAATAGCACTACCATCTTAGTACATTTACCCCCTAATATATAAAATGTACTGAGTTTAGTAAAAAAAAAAAAAAGCGCTAAATGGGTATACAGTAGATCTGGGCATGCGCCTGAGATACGATGATGTACAGTATTGTAGGAAACACTCAAGCCAGGTGGAAACTTGGTATTGCAGGTGGCTGTAGTGCAATGGTAAATAATCAAACCAATACATTACGATGCCTGTACAACCCTTTTGTGGGTTCGAAGCTTGAAAGGTTACACTTTTTATTTTTTTTTAACACGGTTATTCTTTTTGATCAAAGTACTAGTGGCATAGAAATACCAGAATTTCTGGATAATGTACTGTATTAGTGAAGATTTAAAACAAAATAAAATTACTGTATACAGTATGTACTTTAAAGGTCTCGAACCAGCGGGACAAGAAAATGGTAGATGCAGTAGTGCTAGGCATTAGCCCCCTAGACTACTGCATCTTCTGTACTGTAGTTCCTAGAGTCAGGGAATCACTACAATGTCTACTGTATTGTACTTACAACTACAGTTATAAGTACCGTATAATACAGACAACTGGGCATGCGCAGTGCTATGAGACTCAATACGCCACAGTGTAGCGCGCAACAATGCGGTATACTGTATGGCGTACCGTATGGAGCAACGAACTACAGTACTGTAGCTGGCCACATATACAGTACAATAGATTGATTTTTGTAAGGGTTGGATAACAAGATTGAACTACAGTACTATAGTGAACATTAAAAAAATAAATTAAATTATAAAGGTCTCGAACATAATGAGAGAAGTGTAAGCAAGACGGATCACCTAAGCCCTTGCTCACAAGTCTCTCCTAGTCCTCTACAGTCTTTATGTGACATCTACAGTACCATACGATGAAGTACAGTACTCAGGCGTCTGTAGCGTAGAGGTAAGAAATGGAACTTCTACATTGCAGACATCTGTACAACCCGGGTTCGAAACCAGGAAGCTTAATAATGAAGCTTTTCATTATTATTAGGCAGTCAAGGTTACACTTTTTATTTGTAATATTATTATTACACAGTCAGTGTAATAATAACACACTTTCACTGAGTGTGAATCATGACCTGGTACTGTACAGTATGATATTCCATACTGTACGCCATGGCGTACAGTACATAGCCATAGCGCTACAAGGCTATGGCTATGGCGCAGCACCACTGGCAATGCATTGCAACCCCGACACTGGGCACGCACCAGAGATCCTATTTGTACCGTAACCCATCAGAACTGGCTATAAGTTACCACAACGCAAACTGTGCTGACATTGATGCAATTTTGCGGTTTAAACGCCGAGTCAGTTTGTACTATAGAGACCCCTCTCTTATACACATTCAACTATCAGTTACTAAACATATTAAATTACTAATGTTACCAAGTCTAAGATAGCATTTTCATTGACGCAAGTTTGCGCTCTGCATCTGCCCTACAAACTGCTGTTAGTCCACTACTGTAGCACCTTATGTAGTAATGAATTTACTATTGTGTATACTGTGCGGTACTGTAAGTCTCGGACAGTGCAGAATGGTACTAGTGTGAAAATTCAACAGTACTGTTAGCAATACAGACAACTGGGCATGCCCCATAAAATAGCGCTACTTAATGTATGGCTTGGCTCCACTGGACATGGGGCACACATTCCATTGTGATTAAAATCAGACCACTGGGCACGCGCAGACATTGATGCAATTTTGCGGTTTAAATGCGCAGTCAGTTTGATATACAGAAACCAGTCTCTTTAACAGGGCCCATTGCCACTTGATGGTCATAATAAATCACTATAATGTCCGCGTTCATGTCAGCGCCAGCATTGATGCAAGTTTGCATTCTAAGGTACAGTACTGTATGTACAATAATAAAAATCCTAGTTTCGCTGTTTGACTCCCGAAGCACTGGGCAGACATGCGCTCCACATGTACTGTATTGAATACTGAATATTTTAAGTGAAGATTTTAAAAATAAATTAAAAAAACATACTGTATTTTCAAGGTCTCGAACCCACGGAACAAGAAGAGAGGAGAAGCAGTGAGACTAGGCATTAGACCGCTAGGCCACACGCTTCACCCATTACTAGAGTTCTGTAGTTTGTAAAGTCTAATGTCTAAGCTTCTGTCAAACAATCATCGGCCGGTGATACAGAACATACCGTACGGTACATTGGAAAGTGACACCTAGTGGGCAAAATGTTGTATTACACTTAATGAAATCAGATGCATGCGCTATGTAGTTTAGGAAAAGTGACATCTGGTGGGCAAATTGTTGTATTACACGTAATGACTTTTTTCACTAATAAACTTTCTTTGTGGAGCGACTCATGGCGTGGTGTGTGGCGCACCATGCATGGCATGAGAGATAGCGCTGTGATGCCACATTATAGCTGGGCACATCAGTATAAGAAACAAGACTGCTACAATTGCTGACCATATTGAATCTTCAGATCTTACCTGTATTACAGAGACTTGGCTAGACGAAAATGCAGCTCCTATTTTGGAAGCTGCAGTTCCAACAATTTACTATGTCTTTTACAACCCAAGACTTAACCGCAGGGGAGAGGGAGGGGCAATCTGCTTTAAAAAAAAACTTAAACTTAATCCACCCAATGGAAATTACTCACTCATTTGAGTGCATTGCTGCTCGGAGTTCTACAGACTTAGGATTCAGAGTACTTCTCATTTACCGCCCCCTGGAGATGGAAAGATATTTCTACAAGAGTTTGTAGATATTGTTGCTGGACTAGTTCTGGAGCATCAAAGATGGCTGATCCTTGGGGATTTCAATGCATGGGTTGATGATGAGCTCTCTCACTTTGGCCAAGATCTCCTGTGCACAATGAATGCTCTTTGCCTCACACAAGTCATTCCTACAGCTACTCATATAAGTGGCCACACTCTTGATCTTGTCTTCCAGTTTGGATTAGAAGTCTCTGACCTAGATATAAACCCAGTCACGTGGTCATACCACCACTCAATTCGCTTCTTAGTTGCAACCCCTCAAAACAGAACTTTACCCATGGAGTTGACAAGGTATCATCCAAGGAGGGGCATGACCCCCCAGGCTCTTGCAGCAAACCTGGATCTTTCTGCGGTAATGGGGGCCTGTGAAGATCCTTGGTCTCTAGTCCATTACTATAACAGAGATGTGACATCTGCAATGGATATTATCGCCCCTGTGTGTATACGACCCCGCATACCACACCATCAAGCCCCTTGGTTGGACAATAGTGTGAGTAAACTCAAGAAAAGGGGGCGTAGACTTGAAAGTTGATGGAGGCAGACTAACCTGGTAAAAGATAAGTTAACACTAATTAAACATATTGGACAATATCAATCAACAATCACCTGTAAGAAAACAGAGGGCCTGATTCAGAGCCGGATGCTATTTGCGCTTGCTCGTTCAGAAAAAGGGGCTGGCTATTTAAATTGAGCACTCGCTCTTTGCGGTCTATTGACACCTCTATGTCTGAGCAAGCGAACAAAACATGCGCTCACTATTTTGTAAGGACGCCCCCTGGCCGCTCGCATCATAAGTCATCTCCGCTATTTATTAGATTAATCGAGTACATCGAAAGGTGTCTGAACTGCTCACAGTGCTTGTGGTTGGATTTTCCTACCGTAATCATGTGAACAGTTCAGGCTAAGAAACAACCAAGTGACGTTGTCGATGATGCTGCTTTGTTAATTATGCACACCCTTAAAATGCCCGTTTTGACCATTTGGCATGCCTGCGTTTGGATCACCACTCCCCGTTTTCAAGCACCTTCCCCTGTTACCACCCACAAATGCCTCATCCTGTCACTCAAATTAGCAGGCACTCGCTGTTTTGCGAGCACTCAATTTCTGACCGCAATGACTGGTTGGCGCATGCGCATTACGACCCATATGCATGCGCAGTTGTGCGAACATTGCTCAGAGCGAATGAGCGGCCGCTTACGAGTGGCTCTGAATCAGGCCCACAGAACGCAAATTTAGTATTTTTGCTTTCACCCACTGTGGTGAAGCCTCGTCATGGAATGACTTGCTAAAAGTTACCAGCTCTTCAATTTCAGCAGCTCGCTTATATTTATTGCTGTAGTTGGGCCCATTGATTCACCACATACATTTCAAATGAGATCAAGGCATCAAACAATAGGCCAGCTCAGCTTTTCCGTACAGTGGAAATGCTTTGCAAACCAGCATGCCTGCAGCTTGATGAAACCCTCTCCCAGTCATGATGCAATGAGTTTGCAAAATTCTTTGCAGATAAAGTATCCTCCATCCAGGCTGGAATCCCCACAGTGCCATCAAATGATTGCCAAACTACCAAGCCTGCCAAGGTAAGCCACCAGTCTCCCTGGAATAGCTTTGACAAAATGGATGTAAAAGATATTGCCAAAATTATCAGAATGTTGCGACCTGTGATCTGGACCCTGCCTTAACCACGTTTCTCATAGGGTGTATTGACTTGATTGGCCCTGTAATCACAAAAATAGTTCAATGCTCTTTGCAAACAGGCATTTTTCAAGAACCACTAAAGGAAGCAATTGTTAGACCACTTCTTAAAAAACCTAATTTAGACCCCGACTGCATGACCAACTATAGACCAGTATCAAACCTTCATTTTTAGGAAAGGTCATTGAGAAAGTAGTGGCAATGCAACTGGAAACCCGCCTGTCTACCAATGATATTTATGACCCATTCCAGTCAGGATTCAGGAGAAGACATAGCACTGAAACAGCTCTGGTATGTGTGCTTAATGATCTTCTGATGGCAAGAGACAGAGGTGATTGTTCAATCCTAATCCTTCTGGATCTCTCAGCAGCATTTGATACTGTGGACCACGGGATTCTAATTGAGCACCTGAAAAATTTCTGTGGACTGGATGGCACAGTCCTTAGCTGGTTCAAATCATTTCTGACAGGCAGGTCACAGAGAGTTTCTTCTGGGTAAACTCTTCATCACCAGTGCCACTTCTCTGCGGTGTCCCATATGGTTGTATACTATCTCCTATGCTTTTTGCAGTATACATGCTACCATTGGGTGAAATAATCAGACATCATGGCCTGGTCTACCACTGTTATGCAGATGATACACAACTGTACCTGTCCTTTACTACAGGTACAAAGGACCCCATAACAACCCTAAATGGCTGGCTAGCTGAGCTTCAGGAGTGGATGAGTGCCAGTTGGCTGCGACTGAACCCTAATAAAACAGAGGTCCTTATGATAGGTCACAAGTCAGGGCTACAGCATAGCCAACCAACAGGACTTACGCTTGGGGGATCAGAATTACAAAACACTAAACATGTGCGGAATCTTGGTGTTGTCCTGGATAGTGGCTTGACACTTAAACATCAGGTATCAGCCACAATCAAATCCTCATTCTTTCATCTGAGGTACATTGCCAGATTCAAGCACTTAATTCCCTCAGAAGATCTGCCCAATGTCATACATGCATTTATATCATCACGCCTAGACTACTGCAATACCCTCTACCTTGGACTCTCAGCAAAAGAATTGCACCACTTGCAGATGGTACAAAACACAGCTGCCAGGCTATTAACCAACCAACCCCGTTCCAGCCAAATAACACCCATTCTCTACTCCCTTCACTGGCTGCCTGTCAGATGGCAAATTGTTTTCAATATTGGATTACTAACTTAGAAAGTCCTACATGACCATGGCCCAAGGTACCTAAAGCAGCTTCTGATTCCTTACTGTTCCACTCAATTACTGTGAAAAGTTGATGAAGGATTATTAACAGTACCTAGAATTTCCCGGAATTCGTCTGGGGGTTGAGCTTTCAGTTTTGGGTCTCCAACCTTATGGAACTCACTTCACCACACAATTCGAGAGGCCTCCACTCTAGAATCTTTCAAAAATAGACTCAAGACTTACCTCTTCACCCAAGCATTTCACTAATGTCCCTTTTTAAGCTTATTTTGTATTTTGTACTGTAAAGGCAAATGTAAAGCACTTTGAGTCCTTTAGGAGAAAAATGCTATATAAATAAATGTATTATTATTATTATTTATTAAAATGGGGACACAAGATCAAAAGAGGTTCTAAAATATAGGAATAAAGTGAAAAGTAACCAAAAAAGAAAAAGGGGTAAAAGGGGTGGGATAAAGCCCCAGAGAAAATCTAAAAAAATGATGATTGATGATAATACCAGTAATAATATACGGGAAAGAGAGACAACTAAAATATTCAATCTTAGTTACAGACATCTTAGTAAGGATGAAGTAATGGTTTTAAAGAAAAGGCTTAAGTTTGCCCCTACTCGCTTAATTGATCCATTTGAATTTTTTATTAACTTAAACAAATTTGTTTGGAAGCTTACAGTTAAAAAATATTTTATGAGTAAAGAGGATGATGACATTAAAGAAGAGACAGAAGAACCCTCTGGCTCTAGTTTTATACCCAAATCAACCTTCTATCCTGTTTATAGAAAAGGAAGCTTTATTGAATGTTTTAGCAAAATGGTCAATAGTGAAATTGAAAAAATGTAAAAGAAAAAAAAAATTTAGAAAATGCAATCTTACTAAGAAAGAATGTCTAGCACTTAAGTTCTTGATAGAGCATGATGATTTGATCATCAAGCCTACAGACAAGGGTGGAGGTGTGGTCGTTGTGGATAAAATTAAGTATACGGCAGGAATATTTAAACCGTTGGAAAGTGGTGAAACATAAAAAAAACTTAAGAATGACCCCACTTTGTGTATTATAAAATCTTTATATGAATTAATGGAAGATGCATTCCAAAAGGGGGTTTTAAGTAAGTCTGAATATGAATATATTAATATCAAACATCCATCCATTCCGACTATCTGTGTTCTGCCAATAATCCATAAGGACCCTCTTCACCCTCCAGGTAGACCTATAATAGCAGTTGTCAACAGTATTACTTTTTATTTACAGCCCCTAGTGAGACAAACAAAAGCTTTTTTAAAGGATATGGGAGATGTTGTTAAGACTTTAAATAATATGGAATGGAAAGAGGACTTCATTCTGGTCGGTTGGGACATATCCACCTAATATGCGATAATAAATACAGAAAGGGGGATAGAAGCAGTATCTTATTTCCTCGAAAAGTCTGACTTTATGTAATGAATTTTAAAAAAATATTTTAAATAGTATTAGATTTATTTTAACAAATAATTATTTTTATTTTGATGGATCTTATTGTATGCAAAATGTGGGAACAGCTATGGGCACTTTGTTTGCCATATTGGGAGGATACCAAGATATGGCATAAAGATCAGCTGGGGTTAAACCTGGTGCTCTTGAAAAATTTTATAGATGATGTGCTCTTCATCCAGAGGTGTTTAGTGGAAGAGTTCCAGTGTTTTTGTAATTCCCTGAATATGAATAATTTTAATATTAAATTCACTTTTTCCATAAGTAAACAGTAGATTGCCTTTTAAGACCTTTCACTATATATTAAAAACGGTGACCTACATATGAAAATGTGTAGGAAAAGTATTGACTCAAAGAGCTACATCAAAATCAATAGCCTACAACATAAAAATTGGTTAGATGGGGTTCCGTATGAACAATTCCTACGACTGAAGAGAAATTGTACAGAGGAAGAGGTCTGTAATGAATGATTGATCAAGATGGGCAATCGATTTTTAGATAAGGGTTAGAGTGGAAATATCACTAAAGCCCAAGAGAGGGTAAAAGCTTTAGAGAGGAAAGTTTTACTTGAGGGGAAAGGGGAAAATGTTACCAGAAATCATCAATGGTCTTTTATTTGTAATTTTAACTCCCAACACAAGGAAATTGAGGCATTTTTTAAAAAAATTGGAAACTATTTAAAAAGGATCCAATAATTGGAAAGTGTATACCGGAGAAACCTTCCTTTATCAATAGAAGGGCACCAAATTTGAATTATAAATTGTTGGGTAGTGATATTGCAGAAAAGGGAAGAACTAGCAGTAGAAGCCATGGGTTGCATAAGTTTGGCCTATGTACAATATGTAGGACTGTGAAGAGTCAAAGTAAGATTGAAAAAATTCTGGTTGATTGAGTGGATTACAAAATAAAGGATTTCATCACCTGTAATTCTAAAAACGTTATATATACTCTTAAATGCCAATGTGATTTAATTTGTATAAAACTAGTAGAAATTTAAAAGTACATTTGGCTGAACACACTTATAATATTAAAAAGAGCTTAGAAACCCACACTGTCTCAATGCACTTTAAACAGATGCACAAGTCTACTCCTTGCTGTATTAAAGCTTTTTGGGGGATTGAGGCGATCCATTCAACATGAAAAATAGGGACCTTGAAGTGAGACTTTCCAAGGCAGAAATTAAATGGGTCCATAAATTTAACACTTTGACCCCAAATGGCTTGAATGGAGAGTTTGAGATAGAGTGGTTTTTATAAATATGTTATCTGCATTTTAATGTACATTGTATGAATTTTATGTATTTATATTATACTGCTTATTGGTATTTTTGATTATTTTTTATATGTCCCATTTATGAAGAGATATGGAGTTAACACTATGGAAACAGTTTTTATAAGGACAAATTGATTCCTCCATCATTTGAAATCTATTGGAGGACAAGAAACTGGAGTCTTATGCCCTCTGTTTCCTTTGGTTCTCTAAAATGCATGCTATTTAACATGCAAGCGATGACTTCCGGTTTCGGCAGCAATGGAACGCAGCGCCAACTTACGGTTTTGGATCTTTGTGATGGCATAATTTTCAGTAACGAGGCAGAGCTGGATGTGGCAGGAATTAACAGGAACACCAGAGACTGATTTAGTAATTAGACATAGTATAAATATTTGTGACTGTTCTTTGAATCACCATGTTTCTGAGGAAGGACTAAGGTTTGAAATGCTTTAAGCTGGTGATTGTGCTATGGGGATATCGTGGCTGCTCCCTTTAAAAACCCTGAAAGCCGTGGGGAGTTCTGGACTTCTGGATTTGTACCCATTATCCATCTGGGAGTGTAATTGGAGGGACTCAGCAATGAATGTTAAACCCTATATCCACTGTGTGGTGATATGCATTTTATCTTATTTTAAATGTGAGTGCAACTTGAAAATAAATCTTTTCTATTTCTGGATAGTATTGCACCATGTTCTATCGTCTCTATTTTTGAGAGATTATACATGGTCTGAGGGGAAGTGAAACTACTGAAAGTCTGAGAATCAATTATATGAATGGGAAGAATTGAGTAAAGAACAGAAGAATTGTGGTCTCATTTATTTTCCATTGCTTGTGTAAGTACTTTCTTTTATATCAATATATGCATTGTGCGCCATTGAGAGGATATATATTTGCTATTTATTAGTTCCAAAGCTTACCCGAGCACAAGGATGCCCACGATGCCTTCTCATATGTCTGTGACGTTGCTTACCTGCGTAAACATTGGTAACATCAACGCACATCTGCGGCCAACTTGCCCTTATAGCAGGTTTGACCGGCCGCAGACTCGGCAGCTCTCCTAAGTCGCAGATGGCTCTCATGCTGCATAGGAGATCGCAATGGCTAATTTATGCATGCCCATGTAATAGCGTTTAAACGGTCAGACACACCTGCGTTCTTCTAATCACCCCTCTGTTACCTCGACTACCTGTCACTCACTTTGTGAATGGTTCCTCTGTATGTGTGGAATTGCAAGCCAATCGCAGCATGTGTGCCTGCCTTTCTGGAAATGAGGGCGCATCGCCCCTGTTTTCTGATAGTGCTGATGCCAGACTCTGTGTAGGAAGATGCAGATTATCCTGGCCTTGGCAACACAGGTAAGATGGACATTCTGAGTAGCCTTTGGCTTTCTCAGATGAACGAAATTACAACATTGCTATCATCAGTGTTCAGACGCAGCATTTGGATCTATGATACTTTTGGGAAGTGTATATTTCCTTAAGACACCTCCTGCTGCATTAGAATATTCACACACAGCAGCTGCATCCAAAACCACAGCTGCTTTGTTGCTGCATCCACATCTGAATCAGGCACACTGTCTCCTTTATAGTTTGCACTACTAACTATTGAAATTTTAGCAAATTTGATTATTACTACTACTATCTTTTATATGTAAGACACCACAACATTTTCAAAGTGCTTTACATGGATTATTATCAGATTGAATCCATAGGGTGTAGATTTACTAAAGCTTCTAAAACAGACATATGGGAGTGTTGCATGTAGAAACCAATCAGATTCTAACTATCATTTTCTACAATGCAATATATAGCTTTAACCTGATTAGTTACTTTGGGCAATACCACTACTTACCAAACCTATATAAGACTCTTGCTTTGAATTTCATTCTGCCAGGTTATAATAACACCAAATCAGAGGAACTGCTCATCCACATTCTCCAAAATGACAAATGTTTATCTCAAAACTTTCACTTTAACTGGAAACCATAAAACAATCAATATCTGTGCACATACATTACAAGCAAGGGCCTACAATAAAATTATTTTGTGGTTAAAATTCTCTATCTCTTGGTTCGGAAGGGTGGTTGCTGTACAAATGAATATATTATCCAGATAATGTTCCTGTATATTACATTCAAGTCCCTACAGCAAGATAGAAACTGATTTTAAAATTTGTCTGGCTAGGTAAGCTTCCCAGGCTTACTGTACATTTTTTTTGTTTCGTAAGGAGCTCTAACTATAGTTCAAAAAATATCTATTATGCCACTCATTTAGGTTAAGTGCTGATGTGGTTGCCTCGGCCAGAGCTTTTTTCTTGGGTCCAAATAAAATTGGTTTTGGATTTCATTAAAAATGGTCATAAAAAAGTAAAAACCATGTAATTTGTAGGTTTTTTTTATTTCCTGCATTACTATTAATATTACTAGAGTTCATTTACAGTCAATTTTATAAATTAACATCTCAAACTCATTCAATATTTGTTGGCTGTCTAGAGCAGTGGCACAAACCACAGCAGTTGAATATCAGATCGTGAACCAGGGTGGTTAAAGTGGCAGAGAGAACTATTGATCAAACTTTGTCCCATTTGTATGTTATTTTTGTTAGGATTAATTTATTGAACTGATTCTAGTCATCCAAGGCATTCCTTACTTTCCTCACCACCATCTAATAAATGTTACAGGTGTATTAGTACCGGGTTGGGTATAGGATGCCCGCAGTCTGGATCCCGGCTGTCAGAATCCTGACCCCGGCATCCCTACAGGGCTAGCATAATGATACTTATTGTTTAGTATGCTAACCCTCCCCCTCTCCCTACCCTAACCTTCCCTCTTGGGTGTCTAACCCTAACCTTCCTCCTAGTGCCTGAACATAATCTCCTCCTCCCTGTACCCTAAACCTAACTCTCTCCATAGTGCCTAACCCTAACCTCTAACCCTAACTCTAATCCTACCCCCTGCTTTGCTACCTACCTTTGGTATCCCGGCACTTGGGATTCCGGCATTATTATTGTGAGAGGCATCAGGATTCCAGTGACGGTAATATCAGCGCTGGCATCGCGGCCACCGGGATACTGACTGTATCCCTTAGTACACATGCAAGTGGGGTAAGGAATAGTTTTTTCCCCTTCAGTGATTTCTAGTTGTAATTTATAATATACTGTTTCAGTTTGTTCTTTATATGAATGTTATACCTGGAATCAGTAAGAATCACAACATAATCTCTAATGTTTTTGTAGTGTCAACAAAATTTATTCATTAAAAGAAGGCGAGTAGGTCAAAATAGTTTAATCTCCTGAAAAAGTACACTAATTTATTGTGGAGCAGCTGTGTCTGCTAATATCTCAGGGTAAACTACTAAAGGCAAAGAAAATGGCCATCATCAAAACAAAAGCTAGTTGGTCTCTGCAGGGATGGGTAGTGGACAAAATGAAAAAGTCAGTACATACCTCAAAATATAAGAAAGTTCTTGCAAGTGTAGAAGGGCTAATTGGTGATGGGGCTGCATCATTGTTGTGTTCTTCTGAGCCTGGCAGCATTGCATATGAATGGATTCTGGCCCTGCCATTCAGGAGGATGAATTTCTAACAAGGCCAGCGAGCAAATCACTGTTTGCTGTGTGTCTGGGAACAGATGCTCATGGTGGGCCAATCAGGCTTCACATATTATGCAGACACTTGACCTGCTGGGCACTAGGCCCTCATTTTATGAGTAGGGAGGCCAATCATAGGCAGGCACTAGGCCTGAGTGGTGCTGGACACTTGACCCTCATGTTATAAGTAGGAAGGCTGCAAATAGTAGGTGGACACTAGGCCTGAGGTGTGCTGGGCTATCGGCCCTCATGTTATAAGTAGGGTGGACACACATAGTAGGCATGCTTCAGGTCTTAATACAATTAGGGAGACTGGTATAGCAAGTGGTAACTAGGCCCGAGGAAAAGATAGCTCATATTCTTGGGCTCCAACGACTATGCTTGTGTAAAGGAGCTCTCTACCTCCCATGCTACCTTTATGGTGTGCAGGGGCTATCTGGCTCCCGCACCCTTTTAACATGACGACAAAGAATAGTTTACAATGAAAATTGCACTGATGAGTCTTCAGCTCTCAAATACCATGCTGTGGGTAAAAGTGTTGTACCTGGCAAGGCAAAAGCTTTAAAGACTGACAAAACTTCTGTTATATATGTTAATTACAAAAGGGAAGCACCTGGCATTAATAAAGGTATGGTATTAAAGCGGAAGCACACTACATCAATAAAAATGGAAATAGTGATATAAAGAGTCAGAGGGCACTAAATAATGTTGAAAAATATTTTACAGCAGGAACAAATGCATCAAGCAATGATATGAAAGTGACCAGAATTGCATTTCACCCATTGCCCCATAAGGAGTTAAATTGTCAGAAAGTTGAAGAGAAGTACATATAGAAGAAATCACCTGAAAAGAACATGGTTACAAAAAGCTTTTTAATGAGCAGGTTACAAACTCCTTGATATATTGTAGTAGTAATAATATGACAGCATCTTTAAGCCTGCGTTAGCACAAAGACAGTGTCTTCAGATTGCTTCAGTAGATGCATATCTTTCATTAACAAGCTGTATAGTGACCCAAAGAATTGGGAAAGGAAAAAGCTACTGCTCTGTCACATTCAGAAAGCCTGAATCTGCCATAGCTAGAAAAGAAGAAGATGCCACTATTATTTTTAAAAGTGTATTTTCTGGAGTGGTAATGCCAAAGCTGATAGGTAGTCTCTGTCTGTTGGTAAACACCATTCAGGATATGGCAGCACAGAATAACAAAAACTAACACTGTTAACCAGCTTTAACAACTATGAGCTCCATATGGCCAATTCGGAATGGGTATGAAGTCCCAGCAGGTGAATAGCCTGAAGGGAGAAGATCTCAACAGGGCAGGTAAGTACCCTATCCCTACCCCTCCCCCCTAACCCTCCCTTAGCGGTGCCTAACCATAACCTCCCCCCTAATGCTTAAACCTAACCTTCCCCCGGGGGTGCTTAACCCTAACCACCCCTTACCGCACCCAAAACCTAACCCTCCCATGCTAACCTCCCCCCGTGAGTGCCTAACCCTAACCCCCCAACAAAACCTAACCCCACTATGCTCCCTTAACCTAACACTCTCCCCCGTGTCTAATGCTAAGGGCACCCCGAACTTACCTCGTTCAGGCTGGCATCCTTTGGCATTCCGGCGTCTAGGTTAAGATAGTTGTTGGTATTTTAATGCCTATTTAACCAAATGTCAGTATTGAGTCTCATAACTACATCCCGGCCAATTCATTATTCTGTATTTCCAGCCTCCTCTTACTTATGGCTCTAATCCATTCAACATTTTTGATCCATCAGCCACTATAACAATAGAAGCCATCAGAGTTGTAACTGGCAAAATTGGGCATTTTATTAAGACTGCCCAGATTTTATAACAACAACCTTTTGATCATTATTATTCATTATTATTATTTGTACAGTACTACTACTAGTACTTACAGCAGCACTAGTAGAAGAGGCTGGAGCATAGGATGTGGCACTTGAGACTTGGGGGTATATTTACTAACATTCGAGTTTGCCCCTAGTTGTTTGCGAACAAACTCTCTGAGCTTTGCCAAGACTCGGGAGAGATTACAATAATGAAGTACGCAAATTTACAAAGGATAGAGTTTGGAATGAATAGAGTTCTCCGATAGTGAATGAAATCAAGTTTTTCCTGATGAGTTTGCTATGTTCACGAGAGTTTTATACTTAACAGTAATGGGCATATTCAATAGGCTGTGAGAATAGCAAAAAACCCGCACCTGCAAGGTTTTTCCTGCAGGTGCAGGATTTTTGCTATTCTAATAGGTGCATGGTTTTTTATTAAACACTCGACAGGAGGTTTTTTTCCATGCACCTCCTGAGCAAGCGTGATTTTTCCTAAAATCGTTGATTTTAGTTTAAATCACAGACACTTGCTCTGACACCCCTGCAGCGGCTACCCTGAGGACTAATTAAGCAATTGGAAGTATCCAATTAGCTTTATTAGTCCTTAATTACTTACCTCCGCTGTCTTCTTCATCGTGCATTGGGAGCTGGCTCTTCTGCAGCAGTGGTGAGTATGTCAGTGTGTGTGGTGTATGTAAGTATGTGTGTGTGTCCCACTGTCACTGTGCCCCCGCAGTGCTAGTGTGGCCCCCACGGAATGGGCGCTAAGAGAACTACATCTCCCAGCAGCCCTTGGGACTCCCAGCAGCCCCCTCTCCAGTAAGAAGAGAGAGGGGATGCCGCCGGGAGCTGCGGAGACTACTGGAGACCCCCAGTAAGGCAAGTGGTGTTTTTTTTTCAGTAAAAAATATGCGCCACAGGGTTTTCAGTACTGAAAACCCTGTGACCAGTATTTTTGGAATTAAATACCACGGGTATCGGGAGTGCGAATACCCATGGTATTTCTAAATTGCGCGCGAGGGGTGCCAGGTTTTTACCTCGCTAAACCTCGCGCCCAATTTAATAATTGATTCACCCAAGAGAGTTTTTTTACACCCGAAACCAACATCTTCCGTCCGCATTACAAATGAAGGAGAACTTGTCCATAGGAATCAATAGGGATATGTTTTGCTAGCTAATTTTCATTGGCTGAACATGTCACATGTGGGGATGTGTTTGAAATCACTATAAATACACCCAGCAACAGCCAAACCACAAGGGTTTCAGTGAGGAGTTTGGAGATAGGGAGAGCTAGGAGAGTTTGGAAAGTTTTGGTGCTATATATTTTGTGATTATGGATTGAATTGTCTGTAAGTAGTCTTGTCTATATTTGTGGTCTAGTCACTTTACAGTTTGTCTATAGTTATTGTCTTTATTGTGTTTTATATTTTGTACTGTCAGTGTTTATTTGTGTGTGTGTGGTGTGTGTGTTAGTGGTGGGAGTGGAGGTTTGTGTTTGTCTTTATTTTTCTGTATTAGGTGTCTTTTGTAAGTAGAGGACTATGGGCCTGATTCAGCAAGGAACGCACAGGAGAGAATGCATGCACTTGGCCGATGTTTTTGCTCTGCGCACACATATGCATCACACTACGCATGCGCAGACTTGCCAGTGCGATTCGATTATGGTATGCATACTACACGCAGTGTGTGTGCAGACCATTTTGAAAATGATTGATAGGAAGTCCCATTTGTGAGTGGTGACAGGGGGTGGTCAGGCGAACACAGTCATTATGACGCCGTTATAGGGGCTTACATAATTAAGGCAGTGCGGTGGCATACGCAGCCATACCGTAAGCTGTACACAGGAAGTGGCCAAATTCCTGAGGCAGGTCAGGTCAACCATTATTATTCTAATGGGTCCGATGGTTCTCGATGTAACTGATGTTTACGCTATCTTGAGTGCTGATCAGGCTCTGAGTAAAGGGAGATGGATGGCTTAAAATTGGGCTGAACGTCTACATCTTGTGCTGCGATCTCCGTGCATATGCATTGATTAGTATATTCTCACAGGGGATGGGTGCATGCGTCTGCTTGCGTACGTTCCTTGCTGAATTAGGCCCTATGTCTGCTGGTAAGGAGAGGCAAGGACAGAGTCAGGGACAGGAGGTGGCTGATGCTTAGGGCAATGTCAGCTCTGGTAAAAGAAATGAGGGGGCCCTCCAGAGAGGCAAAACCAAGTCTGGAAGGAACGTTAAGTTTTAATCAGAATGTGGCCCTTGTCAGGGAAGTCATGAGGCACCACCATCTATTGCTATTTAATGCTGCTACCACCTCTGCCAGGCCCAAAAAAGCCATATGGGCCACTGTTGTCAAAGCCATAAATGCTGATGGCCCACTGAAGCGTACTGCAAGAATCGCTTCTCAGATTTGAAGCACCATGTAAAAAAGTAAATGGCCAATGAGGCAGAAGCTGCACGCTTCACTGGAAAAGGGTCCCCACGTCAGGAAACATATTTCCAGGATGAGGAAGTTGTCACGGCACTTATTCCGCCTGAGATTGTGCATCGGCCCAATGTCCGGGACACTTATGCCCCCAGGAGACATGGTAAGTTATAATTGTATCAAATTGTGAAGCTTTAAAAAGTGAGCCAACCTCTTAGGTCTAACACAAAGTAGATGTACTAAATGGCTTTCATTGTGCTTCAGCTATTTAACTTGCATATATACAGTATGCTATTTGTGTATTTTTAACATATGTCTGTATTAGAACATCTAAAGATTATTCTTAAATTAAATTAAGTTTAGACAAAGAGCCATGCAGTTATAGTTTTAACCATGTTATTTTTTATGTTGAACAAACTGGACATGTGAACTATACTGTCTGACATATAAACTTTTCCTTATAAAAATACATTTTAAATGTAAAAATGGTTTGCCAATTATTATCCATATAATACATTTAAAATGTACTAATATTATTAGTTACAAACAATGTGTTATGCAGCCATATATCTAATTAACACAATAAAACAAGGGGTGACAAATTCAGTATATTGGCCTGCACCTGCTATGGGAGTACACATTGCAGTATGATTTGCTATAATCGTGGTATAAGAGCATATGCAAACTGCGTCACAACATACTGGCCTTAGATTTTAAAGAACACTTTCGATTAATTCCAGTCATTAACCCATTATTCACATTACGATCATGTGCTCTATATAGTCACATAAAATAGTGATAGTCATATTGCTCAAATATAATTTTGTTATTGCAGGACACAAATAACCTTTTTACCCAAAGACCCTTTTACTCCTGAAACACAGAGAAACATGAATTTTATCATTGATTGTTGACGGTAATTTTAATTGTGCAATGACAGAAGTATGTTAGTGTCCATTGTAAAATTTCATACATCACAAAACAAAAACAGTTTGTACATGTGCACATGCCACATAAAATAAATGTTTACATTTACTTGCATTATTCACAGAACATTGGTACAGTCAGAGACGCCATTTGGAGGAGTATGTATCCAACCAGGCCGGTAAGAAAACTGAAAAATAATTTAGCATGCATTAAAGCAATTTAACATTCTAAGGTTTTGTGATCATTTTTTGCTCCTAGGTCATTCAGGACTACAATAAGCAGGTCCAAGCCATCAGGTTATGGTGCCCCATCATTCTCCAGATATATCATCCGAGCCAGGCGAACCATGGTCCCCACACTTGGAAGGTCAGTCTATGTAGGGGAAAAAAACCCACTAAACAACACATACCCATTTTTCTTAACAGAAAAACAGTAAGCAGTATATTTACTAAAATGTTATCGAAGTAGAGTAGTTGCCCATAGCAACCAATCAGATTCAACTTATTTATCTAGCACCTTATAAAAGATAATTGTTATTTTCTGATTGGCTGCTATGGGCATCAACTCCACATCTATGAACCTGCACTTTAGTAAATACAGGTTGAGTCTCCCATATCCAAAATGCTCGGGACCAGGGGTATTTTGGATATCGGATTATTCCGTATTTTGGAATATTTGCATACTATAATGAAGTATCTTGGGTATAGGACCCAAAACTAAACACAGAATGCATTTATGTTCTATATACACCTTATGCACACAGCCTGCAGCTCATTTTATACAATATTTTTTATAATTTTGAGCATCAAAAAAAGTTTGTGTACATACATGAAATTCATTTATGTTTCATATACACCTTATACACACAACCTGAAGGTTATTGTATACTGTATTTTAATGAAATTGTGCTTTAAAACAAGTTCGTGTACATTGAACCATCAGAAAGCAAAGGTTTCACATTCTCAGTCATACTAAAAATATTCCGTAATTCGGAATATTCCGTATTTCGGAATATTTGGATATGGGAGACTCAACCTGTATACCCCTAATAGCATTTAAATAATTTTTCAAATCACATTCCTTTACAAAAATTTGTGCAGCAGAACCTTCTCTTGTCACAGGATCAAGGTATAATTAATTTAACTAACAACAAAACATACATGCAATGTTTGTGACATATTTCTAATTACACTTAAGAAACTGGTATTGGTGAGCACAACCCAAATGCATATTTTGAGGAGCTCAGGAACAACGTATAACACTAAATAAAGATTTTTTTTGTCAAATAACATAATTTTCCCTCAGTTTGAAAATGTCAGTCAATATTTTAGAATTATGTCGCAGTGTCCCATAAACAAAACAACAGAAGTTGTGAAGCGTCTTGTATGTAAGAATGACATTGACTACATTAGCATGTTATTACATCACACACATTGCTTTTTACTTTTAAACACTATATAGTAGGTATAGTGACACACAAGACAACCATTTTAAACTATCATTTAACAAACATTAAATGAAAACCTGTTCCTATATCAGAAAACTAGAAATGGACAGCCAGAGTCTATGCATGTGGTACTAAGAATATAAATGAATTGCATAATGGCCGTGCACTTACACACAATAATATTGCCTTGGTATAACTCAAAGGTGAGTAATTACATTACTATATAATGACTAAAATGCAAAAACATTATTACTAGACAGTGTCATTGTGGCATATATAAAAAAATATCTGAAGCTGACATTAAAAACCCAGTTTAGTCAAACTAAAGTTTTTCTTTTTACATAAAATCTATTTGCATTGTACATTGTTATGATGAAGCAATACTTACTTACTTCTCTCTGTTCTAGCATCTGAAGATGTTTATCAAAGGCCTCAAGCTGCCTTTTCCGATGACGAGAACCCTGCTGCTGCTGATGAAAATATCATAACCTTAAATATCATCCCACCAACACCACCCATGCCACCCACACCCATAGTGACTTCAACAACATCACTAGTAGCCCATTACCCTCCTCCACCACAGCTAGACCCATACTGGTCTCAAATTTTGGATTACCAAAATCAACAAACAAACCTTCTACAAAGTCAAGTGACCCAAAAATCATTTTCCACAAAATCCCACCATCAATTCAATCACAACTTAGTTGGCCTACTTGTCAAAATGACAAGAGTGGCAAACACCCTCGAGTTGATACAGCAGGGCAACCTAAGGCAGCATCAACAACAAAAAACCTTCCAGGAACAATTTCTGAGACTCCTACAGCAGCAAAATGATGCCATTCACAACCATAATGCCACAGTTCAAAATTTTGGGGTTCAGATATTGGGACGGTTACCTGACACCAATGCCAGCGTCACCAGCAGCACTTCACAGACCCCAACACAACACCAGTCTCCACACCACCAAGGTGGACAGCCCTTAATTGGGGAAGCTCACAACTTTCCTGTAGTGGAAGGGATTCTATGAGGAGAATAATGTAAATGCAAATACATTACATTAAAAAAGGACAAAAAATAAAAGACCAAAAAAATTGCATTATTTTAAACAAAATTTTGTACATTTGCAGCCCAATTACTTATTTCTCACATTTGAGATTGACATTTGGCACATACCAAAGTATTCATCAAAAATAAAGAAATTTTATGAAATGTGTGTGGTTAATGTCTTTAAAGTTGCATTTGAAAGTGTGAATCACCTATAGCAAATATTTGCAATTGTGAAGTTAGCTGGCTAAAGACATAGCAAACAACAAACCAAGTGACGTAGGCCTTCAAAAGAAATCATGCACACACTATATAGTGCTATAGTATTGTGTAAAATGACTTTGCCTTATGTATGCATATTGTTAATGTTAAGAACATGGTGTTAAGGATACTTTTTGGGGAAATTAAAACATTATGGTGGACTTACTATGTGAAAAGCCTGACTCAACACAAACATCACATCTTAATCCAGAAGGACATTTTTTACGACAAACATAAGGAAAACAAAAACCTGTAGCAGAGTGGCCTTTCAACAGGGTGGATGGGGTCACGGGTCTTGAGTAATTTGAAAAAAAACACACAAAGTCAAATAATGGTTAACGTTAGCATTTTGATCATACAAATAATACAAAAACATTTATGAATATATTATTTTTTGGCACAAGGTTTAAACAGTGGAAAGCACATATTAAAAACAGTTAAATATTGTGGTTCATTTCTTGTGATGTGTTATTTTTAAAAAATACTGGTTAAAAAATTAGTAAGTTTATACACAATTATAAAACTTTAGAGTTTATAACCTGCAGTGGAAATCTTTGTTTATCACTAAATTTATGCAATTCAACATCCCAAAGAACCACATAATTCACTAAAATATAAAACAGCGGTGGTGAGGAAGTGATGTTATAGAAGTACGAGTGCCAGCATGCCTTGGACAAGTTTTCAAATAGCATAGCTGGGATGTACTGTATAGTTCTCCAACAGCTGAGGTGCAGCATATTGTAAACCCCTAGATTAAAATGAGCCATTGTTATGTCCTACTGCCACATTTTTACTGATCCACACCATTTACAGGCTGTCAGTTGTCATTAGAAGGCTATTGAGATATAAAACATAATATTGGCAGAAAACAAACAAAATAAAACACAATTTACATTGAGCATGGTTAGAAGGATACTTACCAGAGAAATGTTCTCTGATGACCTGCAACTTGACCCTCCTCCTACGTTCTGTTATCAGACTTTCTCCTGATGCAACAAATTACCCAACCTGCTCACTGTCTAGTGCATAATCATCCATTACAGGCTGCTGCAAACACATATTATGCAAAACACAGCAGCAGAGCACAATGTTGGATCTTTTCATGGAAAATTCAGCAATATGCCCCCAGACTTGTCAAGACAGTGAAACCTAGATTTGAATAGGCCACAGATATGTTCTATCACTGATCTGGTGGCCTTATGAGCATAATTATACTTGTGCTCTGCAGGAGAATTTGGAAGCAACAACAGAGTCAGAAGCCAGCTAACATAGCCGTAGCCAGAATCCCCTGATGGGAATTAAAATAAACAACAGTAAGTTAAATATCTGATTGTTTTTGTGAAGAGTTATACACAAGCTTACCATCCAACCATCACTTAGGCATTTTACCTGCCTCAAATTTGTTCTGGAGGGATGAATGGCTGAGGATAAAGGCATCATGACATGAGCCAGGGTAGATGACTACTACACGCATGATTTTGAGTTTTGTATCACAAACCACCTGGACGTTGGTAGAGTGGCCATCATGGTGATTTAGATATACATGTGCCTTGACCCGAGATGCTCTCAGCCCAATGTGTGTGCAGTCTACAGCACCCAAAACATTTAGCATGCCTGCAATGCTATAAAAAGCTACCTTGACTGCAAGCCACTGTGAATCCTGGCTAGGAAAGCAGATACAGGTGTCTATGAGAGGCTCTAATGCTGCAATGACCTGAGTGAGGTAGCATGAGCAGGTTGACTGTGAGATACCGAGAACTCTTCCAGTTACAGACTGGAAGTTTCCAGAAGCAAAAAAGTACAACACACTCAGGCCTGAGACAACATGTGAGTGTCCTGTCTCAGTGTCTAGGTCAAGTACGGCTTGGTCATACAGATAGAATATGTTGTTACAATTGAGCCAGAACATCTGTATGACCTTGCCATCAGCCAATGCATTCAGGTTCAAAATCTCTCTAAAAAAACTGTGGCCTGCGCAGCCTTTGTGGTAGCTCCAGAACCTCCTCAGCCTGTTCAGTTTCTTGCTCCTGTGTCTCTCTAGCCTGTTGGTAGAGCCTCTGGTATCCCAGCCAAGTGCTTGCCACACAAAATAATGCAGCTGATTCTGGTCCTTTCTAGGCATGCTGATAGTGGATTAATTAAGTCACATTTGAAACACATGCAAAGTTCTCCCGAGTTCGCTTGACAATTCTGGAGGGTTTCTTAAACTCTGCCAAGTTGAAAGGCTTCTGCAGAATTTGCAGCTCACAGACAGGTGATTTAATTTCCCGAATTTGGACACAAGTTTTGTACATTCTTGTGAGAGCTTTGCAATTCAATTCTTGGTAAATTCATGAATCCTATCTTGACTAGGGAAATGGCTTGCGAATTTGGTCAATGGTGAATTGAAGCATGTTTGCCAACTTTCTCAGAAATCGCTCCCAAATTTGACATAAGTAAATGTCTGAGTGGGAAAAAATGCCCAAGCTCTCCAGAGAATGCTAACTTGACCAAACTTGATTCTTAGTAAATATACCCCTTGGTCTGTAAACTTTCTGACAAGGAACTCATTACATGTCTCTGGGTCTTTTGGAAAAAAGACATAATATACTAAAGGATCAATTATGCCACAGAGAGCATCTACTACAAAGACCTCTCTTTTTTAAGGAAAGTCTGAACCACCAAGTTTATTGTGTGGGCAAAGCATGGAATGTTTTGAATTTGCCATTCAAGTTTGCACAATGTTGGTTCCATTAGTAGATATGAGAAATCCAGAGGAGATTTTTATTATGAAGTTTATGCAACAAGTTTACACCGGTATGTGCTTTTGTTAAGCTGCAGCAATACATAACAATACATAAAGTAACTTGCCTATGAATGTGTTGGCATTGTGTGCTAGCACTGCTGTGCTGACAGAATTAAGATGATGATGATATTGCTACTACAGCTCTCACTGCTACTAAGGGTGTGGCACCTGTTCAGTGGAATGTCATGGCTATGTAGTCTTTTGTTTGACAAGAGTTGCTTGTCTGCATATCTGTAGTTAAGTGGATAGTGGGTATGATGTTCTTTTCAAGGGAATAATAGCTTTGGCTTTGACCTTCCCTTATAACTGTGGGATTGCTTTTCAATAGAAATAAAACTGAGATGGAATTTGATAGCGTAGGCAGATGACCTTTACTAATCAGCTGAACCTGTTGCACTTATTGCAGCTATAGGATGCAGATCAAGTGCCAACATGGCTGTCATGGCTTAGGTAATCTGCTGTGCAACAGGACGATGGTTGTCAAACTTGCTTCCCCTTTCAAATAATTGTTTTGCAGACAGGCGATGGAAACTAGGCTTACACTCATTCACCTTCTGAAAATCTACATCCAACAGCTGCCCTAGTGCCCATACATTCTTCTTGGAAAATATGGATTGCATTACAGGAGTCTGACTGCATTTGATCCAATGATACAGGACTACTTAAGGTGTTGGCAGTTAAAATTGCATGAGGAATTTACCCATGCCGCTGGTAGCTGTAATTGTACTGTTTATTGCATGTGGTTTTACTTTTTGGGATGAACCACTAGAAATAGTTCCACATCTGAGATGTGGACATTTTTGTCTTTTGGACAAGCATAACAATAATGTGCTTATGGGTCCTTACTTGAAGACAGTAATCACCATTATTGTCATCATCTTATTGACGTACAACACAGTCATCATAATCATTGTTCTTCTTTTTCTAATTCATACCATTCAAATAATGTGGGGGTTTCTGCATGTGCAAGTGGAAACCAGTCACCCATTGATTTTATGCCAGCAGTCGCAACATCATTTTTATCATTAGTATGTGCAGTGGCATCAGCCCTATGGTAGATGCGATAGATATGTCTGAATCAAGCTTCTCTTCTTTATATGCATGACTCACACAGAACTTTTGATACATGCCCACAACACTCCCATGACACTCACAAGATGGGGTGGATCTATGCGATCGCGTTGGCACTGCATCGTAACTCACCCTATATCATGGAAAGACAGATTTGGCTAATTTACATCCAACTCAAAATAGAACATACTGTAGATTAAAATAGGTAAAGTTGCTTCTGGGCATGCGCTGAATGTAAAAACTCACCATTTGTGTCCATGAAAGATATCTCTATGACTCAGAAAAGTTGCACAAAAAGACCCTTGGCCATATCGAGTCATGACATGGCATGGCGTGACTAGAAGGGCTGTTTAACGCGCAAGGAGGCTAGATGTATGCGAACACATCTGTACCTTTAATAATATATACTTCCATCCGAACAGGGATTGCTATAAACTCTCATTGAAATTGGATATGATAATTTAACAAGTGAAGGTTTTTGGTACAAAAACAACAGATTAAGGGGTTTATGTAATTGGTTGCAAGCTGCAGCTACTCTTGGGAACTTCTGAGAGTCTACCTGTATTTTTAAAATGGAAATCATTTTAAAGGTAAAAACCAGTTTGGTTTTACCTTTAAAATGACTGCTTCTTTAAAAATACAGGAAGACTCGCAGACATTCCTGCAGCAGCTGCCGCTCGCAACCTATTGCACAAGCCCCATAACCTTTCACTGCTTAAACATGAGAGGACATGATTTAATAAAGATAATAATGGAATAATAGCATGCTCGCACCTACATACATTCCCTATATTTTGAATCACACAAAATAAAGAAAGTAGCAAATTGTTAAATTGAAATACTTCATTCATTTTGCAGGTATGATTTTTATAACTATTAAATTTTGTTTGAATATATTGATGGGTATTTTTTGTTTGTTTTTATGTATTAATGATTACATATAGGACATTGATATAACAAAATTGTTAGGGTAATATATTTCAGAATTTTAATATATGAATGGGAACCTAAATACATTAAGGATCATATTTATTTAAAGAAAACACATTTTTAAATCAAATCCTACTATGACTGTTTCTATATGTTTTGCTGACTCTATAAAAAATATGTATGCTTTGTTTTCTGGCAAATTAACAGACAGAAGGCTAAATATTCCCTGTGGATGTTTATTTTAATTCTCAAGCATAGTTACATACTCAGCTGTTTGGATATAATAAGAAAAATCAGATGATTCATATAATTTAATACAGTTACATTAGCTGTTTAAGGTCTTAAAAAATTAACAAGAAGCTACTGTACTTTTGTTTTCTATTATTAGAATTTTTATGTAGCGGAACACTATGAATTTTCATATTTTGTATCCATAACATTAAGTACTATTTTAGTATGTTATTTTCATATTAAATTTAAATTCACAATTGTTTTCTATATCTTTATATTTGATATTAAACTATAGTGATATGCAAATTAATTGCAGAAAAGCTTACTATTTGCTGTTTGTTTTTTGTTTACTAGAAAATGTATGTAATGAAATGACTTACATGTACAGACTTGCTGTGAAGGTCCTCCTGGTGGCCTGGGTCACAATTCAGCCATCCCACTTTCCACATCATCTACAACTCTGGTCCTGGGTGGACAAGTACCCCCTCTCGATTTACAGCCATTTTCTCTCAGGCTCTCTCCATTAGGAGTAAATTTACTAAATCAAAACTGACCAACAATGACAGTGATTCCCATCTTGTTTGTATCTATATTCACTAACCATAATTTTTCATGTGTTAATTGAAAACCGATGGACAGACAGATTGGAGTCCTTACCATCCCAGAGCGGCACACTATTGGCATTATATAGGAACCCCTCATATGACATATCAACTGCCCAAATCGGCAAAAGAGGCTATAAACATAAACTAACAATATAATTTTCTTTTTTATAGCTATTGTGCAACAAATGTTTCTTTTTCTTTTATAGCCTACATCTATTTTCATTCATTGTACTCGCATACTATTAGTGCTCTATTAAAAATACTTGTAATATTATTACAAGTATTTTTTCTAATAGAGCAGCTTATTTGTACACATCATAGCGCGGTATCACAATTACATATATTTATCTTTTCTTCTCAAATTTGAAGGTCTTTTATATGCTCTTCCTGGGCCATTTCCAACCACATTGGGCTGCTCTGAGAAACTCACTGAACCTTCCAATAGGTAGTAGCAAAAAGGCAGCATATAATAAATACACCACCTTCAGTAAAGACATGTGCCATTACATAGGTCCTGAAAAAAACACAACAAATCTTTTTTATTTAAAATCATTTACACACTACTATAGCTATTTCTTTTCCAAACTTTGAAGGCCACGAAACGTTTGATGCACAAATAGATATAGATGTGCAGCAGAGTATTATACTCTAGATGCCATTTTCAGTCCAAGTAAATTACTTTAATTGCCAGCGCATCATTGGCCATTCTCATAAATCATGTTCAACTGCTAATATCCCTTTTGTTCAATGTTAGTTTCATTCTTCCTGTCATCTCACTTCTAAAACCTTATTTATCACTTAATAAGTCTTAGATTATTCTTTGCACAAAGTAAAATGAATGCCCCACTTCTTGGTCAGAGATATTTGAGTTTTTTACAATTTAAAGACATAGTCGGTTTTAATAATTAATGGATCAAACAAGGTAAATGTAACTAAGCAAGACTTATTTATTTTGTATTAATAAATTATTTCTTTATTTTATTGTCCATAAACTTTGAACTATTGGTGCTTGAGACAGCTGCTCTAAGTTGCCTCACTAATGTCAAAGAGTATATTGTATAAGCAATAAACACAAGCTTAAATTCATGTGCCTATGTTTAAATGTTTCTAGTCACTTAGTACTTATGGACCTGCAGTATCTAACAAGTTTCAACAGCTCTCCTGACAGAGAAAGGGGTTAACACCACTTTCTATTATAAAAAAAGATTCAGCAGAGAAATCATTGCTATCTCCTGCAGTCCCTCTATTTTATTTTCTTCCTACCTTCCCATAGCCTGCTATGAGTATTGTGATGTATATGAAATGTATCATATTGAGAGGCTATATTTTTTTCAGGTTTGGAATAAAAGATAATGCTGCTCAGGCTGGCATTATAATTGTGCAGTAGTAGCCAAACAGGAAAAATAGTAATTTCTTCCTATTCCCTCTCCAACAGGATGATAATCAAGCTCCTCCCTGTTCCTATGTGAGTGGCTATTGAGGTGAATTCAGCATTAGACCTCATAAAAAAAACTAGAGATGTGCATGGACCTACTGTACGTGTATTAGTTTTGGTAAAACCACCCTCAAATATTGTAATTTAGGTTTTGGGGTTTTCAGGGCAAAACCACCATCAAGTGATTTGGTCTGGTTTGGGGTTTGGATTTCTTTAAAATTTATAAATACAATTAATATCATGTAATTTGGACCTATTTCCAAAGGCAAAGATATGTTTTTTAGATCTGAGTTCTGAACTTACGTGAAGACCATAATTGGGACTCGGTTCCACTCGGAACTCCAAAAGTGATTAACGTTAGGGTGTGTTCGGTTTTCAACAAAACCTAACCACTCATCACTAATATTTCTATTTAATGACATAGGCTGTATGCTTGGGGTTGTTGTCTTGCTGCAGAATAAATTTGGAGCCAATCAGACATCTCCCTGATGGTACTGCATGCCTGTATTTCTCAGCAATGAGGACACCATTAATCCTGACCAAATCCCCAACTCAATTTGATGAAATTCAGCCCCAAACTTGCAAATTTGGCCCTACTCAAGACCAGGCACCATTTCACACAGGAGAGTGTATGGAAAGGGTGTAGGCTGTAGTTGGTCTTCAAAAGACGCCATTAGGATGCAATTAGGATGCCATTAGATTAGATTAGATTAGCAGGTAGATGGAGTAGGTGGGAAGGGTGCCTGCAGGAATCTTTGTATGTGTTTTGTATATGTTTGTCAGACACACTAGCTAGCAACTGCAATCCAGTGCACTGCAAACAGGTTACTTATTATTAGAGATGAGGCGGTTCGGATCTCAGAGATCCAAACCCACCCAAATTTTGAGATCCGGGGCGAGAACTGTGCGTTCGGTTCCCCCACCAGCCCCGGATCTCAAACCGAGGGATAACCATAGAGACGAAATCTCGCAGCTCGCAAGCTTTCGTCTCTATGTACAAGGGACCAAGTGGCGTCCGCCATTTCACTCCAGCTGTGGAGACTGAAAAGGGAGGGTGGGTAGTGTAGGGCTGGGAGGTACTTACCTGTGCTAGTGCTGTGCTGGTGCTGTGCTGTCGCTGTGCTGTCTGCTGTGTCCTGGGCTGGTACACTGCTGATCCATCTGGTGGTGTCACTGCTGTGCTGTCTGCTGTGTCCATCTGGGCTGGTGCTGTGCTGTCTGCTGCATCCATCTGGGCCCAAGTTCTGGACCCCCAAAAAAATATATATTGTCTTTTCATTTTTTTTCTGTGTGTGCATGTTAGGGTTAGCCACACAAGATATAGCAACGCAACCTAGTGGTGCCCGACTCCAGTCGTCATCAATCTGTGCTCTGGGCCCACGATCTAGTCCCAAAAAAATAAATAAAACAAATAGTGTTTTTTTTGTCTAATATTTTTCTGTGTGTGTGTGCATGTTAGGCTTAACCGCACAAGATACAGCAACACAACCTTGTGCTGCCCGACTCCAGTCTCATCATCAATCTGTGCTCTGGGCCCAAGTTCTGTACCCAGAAAAAAAATAAAAAACATTGTGTCTTTTTTTGTCTAATATTTTTCTGTGTGTGCGTGTTAGGCTTATCTGCACAAGATACAGCAATGCAACCTAGTGCTGCCCGACTCCAGTCGTCATCAATCTGTGCTCTGGGCCCAAGTTCTGTAACCAAAAAAAAAAAAAAAATAGTGTCTTTTTTTGTCTAATATTTTTCTGTGTGTGTGTGTGTTAGACTTAGCCGCACAAGATACAGCAATGCAACCTAGTGCTGCCCGACTCCAGTCATCATTCTGTGCTCTGGGCCCAAGTTTTGGATGCAAAAAATAAAATAAAACAAATAGTGTCTTTTTTGTCTAATATTTTTCTGTGTGTGTGTTAGGTTTAGCTGCCCAAGATACAGCAATGCAACCTAGTGCTGCCCGACTCCAGTCGTCATCAATATGTGCTCTGGGCCCAAGTTCTGGACCCGAAAAGAAAACAAATAGTGTCTTTTTTGTTTAATATTTTCTGTATGTGTGTGCGTGTTAGGCTTAGCCGCACAAGAACAAGATACAGCCAGCAATGCAAGTTGCAACCCAGTGCTGCCTGACTCCAGTCTCGTCATCAATCTGTGCTCTGGGCTCAAGTTCTGGACCCGAAAAAAAAATTGTTTTTTTGTCTAATATTTTTCTGTGTGTGCACGACTCCACGTGTGTGAATTTTGTAACCGCACCTTGACTACAATATTGGTGCTTGTGACACTGCTTCAAGACTGCAGAAAATATGGAGGGCTGTCACATGACAGGAGAGCAAGGACAAGAACCACATGATATAGCTGCAGCCAGATGTCATCATGATAATTCAAGGTCGTCAACTTCCTTGTGCTCTATGAAGGGCCATGCCGTAGGGCTTAAGTCACACCAAGGATATGGTAAAGCTACTTTTACTGTAATAAAGAAAAAAAATCGAAAGGCAAGTTGCCTTAAGATAAACAAAAAATTGTCAATATGCCATTCACTACAAGAAGTGGCAAGGAAAGGATAAGGCCTTGGCCTTTATTTATGTTGACTGCTGGTTCTGATAGCCCTTTTGCTTGTAGTAGTAGTGGTGTTGGTACCATTAAAAAATTGAAAGTTGTTAAGAAGAGTAAGACAGCTCTGGAAAAACCAACTGTGTGCCCTGAGAAATTGAAATCACAAATCCCCAAGGAGTGTGCAAGTGTGTCCACAGTTTCCATGTGTGAGCCAAACCTAAATACTAGTGTACTGGAGGATCCTCCAAGTTCCAACATTTGTTTGCCCTCTGTAAATTTGGGGAAGGGCAGTCAACATCTTGCAGACGTAGTCAGTGAGGATGCTTCTGGGGAATTGCACATGGAGGAGTTGGATATTTTGGTTGCTATAGGTGCTAAGGATGATGAGGATGTTGATGATGAAGATGTTGGTGATGAGGCTGTTGATGCCAAGGATGTCCTTTGTGTAAGTAAGGCAACAGCTGTTGTCCATGGATTGAAAAAGCCAAAGTCCATTGTTTTCATGCTGGGGCAAAAGACAAAAAAAAATCCACTTCTCACGTGTGGAATTATTTCCACCCCAATCCGGACAACAGTTTTCAAGCCATATGTAACCATTGCCAAGCAAGAGTGAGTAGAGGGAGGGACCTAAACCACCTATGAATCTCCTGCTTGTTACGTCACTTGGAGCGCAATCATCATATATCAAAGTGTATGTCGCCAAGTTCCAAAACTCAAAACATAACAAGTCCAGTGTCACCTACCTGCTCCCTCTCTGTGGGATCCAAACGCCTTCGATCTCCAACACCAACACCTGCATCAACATCCTCATTCGTCATATTGAGTAGTCCTGCTGCATCCAATGTTGTCATTCGAAGCATGATTGACTCCTCTCCTATCTATGATTCCTCAGAAGGATCCTTGATGACTACGCCTGTTGCTGCTGCTGTTGCTGTGAGTGGATCTTCATCCCAGAAGGGGACCAGGAGGAAGACTGCTTGTAGTGTATCCTCCAAAAAACAATTAACTGTCAAACAATCATTTTCAAGGGCAAACAAGTATGACAGCAATTACCCAGTTGCACAGTGGATTACTGACATCATAACAGCTATGCTGGTATTAGATGTGTGGCCAGTATCCACCATTACTGCAGTGGGTTTTCAACAGTTAATTTAGGTCCTGTGTCATCGCTACCAGATCCCTTTTAGATTCCACTTTGCTAGAACAGCAATTCCAAGTCTGTACAAGTACATTAAAAAAAACTTAATGTCCTCAGAAATGCCGTTGTACCCACTGTCCACTTGACCACTGATATGTGGACAAGTGGTACAGGGCAAACTAAGGATTACATGACTATGACAGGCCACTGGGTAGGTGTATTGCCTACAACAGCAACAGCAGCAGCAACATTTACCAAAAGACAGCTGATACAGAGGCAAGCTAGTCTTTGTATAACTGGTTTCACTAAGAGGCATACCGCTGAGAACCTCTTAGAAAAACTCAGGGAAATCATTGCTAAATGGCTTACCCCACTTGGACTCTCCTCAGGATTTGTGATTTCGGACAATGCCACCAATATTGTGAGAGCATTACATGTGGGCAAATTCCAACACATGCCATGTTTTGCTCACACAATTAATTTGGTGGTGCAACATTTTTAAAAAAATGACAGGGGCGTGCAGGAGATGCTCTTGGTGGCCCACAAAATATCGGGACATTTTAGACATTCGGCAAATGCTTGCTGAAGATTGTATGACCAGCAGGTACTGTTAAATTTGCCCTGCCATCAGATGAAGCAAGAGGTAGTAACTCAGTGGAATTCTAATCTCTATATGCTTCAGCGGATGGAGGAGCAGCAAAAGGCCAGCCAAGGCTATACAATGGCCTATGACATAGGCTGTGGAGGGGGAATGCACCTTATTTAAGCGCAGTGGAGAATAATTTCCGTGTTGTGCAAGGTTCTCAAATCCTTTGAACTTGCCACACGTGAAGTTACCTCAGACACTGCCAGCTTGAGTCAGGTCATCCCCTCATCAGACTTTTGCAAAAACAGCTGGAGAAACTGAAGGAGGAACTGAAACAGAGCGATTGTGCAAGGTATGTCAGACCGGTGGATCAAGTCCTTGATTCAATTCACCAGGATCCAAGAGTAGTCAATCTATTGAAATCTGAAAAATATATTTTGGTGACTATTCTGGATCCTAGGTTTAAGTCCAACCATGTGAGTTTTTTTTCCAACAGACCAAAATATAAAACTATGCAAAGAGTTGTTGGTAAAAAAATTGTTAGCTGCAGCCACACGTGAAACGCCATCATCTCCTCCTTCAGTTTCTGCAGCTGCCAGGAAAAAACTACATTTTCCTTACAGAATGCCTGCTGGTCATGCAGATTGTTCACCAAAAAATTACATTTGGTCATGCCTGAGAGAACTGCCTACTAGTGACATGTCTTCTACCGTGACTATGTGTGATATGGTCTCCATTCACAGAATGGTGGAGGACTATTTCAGAGATAACATCCTAATAAGCATGTCAGACAGTCCCTTTCAGTACTGGCAGGAAAAAGAGGCAATTTGGAGTCCCATACACAAACTGGCTTTGCATTACTTAAGTTGCCCACCTCCAGTGTGTACTCCAAAAGAGTTTTCAGTGCAGCTGGCAACCTTGTCAGTGATTGGCATAGGAGGTTACTTCCTCAATATGTGGAAAAGATGATGTTCATTAAAATGAATTCCAAATTCCACGAGGAAGACCTCTACCAACAATTATATAAAAAAGTTACAGAGGCGCCTATGGTGGATTCCAGTGGGGACTAATTAATATTGCGTGTAGAAGAGGATGTACACACTGATGGGGATGACGAGGATGATGACAACTTGTAATGTAAAGCCAGTTTGTGTATGGGATAATTTTAATTTCCATGTTCAATGCACATTGGCAGCTTGTTTAATGGTCGTCCAAACAAACCAATCATTTCAGCCATAATTGGCAGTCCTTGTCACTGAAATTATTGGTTTGTTAAACTGTGAATGTCCTGTTTTGTATACAACATAAGGGTGGGTGGGAGGTCCCAAGGACTGTTCCATCTAGCACCTTTTTCCTTTCCATTATGTGCTGGTTGGGGCATTGCTGCCTGACATTTTAAATTAATGTTATGTTTGGTTTAGGAACCAATGATTTGTTTTTTAATTACTTTATTATCAATTTTACAGCCAGGGGCTGCACCGATTAATTTATTTTTATTAATTATTTAGCCAGGGGCTGCACCCGAAAAATAGTTTTTTACTTTTTAATTAAATTATTATTAATTATTCAGCCCGGGGCTGCACCAATGAATTGTATTTTAATTAAATTATTATCAATTTTACAGCCAGGGGCTGCACCAACTATCAACTATCAATTCTTAAATCTTCAAGGGTATCCCAACCATCATCTATGCACAGTCCTCAACTCTATTAATAATTATATCAATCAATTTTGAGCCTGCAAGGTGGATGCAACCTTTTGCACCTTTGACTAGATGAAAAAAATCAATATTATGAGCTGTGAGGTAGTCAAAATTGACTGGAAACGAGTGGAAATAAATGTTATTGAGGTTATTAATACTGTAGGAACAAAAAAGGCCCATTTTATGTGATTTTAGCTGTTTTTTTATTATTTAGGAAAAAATCAACCAAAACATGAAAACGAAACTAAACACAGAGGTGAGGTTTCTGCAAAACCAATCCAGATCCAAAATCAGGGGAGATCCAGATCCAAAACCAAAACATGGGGGTCGGCGCACATCTCTTCTTATTATATTGGTTTGTCAGACATACAGTAGCAGCACCTGCAATCCAGTGCTGCAAAGAGGTTGTTGTATGTGTTAGTTAAAGAGAATTTCTTGCACTTGTTTTTTCACAAGAATATATCTCTCTAATATATCTACACTGTGGTATATAACTTATATTGTATGAGGGCAGAGAGTGTGATTTCAAGATTATGGGATACATTTACTAAAATTAGAGTTTTTAGAAGTGGAGATGTTGCCCATAGCAACCAATCAGATTCTACTTAACATTTAACAAGCACCTTTTAGAAGATAATATCTAGAATCTGATTGGTTGATATGGGTATCATCTCTTTTTCTAAAAACTCTCACTTTAATAATTGTACCCCTATTTGTCCAAAAATAGTACTGTCTTGTGTGAGCTGCACCCAAAAGAATACATCTTTTTTTAAAATATAATAATTGCAAAAAAAAGTTATTTTTTATTATCTACAGTATGTCATTTATAATTCAATAGTATTTCAAAAGTGTGTGTCTTGAAGAGACAGGGTATATTACTGTATGTACTCTGGGTGTTTTCATGTACCTGTTAGCTGGAACCCCCCAAAAAAATAATGTGTGAAGAAGAGGATGTACACACTGATGGGGATGACGAGGACGATGACAACTTGCAAAGTGACAGAAAAATTCTCCAGTCTTTTAATAAAACTGCAGGGTAATGGTAACTGTCCCTCATTTCCCTATCTCATTGTAAGTTTACTTGGTGTGGTCGAAGATCAACTACAGTAGCTTTACTCCTGTTCTGGTAGCAATAAATTAAATCAATCATGATTGATAGAATATGAGAAACCCAGTACTAGTGTTTGCAGCATAGTAGCTAAGAAAGTGTAAGAAATGGCACCTCATATCTAAAAAATATTTCACATCTAATCTAACTACATATGAAAAAATAAAACATTTCCAACATGCAATAAACCACATGCAGTGTCAAGGAAAGGCTGACCATTGCCTTTCTTTCTGAGTGCTAGTCACTGCTACTGCTCTTTCCTGCACTAGAATGCCTATTGCAAAAGCCATGACTAAACACAGTCAGGCATCTTCTGTAACCTCGCATGCACTATCGTCTTGCTAACTCTAGATGTGTCACCTTTAAAACTGGCTAATCCGTGCACAAATAAAACACTAACTGGTACATTTACTCACTACCAATTGTGGTCGAATTTATGTTTTCCTGCAATATTCCATCAATTTGACAGATCTGAGATTCACTAAAGGCAAAGCCAATGGAAAATCACATTTCAAACAATACTTTAAATGCCAATAGATGGCATTAGACCATCAGTCAAAACACTGTATATTTTACATAGACCACAATAGAAATAGATTTACTAAGAACTGTGTAGTTAAAAATGACACAATCACACCAAAATTGCATCTGAATAGAAGTTTTAAATAGACCTGATGGTGACCGGCGGGTTTGTCCAAAACACTGCACAGATTATTATGAACTGTGCAGGTTTTAGTGTGTTACAGAGTAAATGGTTGTGTGGAGTCCCCCCCAAAAGCATAACCAGTCCCAGACCTCTTATCCCAGTCTGATATTGGAAAATCAGGAGAAAAACTGGCTTGGGTCCCCTTGTTTTTCCAGCAACTAGCTGGGGAGCTTACACTATAGCAGGGAGACACACAGTGTGGGTCCCCCTGCCATAATGTAAAACCAGCCCCAAACTGGTCAGCCCAGGGCTAGAAATTCTTAGAAAGTAGGGACCCCATTTTATTTTAATAAAATGGTGTCCCCCCTACCGAGGATCAACCAGCAGGGCTGTTCCCCACATCCCTGGGGGCATTAGATGCAGGGTTAACTGTGGATCTTGGGTCCATGGAATAGTTTAGCCTCTGCTGGTGGTGAATCTTCTTTATAGAAGGGGATCAAGAAGACTAGTAGTTTCAAATAACAATTGACTATGAAACAATCATTTGCAAGAGAAACCAAATATGACAGCTGCCATCCTAGTGCACAGCAGTTCGCTGAAACCAAGATGGTTATACTAGTTTTAGATTTGCATCAAATATGCAAAATCAATGCATCAGGGTTCAGATGATTAGTTCAGGTCATATGTCCACGTCCATCTCATTTCTATTTTACCAGAACAACAATACCTCACTTGTACCAAGACATTAAAAAAAGTTACTCTTAACCTAGAAAAGTCCACTGTACCAACTATCAACTTAACTACTGATATGTGGACAAGTGGTACTGGTGAAACTAAAGATTACATGACTGTGACAGTCCATTGTATGGGTATATTACCTTCAGCAGTAGCAGTATTTAACACACAATGCCAGCTCACTCACAGTACTGTATTACTGGCTTAATTAAGAGGCATACCTGTGTCAATCTGCTGGAAAAAAACTCAGGAATGTGATAGCAAAATGGCTCTTATCAGGATTTGTCATCTCCAAGTAACATTATATGAGCATTACAACTAGGTCAATTTGATCACATACCGTTTGTAAACTTGTTGGTTCAGGATCACTTTAAAAATAACAGGTATGTGTAGGACATGCTGAGTGTGTCTTTAATATTTTTGGGTATTTGCAGCATTCAGCAACCGCATGTAGATGATTGCAGCAGCTACAAAGACAGTAGTATTTGCCATGCCAATAACTGAAGCAAGAGTTAGTAACCAGGTAGAATTCACCATTTACATTCTTTATAGACTGGAGGAACAACACTAAGCCATCCAAACCTACACAGCGAGAGAGGGCACAAGTTACCACCTTACTGCTGCATACTAGATAATACTCTTGGTTTTATGCAAGTTGCTGAAACAATTTGAAATTGTAGCCAATGAAGTGAGTTCAGACACTAACAACCTGAGTCAGGTCATATCCTTATTTTAACTACTATTTAAACTACTAGAAAAACAGCTAGAAGTGAAGAAAGATTCAATTAAGCAATTCTGCTAAGTCCTGCATGTTTGACTAGCCGGATTAGCCCGTCCCCAAAACTGCCAAATACAATGTAGCTCCAATGGCTAAAACTAGGTAATGGGAGCTACTTTTGCTGACACAGGAGTCTGGGGGCGGGCTAATCTTGTGCACCTGTCAATTAGAGATCCAGCTGATCCTACCTTGGTGAGTTTAATGATTATTCCTGGACAGCAGCATTTGGAGCAGAATTGTATTGTTTAAATTGAACTCCCCCTGACAGTTTTGATAAGGGCTGCAGGCTCCATCTTGCAAAAGTCACTGTTAGCACCTCTATCATGACTCAGTCTGATGCAGTAAGCATCAATAGAATCGTGCAGGACTACTTTGATGATAATGTACAAATTACCATCTCACACATTCCTTTGAATACTTCAAGGAAAAAAGGCAATTTGGAGCCCTTGTACAAACTAGCTATGGTATACTTAAGCTGCCCACCCTCCAGTGTTTAGCACAGGCAGGTACCTTGTGAGCCATCGGCATAAGAGGCTACATCAAACAAATTTAGGAATACTTAGGCCTGAGGCCTGTAATTTGCTGCTTGGTGAAGTTGTTATTGACTGATTACCAATTTCTTTTGTGTATTTTGTACTTTGTTTCTACTTTCTAATATTCAAAACTTTATTGTCCTGAGACCTGTGATTTGCTGTTGGGATTTGGGGCCCAATTCAGACCCGCTCGCTAGGATGCGTTCGCACGCAGCCAGCCAATGGTTTGCATTCTGCGCATGCACATTTATCACAGTGTGCATGCACAAATCAGTGCGAGCGATCGGGACACATTTGCACGCTGTGCATAGACAGCCTTGTTGTCGCGACATTGTATCATTGATGTAACCACAAGATTAACCTCAATTAATCTTGCGGCTACGATGTAGCGGTTCCCACCATAGACTTCAATGGGGATTTCTCACCATAGAAGTCTATGGGAGACACAGGCTGGCCGCATTCAGCTAATCAGGGAGCTGCTCCGACGGAGATGCTCCCTGGTTGGCTGGCGGCCCCTTCACTGACGGGGCACACGTGTGCCCCGGTCATTTATGCGAAGCAAAGGTATGTGTTCACACATACCTTTGCTCAGTCTGGCATGGATCGGGTTTTTTTGCATTTTTTATTTTAACCCCTGGATTGCCAGTGGACATGATCGATGCATAGGAGAGGTGAGTATGGATTTTTTTTTTCAGGTACACCCCTATGGATTACTTCGGATACTAGGTGAGTATGTGTGAGTGTGCATGTATGTTTTATTAAAATTATACTTTCACGGTGTATGTTTGTTTATTTACATATTTCTTTAGTTGTGGAACTACAAGTGCCAGAGGGCCCGTAATGCCCCGCATGCTGGTATTTGTGGTTCTCCAAATACCAGCATGCAGGAGAGGCTTGCTGGTACTTGTGGTTCTACAACTAAAGACAATATGGAAAGTTTATTTTTACACTTTACACTAACACTATCAACCCGGCACCCACGGGCATAGAGTGCCGGGGATAGCTCTGGGCTATCAGTCTAGGCCTGGGGTGCCCTGGAGAGGGGGTCCCCTTTATTGGGGGTCCTCAACTCCCCAGGGATCCCCGGCCTGGACTGACTAGCAGTCAGGGGTAATGCTTTGGCCGGGGAAACCGGTGAAAGGTTTTCCCTGGCTGTGGCATTATCCCCCCGCTAGACAGAGTTCGGTGCTGGTTCTGGAATTTTCAGGGGACCCCTTCTCGTTTTGTCTCCTGATTTTCCAGAACCAGGACCAGCTCAACAAAGCCCTGTGCTGGTTCTTAATATACAGGGGCCCCCTACGCATTTTGGCCCCTGTATTTTTAGAACCAGAACAGGCTTTATAAAGCCTGGGGCTGGTTATGCTTTTGGGGAGGGGGTGCACGTCATTTTTTTTTTATTTAAAAACATTTTACATAAGTACACACAGAAACATGTACATATCTCATGGATATGTGCATGTTTCTGTGTTAATCTGACCTGCTCAGGATGTACTAGCTAGCCTGAAGCAGGTCTATTATTTGGGGACTTTTGGTAATCTTTCTTTTGCGAGCCTGAAACAGACACTCTATTACATTGGGTGAGGTGATTGTTTTCAATGTGAAAACATCTGGATGCAAGTTTGAGAATGGAGAGTTTTAGTAACTCTGAAAAATGCGAGTTTTAGTGAACAGACACCCTATTACATTGGAGAGTTGTGAAAAATTGTGAGTTTAGCACCAAACTCGCAATTTACCAAAACAGACTACCTATTACATTTGGCCTCAAGTGTTTAACTTGCACACTGACTGAAAACTGAGAAAAAACAGATCTGCTTCAGGCTAGCGAGTTTAGCCTGAGCAGATTTGAGTTACACAGAAACAAGCACACATCCGCGAGATCCATGCATGCGTCCGTGTTTAAAAATATTTAAAAATGTAAAAAAAAAAATATAGAAATGAGGTGGGGTTGCCCCCTAAAAGCACAACCAGCACCAAGCTTTTCTGAGCCATTGCTGGTTGTGAAAATACAGGTTACCCTGTGTTTTTTAATAAACCAGCTCCAGGTTTAATGAGACAGTCCTGGTTCTGAAAATACAGGCAACAAAATTAGTAGGGGTCTCCTGAATTTTCTAAAACTAGCACCGGACTCTTTGTAGCAGGGGTGTAATGCCACAGCCAGGTACCCTTTCACTCGGTTCCCCGGCCAAGGCATTGACATGTGACTGCTAGTCAGCCAAGGCCAAAGATCCCTGGGGAGGTGGGGGCCCACCCTATAAATAGGTTCCCCCCCTCCAGGGCACCCCAGGCCTGGGCTGATAGCTTGGGGCTCTCCCCAGCACCCCTGGCTGGTGGGTGCCAGGTTGATTGTGCAAAAAAAGAATGATAAATATCGTCTTTTACTGGAGAACTAGAGGTCCCAGCAAACCTCCCTTGCATGCTGCTACTTGCAGGACTACAAGTAACAGCATGTAGGGCATTAAGGGCCCACTGGCACCTTTAGTTCACCTGCAAAATAAATATTAAAATAAAACACAAGACTTGCACACCATGAATGTATAATTTTATTAAGACATACATGCACACTCACACTCATGTATACTCTCCTATAATGTCTGTAGCCATTCGTGTCCACTTGACCAGTAGCATCCACGACACATGTAAAAAACTTTTCATACTCACCTATCCTATTGTAGATCATGTCCTCTTCAATCCAAGTAGGCATCCAAGGGGTTAAAAAAAGAGTGTACACAATCCTGGGCAGAACACATACTCTTCCACCGCATAAATGAGAGGGACCCGCAGGACTCCTGTCATTACAGGAGCTGGCAGCCAATCAATGGGTGCCTCCATAGGAGCTGCCCACTGATTGGCTCTGAGCAGTCAGCCTGTCTGTCAAACTTTCCCCCATGTGTGGCCCATACATGGTGCAATAAAGTAGGCAATTCCATGGATTGGTATCGCACCATGTATGAGCCTGATTTCATACAAAGCACGCTCCCGTTGGGTCATACATCGCATCGCCTGACCACACTGCAGAATCATGCAATCAGGGGATGCAATGTGCGATCCAATGTATTGCTATGCAGATGAGGGGGGGGCGGCATATTAGGTGGTCGGCCACCCAATCACACCGTGTGTGTGGACTGCCCGATATGTCGGACGTTGGATCCCCTGTCGCCTCATCGACCATGTATGGCTGGCCATAGACTTCAATTGTGGGAAAATGCCATTTAAGTCTATGGTGGAAACCACTACATTGTATCCTATGATGGGAAACGTAAGGTTAATAGAGGTAAACACATTTCTGAACAGTTTTGTTCTTCAGCCTTAGTATTTTTTTCTGCATTGATTTGCCTGTATTTTGACACCTCTTTACTCTGAGGTGTACATTTTCTAAAGATATAGTTTTTAGAAGCGGAAATGTTGCCCATAGCAACCAGTCAGAGTCTACAGTAGCTATTATCTTATAGAAGGTAGTAGTTAAATGTTAAGTAGAATCTGATTGGTTGCTATGGGTACATCTCCACATCTAAAAACTCTCACTTTAGTAAATATACCCCTGAGTGAGAAGGTGTTGCATTGTCACGTGAGGTTACAGAAGAAGATACCTGACTGACAGCAGTTGCAGAACCACCACACACAAATACAGGCCAAGGCCTGAGTCTTTCTATGCCACTGTGTGTGGTGTATGGCATGTTGGCATTTTTTTATAGTGTTTTACAGGAAGCTTTTCCTTTATTAGAGGTGATAGTTTTTTTCTTAAACAATGTAATATATTGTTTTGATTTTAGATGCCCTTACATAAACACTCTATGCCCCTGGACATTAGTTTTAGTAGATATTGAAGGACTAGAATCATCATGACTGATGGCACCAGCTGCAATTGCTAGTACTTGTTTGCTGCTCCTTCTCTTCTATCAACTGATTGTGATCCATATCAACTCAAATCGCTGATATTAACTGTGGACTGCACCCACTATATGTTATTTTATCATTTTTACAGCACACTTCCCAGTGAACACACATGTTTTAGAATAAAAAGATTTTTAGTGGTTTATTTAAAACTTTTGCAAGAAATGACAACTACACACAGCACTGATATAACTGATGGACTGCATTCACTATAAGTTATTTTATAACATTTACTGTGCATTGTCCAGTGTACACTCACATTTTAGAAAAAATATATGTTTTTAACAATAGACAACAACTGCCGCTCATATAGCATTTATATTATTAACATGGTGGCCTAGCATGGCCCTGAACACACACAAGGTTTTTCTTTATTTTTTATATTAATTTTTTACACACTGCTGCAAATCACTGCATATTATAGTAATGGTAACACACACCAAATTGTTTTGTGGGCACCAGTGTGTAACAATAAAGAGTTAATGCTGCCAGCAATAAGAGCTCTGGGACAAAAAACAATACGAGTATGCACCAATTGCCCTGTATTAGGACTCAGCAGCTCTGGGCTGCACTGTGGGAGGGTTAAGTTATAGCACCAATGTGACTGTCCAGTGGACCAATAAAAGGTTTATGAAAATGAATGCTGCCTGTATATTTGGAGGAGCTTTGGGGGGCTGTGTGCAACAGAAAAAAAAGAATATATTGCTGCCCAGTATTATTAGGAGGAGCTCTGGGGGCTGTGTGCACCAAAAAAAAGAACAAAATGCGGCCCTGTATAATGTATATTAGGAGGAGCTCTGGGAGTTGTGTGTATCAGTAAAATAATATAATGCTGGCTGCCCTGTATATTAGGAGGAGCTGTCTGGGGGCTGTGTGTGTGTGCATGTGAAACAGTAAAAAAAAAATATAATGCTGCTAACTGCCCTGTATATTAGGAGGAGCTCTGGGAGCTGTGTGCACCAGTAAAAGAATATAATGCTGGCTGCCCTGTATATTAGGAGGAGCTCTGGGAGCTGGGTGCACCAGTAAAAGAATATAATGCTGGCTGCCCTGTATATTAGGAGGAGCTCTGGGAGCTGGGTGCACCAGTAAAAGAATATAATGCTGGCTGCCCTGTATATTAGGAGGAGCTCTGGGAGCTGTGTGCACCAGTAAAAGAATATAATGCTGGCTGCCCTGTATATTAGGAGGAGCTCTGGGAGCCGTGTGAACCAGTAATAGAATATAATGCTGGCTGCCCTGTATATTAGGAGGAGCTCTGGGAGCCGTGTGCACCAGTAAAAGAATATAATCCTGGCTGCCCTGTATATTAGGAGGAGCTCTGGGAGCCGTGTGCACCAGTAAAAGAATAAAATGCTGGCTGCCCTGTATATTAGGAGGAGCTCTGGGAGCTGGGTGCACCAGTAAAAGAATATAATGCTGGCTGCCCTGTATATTAGGAGGAGCTCTGGGAGCTGTGTGCACCAGTAAAAGAATATAATGCTGGCTGCCCTGTATCATACATGCCTACCCTCCCGGTTTTCGCGGGAGGCTCCCAATTTTTCGGGTAACCCCCCGCACCCCCGGAAGGGTAGGCATTTCTCCCGCATTCTGCCCACTTCCTAGTGAAGTGGGCAGAATTAGGAGAATACCCGCGGCGATCGCGGTCTCCGTGAAGGTGGCGGGGCTTAAGCTGTGATTCTGCATGAATCACAGCATTTGGCCCTGCCCCCTATGTAAATTGTGCCCAATCGCGGCAATTTTACCGTGAGGGGGCGGGGCTTTATGACGCAAATCGTCCAGCCCCGCCCCCGTCGGCCCCCTGCTGCTTCTCTTACCCGGGCTTCTCCCGGGAAGAGAATATTAAAGGTAGGCAACCCTGCCCTGTATATTAGGAGGAGCTCTGGGAGCTGTGTGCACCAGTAAAAGAATATAATGCTGGCTGCCCTGTATATTAGGAGGAGCTCTGGGAGCCGTGTGCACCAGTAAAAGAATATAATGCTGGCTGCCCTGTATATTAGGAGGAGCTCTGGGAGCTGTGTGCACCAGTAAAAGAATATAATGCTGGCTGCCCTGTATATTAGGAGGAGCTCTGGGAGCCGTGTGCACCAGTAATAGAATATAATGCTGGCTGCCCTGTATATTAGGAGGAGCTCTGGGAGCCGTGTGCACCAGTAAAAGAATATAATGCTGGCTGCCCTGTATATTAGGAGGAGCTCTGGGAGCCGTGTGCACCAGTAAAAGAATATAATGCTGGCTGCCCTGTATATTAGGAGGAGCTCTGGGAGCCGTGTGCACCAGTAAAAGAATATAATGCTGGCTGCCCTGTATATTAGGAGGAGCTCTGGGAGCTGGGTGCACCAGTAAAAGAATATAATGCTGGCTGCCCTGTATATTAGGAGGAGCTCTGGGAGCCGTGTGCACCAGTAAAAGAATATAGTGCTGGCTGCCCTGTATATTAGGAGGAGCTCTGGGAGCCGTGTGCACCAGTAAAAGAATATAATGCTGGCTACCCTGTATATTAGGAGGAGCTGTCTGGGGGCTGTGAGTGTGCATGTGCAACAGTAAAAAAATAATATAATGCTGCTTGCTGCCCTGTATGAAGGAGCTACTTTGCTCTCCATCCGGTAGATCTGTGTGCAATGGTGCCCGAATCACTGCAGGAGGGACCTATATTGAATCCAAAACTCGCGAGATCTGATGCTGAGAAAATGGTGTTTTACCTTGTTTTGGAATCCAACCCTGGTGGGAAAACCAAGGCCACGACTCGGATTCCTTTGTAATCGGTAAGTTAGGGTGGGTTCTAGGAAACCGAACCTGCTTATCTCTAGTAATATGATAGTAATAGGGATGTGTCAGTGCAACATAAATCTGCAGTGATTATGTAAAAGGGTTACCATTTGCTTATTGGTAATACTGAATAGTGGGGCTAATCTGGCAGAGGACAGAATTGCAAGCAGCTTTGCAATTCCGTCCTTGCAAATATGTAAATGCAGCAGCAGGTGTCTGACACCCCTGCTGTATTTGCAATCCCAGCACTGCGACCAAGGCTGGATTAACCATTGCTACCATTGGTCAGCTGTGCAAGCTTCAGCTTACGCAGGCTGGGTGGCTTGCGAGGCCAGGAAACTGCATCCATGGACGCAGCCCTGGCCTTGCCACTCCCAGAAACCGGGGCCAACACGCCCCCATTTCCAGGAACACCGGCCACCCCGCCCCTTAAATGCCTTCCACTGTCATTCAGGTAGATGCATAGCAGGGACTGTGGAGCTTATTCAGAGGTGGCCGTACAGTCTACGACCGCACGGCCGCCTCGATGTTTTGCCAGTGCGCATGCGCACGAGGGAGCCGGCTCCCTCGTGCGCATGCGTGAGACCCGCTACGACCGACAGCACTGGTCGTAGTGGGTCTCTTTCCAAAGGGGGCGAGCTGTTGATGTTGATTGACAGCTCGCCCCAGGGGGGCGAGCTGCCGTTTGGGGGAGGCCCCACTGGCATCACTAGTGATGTCAGTGGAGAGCTTCCAGCTCAGACAGAGCCGGAAGCTCTCTGGGGCTTACGACAAGTGACACCCTACCCTAGGGTATCGTCGTAAGCCCCGATGGTCGCGATGGTCTCTGACCATCGTGACCATCCCCCGAGCGGTCATTAGAGCTGTGGGTGTTAACCCACAGCCTAACGACCGCAACAGAGGCGGGCGGTTAGGATGCAAGTGGCCGCCCAGTTTCTGAGCGACCGCCTCTGAATGAGGCCCTGTGTGCTACCACTCAGGACCTGTTCTGCACATACTGTATGCAGAATGGGTCCTGCACACTCACAAAATACCAATAATCAGGAATGTGTGTTCAGCATTGCATGGCTGAATCAGCCCCAGTGTCTAATATTTAATGAGCCCAACTGAGGTTATGCCCGCATTAACATTCTGATTTGCCTAAAGTGCTAAATACTCTTAACCTAAACCTGATGCATACTGTATGCTTCTAATGCAATAGTGGCAAGCTCTGCATATGGGTGGAATCCTGGTATTTATGCATTTGACATAAATGTGGATCATTTACTAATTGATGCAGAGATTTTAGGTGCCTACCTCTGCATCTGGGGGAAAATATTGAATGCCCTTCTTTGTTTAACATAAATTATGATTTACCTATGGTCAAATCTGTATCAGGCCTTAAACATTTGCATTATCTTTTGGTTTTATTGCATTTATTTCTCCATTGATAATTGTGCATTGAATTTTGGTGTTTTTGTCGTGCATTGTGTTTTTCTGTGAAGAGCAAATGAAAGTTCAATATTCACCTTTGTTCTTATTATTCCTTTCTACTTTTATTGACAAAATAATACTGCTCACTAGTGACACAATAATGTTTAAAGTATACCTTACAGTTTGAGTTATAAATTATACATGAACTTAACATGAACTTAAAAGCTTAGCTATATGAAATCATTGACAATACACTACCAGTTGAAGTGACCAGGAGAAAGCAAACCAGTGAAGAAAGCTCACGGGACCTACTAGATTGCATGACTACTGACCCAAGATACTGGAAGTAGTAAAGAAGTTACAGTTTTTGGTGAAATTACCTTAAATATGCTGACATCCTTCAAATGCCCTTTATGTAGAATATATATGTATCTGTCAGTAGAGAACTACCATTGTTCTGCTTGGTATATTTCGATGTATTCATTTGACATACAGTATAGCTCAATTTAAAAAGGTGCACAAGTTTAGAATCTTGATGAGTTATCAAACTGCTTCACAGAAGGTTTATACAAGTGCAGTAAAATGATGTTCTGAATATTATACATTCATTTAAAAAAAATCAAATGCCATTTCAGGTTGACCTACCCCATACTAAGTTCTAGATTTATTATGTATACCTGCAATTTGTGTCAAATGCAGATGTTTACATCAGAAAAGGAATAATGAGTAGGAGGAATAGAAGTTTAACTAAAGCTGAATAACTCATACTATAGCAATATATGACTGTTACTAATCTATTCATATGCAAGCAGCTTGAACCCTTGAATAGTTGCTTTCCCAGATGTGGTCCTAAGGTTGCAATTTGCACAGAAGCAAAGAAAATCTGGTGGAAAGTGTATCTGCCTGTTCACTCCAAAAATGTCAGTTTGTGATACTATTATTATATTTTATTTATAAGGCTCCACAAGGGTTCAATAACATTATACAAAGGGATAAAAATGTCTGAAACAAAAATTACTGACTAATACACAGTTATAGGAATTCAAATAGGTGCATAATTAAAGTGTGCACTTAGCATAATGATGTAGTAAAGATTACGGGTAAAGGGCCATGCTCATATGAGCTTACAATCTATAGGGGATATGGGGGATTCCAATGGGGAGAAGAGGTTAAAGAAAGCATTTAAGAGTAGTAGTAAGATAGAAAGAAAAAAAAATTAGTTTAAGGACACACTTTAAGGCTGGCTGAAAGTTGAATGGAGCAAAATAGGGCATTTCAGAGGTTTGGAGCAGCTCATAAGATATCCTGAATGTGAGAGTAGAAAGGGGTGATCAGGGAAGAGGTAAAGTTGCAGAGCACGGAGGACAAGAGGAAATGTATGGGGAAATGAGGCTGGGGATATAGGGAGGAGCAGTGATGTTGGGAGCTTAGAAGGTGAAAGAGAGAAGTTTTCAATTAATTATGTGGTATAAAGAGCTAGTGGAGTGACTGGCAGAGTGAGAAGCTTAGGTAGAGTGATGAGAGAGGATAAAGAGGTGGGAAGTAGAGTTGAAAACTAGACTGAAGAAGGACAAGGTAGGATTTAGGAAGATCAGAGTGGAGCAGTTTACAGTAAAGGCTGGAAATGATGAGGGCATAAATGAGAGTTTTATTAACTTCCAAGGTGAGGAAGGCAGTAAGTAGTCGTATGTGCAGTTACTGCTCTGCAGAGGTGAGTTGAGTAGAGTTTTGCTCAATGCCTTTCAACGCTGATTAACACCTTCTCATGAATGGGTGAGTTTGAGTGTTTGTTCCCTTATACAGGGAAGGTACAGGAGGACCATATAATTAGTCTCAGCTGTCAGCTACTTTGCTAGTCTGACTCAGAATGTCATAACAGTACTGTTTGACACAATAGCATTATTCTACATGATAAAAACATATAAAATAGGCCCTATCACTCAAGATTGTAATCAATTAATAAAGAGCCTAATTCAGATTTTGGCGCATTGCCGATATTTTCAGTTTACGCTATTGTTTGCCATTGCTCATGTGTGTCAGCTGCACTGCACACACACCAATTATTTTGTGATTACGCTCGCACAGAGGATTTATTTGCAAAGTGAGTGACAGGTAGTCAGCGCTTGGGGGAAGTAACGGGGGGGTTGGTCGGAAAAATGAAGGCATGTTGGACCGTTTAAGCACAGTTTTCTGAACATCCATATATTAGCCACTGTGTTCTTGCTCATAGCAGGATAGCCCTCTGCATGTCTGGAGACCCACTACTCTATGCCTGCAACAGCTAAGACTTACTCAGAAGGCTGTTGGTCGCCTGATCTGTTGTCAATGTTTCCTGTTTCGTGTGTGAGCGGCGAATGTGAGAGGGTTTCAGTGGGTGACTGTAAGCACTAAATGGCAACTGACTCATTAGTGTATTTTTGCAATTGCAAATCCGTGAGAGATCACAGCTGTGATGGCATTTGCGTCCACTTCTGAATCAGGCCCAAAGTTTTATATTGTATTAGTATAATTTCTATAATAGTTTAATTAAATGGAATGTATTGTCTCTTGAAAGGCATTTTATGAACATATTGTAATATTCTCTAATATAGTCAATTTCCATAAAAATGACTTTATGGACCTGATTCACTACGGATCGCAACTGCAATTACTCACACAATCGTCTGATTGTTGCGTTCTGACCATGCATATGCATCGCATTGCGACTGCGCAAACACTCCACTTCGATCAGGACTGCGATCTCAGTGACTATGCAGACCCATCGCAGAGTGATTGACAGGAAGTGCCATTTGTGGGTGGTGACAGGGGGTTGGTCGGCGAAATGCAGATGTGCCAGTGCGTTTGAATGCCTTTATAGGGGCGTACAGAAATGATCCACTGCGATGCCATATGCAGCTTGAGTACTCACTGTGTGCAGTGAGGTTAGCAAATTCTGAGTAAGATCAGACCTTGTGTAAGTGTGCGAGGCTTCGATTGTACTCAATGTTACCGATGGTTTTGCAGTCTTGCTATACATTACGGATGTGTGTAAGGTAAGGTGGGCATCCCTATGTAGTGCTGCTACAGTATAGCGATCGCAGAGGATTAGCATATCATCGCAGTCAGACTGCATGCGTAATCGCAGCCACGATCGCAGTTGCGATCCGTAGTGAATCAGGCCCTTCATTCAAAATTAATCATTAAGTGAAGATATCTATTCTGTACTAATTATTATTATATACTTAGAATACATTACTAATGAAATTACATTTGCAAACAATTATAGAGGGTTTATATTGATGGTGATCAACAATAAACCATAATAAAATAATACATGAGATGATTGACTACAGCTGCATCTCTAGCATTTTTGAATTCCAACTTGCACTTGCCAAACAGAAGTTAATTCAAATAACCTTATTCACTTCAGGATTAAACACCATAAAAATGGGCAACAAGAGGGGCATGGCCTGGCAGGAATTGCATCCTAGAAATCAGCGGGTTCGGTTTTCAGAAAACCAAATCCACCCCAATCCCACATTTTCGATGTGATCCGAGTCCCGGCTCGGGTTTTCCCGGCTAACTTGGATCCTAAAACAAGGCAAAACGTCATATTCCCGACGTTGAATCTTGCGTGCTTTGGATTACATATAAAAGTCTCTCCCTCGTGTCTGCGTGCCATTTCACGCTAAAGATCCGACAGGAAAGTTGTGTAGGCAGGCAGTGCTCTTAGTGAAAGTGGTTAGCAAGTTAGTTAGCATTAGCAGCAGCTAAAAAACTACTGCACAGTGGCGCTGATTCAGAACCACTCGCCATGATACGAACGCTCGTAGCTGGCCAATAGTCGCTTTCTGCGCATGCATACGTAGCGCAATGCACGTGCGTGAACCAGTGCAAGAGATCGGGATGCGTTCGCTAGCTGCGCATAGACTGCCCAGCAGAGTGAGTGACAGAAGAAACCGTGTGTGGGTGATGACAGGGGCTGGCCACTATAAACGGGGGAGAGGAAGTGCGAATGCAGGCGTGCCTGAGTGTATAAACACCATTTCAGATGCATGCATTATTAAACGGCAGCGTCATAGTACATGTCACTTGGTGGGATTTCACTCTGAAGTGATCGCAGTGCTTGTGGCAGGGTATAGTCAACCTCAAGTGCTGCGATCGCAACCAATGGTGCTCGAAGTACAAAATGTTTTCAAGCACTTCCAGGAGATGACATGTGCAAGTGGGTGTCTTAAGAATGGCTGGTGGGTGTCTGCATACACATAGTGATCACTCGCCAAGACATAGTGGGTGTGCTAATGCCTTGACGTGCGATCGCCTGCCGGGTGTGTGCTGGATTTGCATACGCAAGGAGCGAACGCACCTAGCGAGTGGGTCTTAATGAGCTCCAGTGTTCCTTAAAGTCTGTATTTAAAGCAGGGGCACTATGGGCCTGATTCTGCAGCATACAAAATTGCAATTACAAATTGTATGCAGATTGAGCAATTGTTAGCCACTGCTCATGCGTATGCACTGCATGTACGTTGCAGTCGCATTGCAATTACAGACACACTGAGAATTCCATCACAGAGTGAGTGACAGGCTGTGAACATTTGTGGGTGGTGATGGGGGAGTGTTTAGAAAAATGCAGGCATGTCTCTCCATTTGAATGCTGTTTCATGGGCATGCATAAATTCAGAGCCGTAACTAGATTTTTTGGTGCCCTGTGCCAGAGAATGCATCACCATGTTTTAAATAGGGACACCTGAAAAATGGCCATGGCCTCATGGGGAAGGGCCAGGGATGAGATAGGGGAGGCCAGGAGATGCTGAGAATAAAAGAAAAGGAAGCTACAATTGAGAATGATAATAAACAGGAAAATTAACAAGCCCAAACAGCGCCCCCTGCTCTGCGATGCCCTGTGCCATAGCACTGGTTGCACAACCCTAATTATGGCCCTGCATAAATTAACCACTGTGATTGCATATGCAGCTTGAGTACTCACTGCGTGCAACGAGACTTGCAGTTTCTGCGGCTGGTCAGACCTGGTGTAAATGCTGCGTGATGTGCTGATGTGCTTTGATGGTACTGACGTATACGCAGGAGTGTTAGGTAGTTCCGATGTGAGAAAACAGGAGAGGGCATCTTTATGCTGGCTGAGCTATGGCAGGCATTATCATATTTGTGCTGCTGCATTCCGTACGAAATTGCATGTGCGTACGCAATAGCGATCCTTGCTGGATAAGGCCTGATGTGAAATCAGGGAGGGAATACTGTATTCAAGCAGGGGAAGTCTGTGTGTGTAAAAAAAACGTTATTATGAGCACATTGTATGTATTCTTTAATTAAAAAAAGTTATTTAGGAGCAATGATCTACTGTTCTTGGGGTCACTTGTTAAAAACTAGATTTATTTTTTTTAAAAAGAAATTCAGGTCCAGGCAGGGCCATCTCATTAATATCTGCGCACTTATACAGTGAGTCACAGTTTGTGGTCACTTCTTAAAAAAACAGAGAAAAAATATATATTTTTGCTTAAACTGATGTGTGTTCAGAGAACTTCAGACACCCAAAATGAATGGTCAGTAGGTCCAGGGTCACCACATTAATATTGTAATAGTCGAGAGTCGATATGGATCACGACAATCAATTGGTAGAACAGCAGGAGCAGCAACCAAACACTAGAGCTGTTGTCACCAGCCATGATGATGCTAGTCTTTCAACATCTACTAAAGCCAGTGCTCAATCACATAGAGGGTTTAAGTCAAGACATCTGAGTCATAACAATATTTTAAATTGTTAAAGAAAAAAACATTACCTAATAAAAGGAAAGTTTCCTGCCAAAAAATCTAAAATTGCAAACATGCCTTACACCACATGTAATGGCAAGAAAAGGCTCAGGCCTTGGCCTTTATTTGTTAGTGATCGTTCTGTTATTGCTTTCAGTTAGGCATCTATCTCTGTATCCTCAGGGATGATGCAAAACCTTCTCACTCAGAGTGTAGAAGAGGTGTTAAAATAAAAACACGCAAATCAGTGCAGAAAAAAACACTGAGGCTGAAGAACAAACTGTGTGTTCAGAAATGTCACAAATCCCTGAGTAGAGACTAGGTTGTTTTACAAGTGCTATGTGTGAGTCTGACATTTCAGATACTGTACTTGTAGAGAAGTGTCCTTCCACCATTTCTGCAACCTCCTCAAATGTGTGGAAGATCTGTAGAAAACTTTGTAACGTGTGCTGCTCTCCCCATCTTGTAGGTAGGGTTTAAAGCTAATGCTGCCGGCAAAGTTGTGATCCTTTTCAAAGTCACAATTGTATACTATTGAAGATTGCAGTGTTTGCAGGGGCAAATAGAATGGCTCTAGATGAGTGTATTTAAATATAGTTTTATTTAGGGGAGTCAGCGTTTATGCATAAGATTTGTTATTATGGATACATTGTAAAAATACCAATAAAAACAGGTACAATTCACATATCATGCAGAGATCAGTAAGACATATACAGTAAAATAGTAAAAACAAGTGCTGACCATTTTTGGAAAAATTACATTGCACAGAAAAAAATTGCTTATTGTAGTCCTTAAATTGCACAACTGATGATATGCAGTCCATATTGCTGTTTTTAAAAAAAAAAAAAAATTAAAGCTGATATTATGATGATTGTAAAGTAGAAATAGACAATGATTGGTATATTTGAATGTGGTGTGAGGCTTTCTGGCTTCTTTGATGCTTGTTATGCCGTTTGCAAAGCAACAAGTGGCTCTTACCTTCTTCTAAACTGATGTCCTCTGGTGTACTATTTTACTGTACATGTCTTACTGATCTCTGCATCATATGTGAATTGTACCTGTTTTTATTCTGATTTTTACAATGTATCCAATGTATTCTTGGCAATAACATATCTTATGAATTAACCCTGACTCACCTAAATAAAACTATATTTATACAAAAACACTAATATAGGGCAATTCTATTTGTGTCTGCAAACACAGCAATCTTCAAATGTGGGGATTAGCAGCATAAGTAAAGATAGCGACATAGAAATTGAGGATGCTACTCAGGAAGTGTAACAGAGTGAGGGGGACACTTGTGTAGCTGACGCCAGTGCTAATGAGGATGTTAATGTTGATAATGTTGTTTGAGTAAGTTGGGCACCAGTGTAAGCAGTTGTTGCCTGTGATAAGAAGAAGTCCATTGTCAAACCTTGGCATAGACCAAAAAATCCACCTCTTATGTGTGCAATTGTTTTTACCAAAATCTTGACAATTGTCAAACCATCTTTTTTTTGAGCAGTCAAACAATTAAATTAAATTTCCTAAACTAATCAATCCAACCTTTTTTATCTGCCTTCCACTACATACATAGGGCCTGATTCAGCAAGGATTGCTATTGCTATTACGCATGCAGAGGGGTGAATGTTGTGTACTGCGCATGCATATGCATCACAGTGCATATGCGTGAAGGCTCCACTGCGATCACACTGTGATCTCAGTGACAACGCAGACCCATGGCTGAGTGATTGACAAGAAGATTGGGGTTGTTGACGGGTGTGGTCGGAGAAACGCAGGCATATCAGTGAGTTTGAACACTGTTACAGGTGCATACATAAATTACTAAACTAAAAGGAAAAAGGGGAAAGGGATATCATCGCACAGACCAATGAAAATGTAACCTGTATGCATAGCAAAAGACCACTATTCCTATAGTAATGTGTCTGATCCTCAAACAAGGAATGCACTAAGGTAGTGATGGTGCTCACTAGAGTTGAGATAATTGGCATCAAAAAGCAGAGAGATAGAGAAATAACTCTGTGTTGTGAGCACTCTTAAAGATCAATATATAAGTTAAAACATAGCCTTTGATCGGACACAACGAGCGAAGGACTTTCCTTCGCTCATCGCGTCTGGCGCATGCGCACGACGGAGCTCCCTCCGTCGTGCGCATGCTCAGTCCATAACATCGACCCACTTGCGAGCGGACAGCCGCTCGCGAGTGGGTCTGAATCAGGCCCTTAGACTGTTAATTAAATATATAAAATCAGTCGTATTATAGACAAGTATAGTCATCCTATAGTGTTTTATAATATGTTCTAAATAGGATTCAGCTAATCTATACTGTCTGATCATCCGTTACTGATCAAAAATACAAATGTATAAATCCGGTGGAAAAACATACAGAGTAGTATACTGTATGTATATTCATCACAAGGGATGTATCATTAAGCATGAATCAAAATTCACATCCATTAAAGCCACATGGCTGAAAAATAATAATAAACAAAAATTTATCCCATAAATCAAGATGTAGTTCCCAATTGCTGAAGCACATGTATAGACCGCAAAGTCAACTATACACGTGTATTCACGCTGATTGGGAAATAAGTGAAATATGGTGCTATACCCACCCCTTGTGTGAGAACATCACCCATCATATGCGATAATACAAATGTCAGTAACAGAAAGAGTGGAGATACCAACTAGTAGCTGGTGTGTCCCATGCTGCGCAGCCACGAGCACCCGTCCTGCTGGCACGCGTTTCGCCTAAAGGGCTTGTTCACGGAGGAAACAGCTGCCGAGGCACATCCTGTAATGCCACAAGTAAAGTACTGAAGTAGACCAATCATCCGGCTCTATGTCATAAACGACAGGTTAGTAAACCAATCAGTGACCGTGCACTGCTGAAACCAATAAAAAGGGAGGTGTGTAAAAATCCTCCTATCACCTCATACTATGGTGGGATGGGCCTGTTGGATGTCCAATGCGCGTTCTTTAAACAGTATCTTATGTTGGAATAAGCTAGACTGTCACGTCAGGCTAGGTACACAGCGCACGGGCCTTTGAGGTAAATACATAAAGATATATTAGTTTGATAACCCTATCTTAGTAAATCAGTCACCACATACATGATACCAGGGTAACCAGCCATAGAGTGTTCTCATAATATCAAAGCCCCAAAGAACTGGAAAATCAACAGAAATATCTGTTGTCCTAAGTTTAAATAGGCAGGTGAGAGTTGTCATTATCAAAGACCCTGCAAAAATTTAGTATATCAGATATCATAACGATAGAGTATACCATTGCTTTTGCCCCAATATAGGAAAAGTACAGATACTGCCATGTAGATCATCGGAGGAAAATAATAATAAATACTAAACTTGTTAACTCCAAAACATCTGCTACATATCGTAAAAGTGTAAAAAGGATGTTAGAAATATAAGACCATTAGAAAATCCTTACAATAGCAGTACTGTTAAGTAGTGTCAATCAATGTTCGGTAAAATTTTTTTACATCCAAACATTATAATAATGAAGGTATAATATCAGTTAGTCCCATGCACCTTGAAATATTGAATCATAGTGTAAATACTTCTGATATATCATATCTAGTTAATATAATAATCCTGGATACAAGTTGCACCAGTGTGATAAAGGTGAGAAATAATCAGTGATGACGGACCCATGTAAGTAAGTAAGGTGATAGTGACTGAAAATCTGGTGAAAAAGAAAACAAGGAAAACCAAAGATGTAGGCCCTCATTCAGAGCCGCTCGTAAGCGGTCGTACGCTCGTAGTCATCCGATGTTGTTAAACCACGCATGCGTTGGTGTAACAGTGCGCATGTGCGTACAGCTGATTGCGATCATTTTTTCAGTCATTCGGCGAATAGCGAACAGGAAGTGACATGTCAAATGTGATTGACAGAACTGTCCGTTTTGGGGCGGTGATGGGAGTGGAGATGGGAAAACGCAGGCGTGTCGAGACGTTTTTTGGGCATACATAAATTATCTGATGCGAACGGCCAATGTGAACGGAACAAGTGTTACGTCACTGTCTGATCCACTTTCCATTAAAGCTGCTCGCTCAGCTTGTGGTCTGGTATTCTCTACCGCAATGACGATGGTCTCTTCTTCCCGAGGCTCATCGATGGTTTTCCCATTTATCAATTGAGGCCTCAAAAACAATCAGTTTTGAATTGCAAAAATGCTTGTAAGGTGTTTAGCCAATAACCTTTTTTAGTAGCAAAAAACCGTACGCAGGTGAACTACTCAGCTGCTAATTTCTGGGTTAGACAATCAATTAGCTTACAAATTTATTTTACATTTGCGTGTTTTTGCCAAATTTGTTTTCTTTTTTTTTTAGGGCAACAATATTGTACGCATGTTTTTTGTTTTTCTTCATTTTTTAGGGGCCAAGAAAACAATCGTCCTTTTGTTTTTTGCTAAGTGTTAATTAAAACTCATAAATTGTTTTTAACCCTTGGTTTTTTTTATTCAAAAATAATGTTTAGATTTCCGTTGTATTGCTTGTAATGTTGTTTGATTACCTTTTAACCAGTTTTTGAATAAATTAACAATAGAATTGTGCAGATTTTCAACTTTATTTTATTTTTTGTTGTTTTCTTTATAAAAAATTTTGGGGAAATAAAAAAAACTTGATAACGTAAAAACAGATAACAAATGATTTTAGAAACACACAAACAAAATAAGTGGCATTTGAAATCCACAAACAAACACAATTAATAAAAAATTCACAAGAAAGGAGAGGGAGGTTTTGGGCATTAAGGAATATGGGGCAAACACTGAGAAGGATTGTGGGAAAATTAGCCAGTGCTGTCATCGCCTTTTGGCCCATTTGACAGGGGTAGGGAGGGAGCCTGAACGGGTCCGGGATGTCCTTCTGCTGGCCTGGCCAGAGGCAGATGTTGTGGCCTCTCGACTAGGCATGGGGCTAGGCACATTTGGAGGGATGGCTGTTGTGCCAGAAGTGGAGGGTCCTGATGTTCCGGCTGGAAGGGAGGCCGGCTCCAACATGTGCTGGCGAACGAGCCGCTCCAGGGCATTTGCTATTCGCACGTTGGCCCCAGTATTTTTCGCCAGGGCCTTAGCAATGGTCACGTTGGCCACAGCACTTTGCTCCAGGGCGTCTGCCACCCGTAGCAGATTGGCGTCCATCCTCAGCAGAATCTCGGTCTGCTGATCCGTTTTAATATTGAGATCAGTGAGGATGCCCACTGCCTGCGAGGGGGAATGCCCTGGACTGTCTGCCACAGGGTCCCCAGCCGGATCTACTGCTTCCTCCCCTGCAGAGCCAGCAGAAATTCTGCAGCCAAAGCTCCCCTCTGGAGCAGACTCATCCGCCTGTGTCTCTGTGAGAAAAAAGAGAAAAGAGTAACATTATAATCTAGATATTGTCCCAAACACATTTCTGAGTTGTTAACATTACAACATTTACCTGGGGCAACATGAGGAGCTAAAAAGTCTGGCATGTCGGTATCCATGTTCGACAGGCCAAACACCTCCTCATCCTGCACACACCCCTGGGCCATCTCCTCCAAATCTGTGAGCTCCAGTGACACAGGGGTGGGACCCCCACCTGTCCCCCCTGCATGCCTAGCCCTTTCAGCCAGTTTTTGCTTAAGACGATATTTGAAGTCGCTCCATCTGTGGGGTAAAAAGTTGGCATTATTCCGGCAGTATTTGGACCTGTAAACACTTTTTAGTAAAATGTAGTTTTACGTACCGGCGTTTGACCTCCCGGGTTGAACGTTCAAAATCACCCACCCTATTGACACCACTGGCTATGTCATCCCACATTTTCCATTTCTGGCTTGCACCCATATTACTTGCTGCCTGTGGCTGGTTGTCATTGCACATTTGTACCAAAACCTCCATCTCCTTTCTTGTGAATTGTGGCTGCATTTTTTTTTTGTTTAGTTGGCCTACTTGGCCCAGCAGCCTCTTCTTTGGCATCCTCAACACCTTTTTTTAAAATGGGATTAATATTTATAATGTAAAATGTTCCCAAAATTATTGTTAAACAGAATCCTTTAGCCCAAAAAAGAGAAATGCTTACCTGGCGCCTCTTGGCCACTGCTTTGCTGCTCTGTAGTCATTTTGGACTTTCAGGTCTCACTACAGCAGACCGATTTGGCTTTTCAGTGACGTTTTTATACATGCGTCAGCATTATTCGGCAGCATCATTCACTATGCGCTCCTATTGTCCGTCCTTAATTTGAGCGGGAAAATAAAGACTATTTATGGCTTCGTGTGACTGGAGTCGATGTGGCATGTTGTTTGTTGGAGGTTTGGCGTTGGAGTGGTTTTGAGGCTTAGTGGGTAAAAGGAGGACATTTTCGGAGCGATATTTTGTTATTTTTCTAGCTTCTTTCTTTTCCGTTGGTTATTTTTTTTATTGTTTGGCTTTTTTTTGTGATTTTTGGAGTAAGTATTGTAAAAAACCACCGTAAAAAATAATAGTAAATAGTTTACAAATGTTTAGAATATTTTTTTTTTTTGGTTTACAGTTAGTTTGTCATTGCCCCAGTGAAGTTTTTGAACTTTGGGATATTTGTCTGTTTCTGGTAAGTGTTTTTGTTTTCATGATTTTACAAATTAGATGTGTTGTTCTTAGCATATGTTTCGCAAATTAATGTTTTTTTTCTGGGAACAATCATGTCTTACCACTAAATGTAGAGTACTATTTAGCGAAATAATGTTTGAGTGGTTTTAATTGTAAAAGTAGCGTACTATTTTGCGAACTAATGTGTCTTGATTTAACTGTAAAAGTAGCGTACTATTTTGCGAACTAATGTGTCTTGATTTAACGGTAAAAGTAGCGTACTATTTCGCGAACTAATGTATTTTTAAATTTTCAGTGTAAAATCATGTCTTAACATTAAATGTAGCATACTATTTTCTGAACTAATGTTATCTCCCTTCTTTATTTTTTCACGAAAACAATTTGTTTAGAATCATATTTTATTTAATGAATCTTAAACATATTTTTTACTTTTGAAATGTAGGGTGTTCTGCACATGACACGTCCCAGGCCTGTAAGCATCTTTGGATTTCTGAGAAAAGATAAGTATATTTTTCTTTACACATTTGTCTAAAACAATAACTACCTGGCTTACCATTTCAGGTTGATGTTTATTCATATTATATTGCCCATGGTTCCAGAACCCGACCAACCTCAACTTTGTCCCAGGCGTAGGCCTCATAGGTGTGCAAGGCCCCAGATATATAGAACACGTGTCACCCTTTTTGGAATGCCAGATGATGAGGTGTTATGGATCACTCTCTCATTAATAGAGTGATCTTGAACGGCAAATTGACAGACCTACAGCAATACCACCACTTACTCAATTAATGTCGGTGTTACATTTTTGTGCCTCAGGATCCTTTCAAACCACTGTGGGAATAGTTGCGGGAATATCCCAATCCTCCTTTTCAAGGATCCTGAGGGCAGTGATGGAGGCCCTTTTTAAACACCTCCATCATTTTATTAAAATGCCATTGGATATGGGTACCCTTAATGTTGCGAAGGCGAATTTTTACCAAATAGCTGGCTTCCCACACATCATAGGGGTTGTGGATGGCACTCATATACCACTTCAGCCTCCAGCAAGGCTAGAGGCTATTTTTAGGAACCGCAAGCACTTTAATTCACTGAATGTAATGGTGGTATGTGATGCCTCCCTCCAGATCCTGTCCCTGAATGCCAAATTCCCCGTCAGTGCACATGATTCGTTCGTCATCCAGCAATCAGGGATTTGGCACAAATTAAACAACCTACAAGCTGGTGATGCGTGGCTTCTGGGTAAGATGACACCTGTTGAAACCAATGCAAAGCTTGTTACACAATGGTCCTGATGTTTGTTTTCGTTTTTTCACAGGAGACAGTGGTTACCCTTGCACACCCTGGCTGCTCACTCCTTATTTGGCTCCCACACCAGGGCCACAAAGTGAGTATAATTCTGCACTTATAGCCACCAGGCAGGTGGTGGAGCGCTGTATCAGCCTTTTAAAAGGGCGATTCAGATACTTCCACTGCTCTGGTGGCGACCTCATGTATTTGCCGGCTATGGTTTCGAAAATTGTGGTCCTGTGTGGGATATTTCACAACATCGCCATAAGGAGTGGTGTCCCAATGCAGCCAGAGGATGCCTTGCCTGAGGACGGCCCCCCGAGGTTGGTCGGAGGTCAGTATGTGGGGGGGCCATACGCGATGAAGTTGTGGCCAGATATTTTAGGTAATTATTTCCTCATAATGTTTGAAAATGCCACAATGTAGACATGTAATAGACTGGAAAAGGGTGGATCGCGCTCCCAATTAGGGTGGTGGGGTAGGATTAGTAAGTGAGGGAATTAGGAAGGGTTAGGTAGGTGCTGCAACGTATGCAAGAGTACCAAATCTTGCTAGGCATATGCACTGAAGAGGGATAGGTATACGTGCGCTCCTGTGTAGTGTAAAGGAATGTGGTGGGAGGTGTAGGGTGTGTGATGTGGTTGTCTGGAGGTGGGAGGGGAATGGGAGGGATGTGTAGATGTGTGGGTGGATGGATGGAATGAAGACTGTCAAATGTATGCGGATCCAAAACTATTTTATTGGGTAGACACACTGCTCCCAAAGGTGGTTCCGTGGGTGGGTGCCCAGTAATTTGTATTATATAGTCTTTGTGGCCCCGCGGTTGGGGGGGTGGGTTGACCCTTTTAGGGGGCTGCTTTTGCATGCGGTCCTCACTCCTGCACATCCCCCTGCTGGACCTTTGGTCGACAGACTTGTGGCAACTGGGGTGTGGGGAAGGTAAGTGGCCTGAATGTTCAGTGGAATGGCGGCATCCCGCTCTTCTGCAGGGTGGTATTACCTAACAGTAATATTTAAAAGTTCTCTTTTAACAGTTTTTTTTTCTTTCTTTTTAATCCCTAAAATGACCATAAAAAACCATGCCTACTACCTGATCAACACAAATGACTTTATGTGGACATATTGGATATTACTTCGGGAACAATGATTTCTTCTCCTCATTTGTGGATTCATGTTGGCATGCTACTTCTTCAAACAGTTCCTGATTGTGTTTTTTTGGGGTTTTGGGTATGATTTTTAACTTGTGTGTGTGGTTTGGTTTTTTGAAATTATTGTGTGTATTCACTTGGTGTTATTTGTGTGCATTAAAATTTTATTTGACGTTCACCAACCATTTCCATCGTAAATTACAACCAAGTGTAACCTGTTTCTAAAAATGCAAAGTTGCTTAAAGCTAAATACTGTAATTTCTTATTTGGAAAAGTTTAGTACCCTGCTTTGTTGCTAAAAACAAACACCAAAGGTATTATGGTGAATCCGTATGTTTGCAATTGTAGGCCTAAGCAGGTAGCTTTCAATGTAACATTACCCACACCAAACAATCTTCACATTTTGAGGTTACTTCTCCAAACCTATTGGTATTGTTATGTGTTTAATGTGCAAGCTTACATACTTACTTGAGCTTTCGACAAACACATTTACATTTCTTTAAAAAACATGGACAAATAGTAGACTTATGTAAGGTTCACCAATCTAAAATTGACACACAAGGAATGAGACTTAAATAAACCAAAATATAATTTATTTTTTTCAACATTTTTGGTGGTGTAAAAAAAAAAATTAGTGGCGCAGGCACGCCAAAATGTGATCCAACGCCACAAACAGCCCAACTACATGGCCCCTCATAATCTGCAATCCTGCATAAATGTCTTCATAACGCCTCTGGTCCTCTGTGGGTCAAAAAAATGTGCGGATTACTAAAATGACACCTTAATTTATATGTGAGAAAACAACTAAAAAAACAAACTATACAAAAAAAGGTGACACGAAAAAACAACCAAACAAAATCAATGCCAAACGAAAAGATTGTGGAAAAACAAAGACAAAAATTGTTTGGACAAAATAACATAAAAGAGAGTTACAACTACGCAAAAATACTACATTTGTTGTTACCGTAAACAAGAAAGACACAAGTATGAGTGTTTGGACATGTGTCATATGTGTAAGGGGAAAACATCCTAGACATTGTTTCACAAACATATATATCCAAAACATTAGAACTACTTTACAATTTTGAACTGCACAGGCAAAAGGACAACATCACCCAAAAACCAAAAAATGCAAAAGCAACCATAGTTTAAAAGGGAAACATACCGGGCCTAAAGCTGCCTGGGCCAGGTGCCCCAAACTCGTCCTCCTCAGAGGTGGGCCAGTGCTGCACGGAGGGAGGAGGGGTGATTTGGGAAGACGTTGAGGGTGAGGAAAAGAGAGGGGGGGGTGGAGGGGAGGGTGAGGAAAAGAGAGGGGGTGGTGGAGGGGAGGGTGAAGTTGGAGGGATGGGAATGTGAGGAGAGGCAGGGGCCTCACGGTCTGCAAGGTCTGGGGTGGAGGGGGAATTTCGGAAGAGTGGGGAGAGGATGTTTGGTTGGGAGTGGGGGAGAGGGGACGAGCCCAATGTCGGTGACGTTGGGGACGTCGTAGTCTGCGCTCTGCCTCTAAATGATGTTGAAAAATGTATATTATTACATATTTTCAATTTTGAATCCAAAATTTACACACCAAAAAAAAAATAAAATACAGGGCTATACGGGAAACATGCACACGCAGGTATGTCCAAAATAAAGAAACAGGGCTATACGGGAACCATGCACATGCAGGTATGTCCAAAATAAAGAAAGAGGGCTATACGTGAAACATGCACACGCAGGTATGCTTACATTTTAAATATTATAAAAAAAAACACTTACTTGCCATGATTTGCTGACGCAAATTGTCCAACAGGCGTGGGGATCGGCGCCGGAGATCGGACCACCGCCTTTCCAACTGGATGATATTTCTGCAGAATCCGATCCTACGCAGGTGGCGCCGCACCTCCGTGTAGGCAAGCCGCTTGCGGAGGTTAGTGATGGGGCCCATGGAGTTCGTTAATCTCTGGTCCATCACATCAGTCAGGACCAGGAGTTCTCTGTGGCAAAAAGCTGCGGCTCTCATGATGGCAATGATTTTTTTTACACCAAACAGTTTTAATAAAGGGCCTAGAAAAATTTTGATTGGCTAATGTACTTTGTAAATTAACAGAAAGCATTCTATTGGTTATTGTATGAGTCATGTGACCTACACCCTCACAAATATAATGTGAGTTATGATAGGCTTGATGCAGTGACATGCGCAAGCTAATTTAAATATTATTAAAAAAGATGAAAAATATGCATATAAGAAAACGCAAAACAACAGTAGCATTCAAACAAACTTTTAATTTTGAACAACCATCCCCTTGGTCCATCCGTACGTATTCTGCGGAATCAATGACACACACTAACAATAATAAAGTTTATTGACATTGAAAAAAAAAAGGATTGCAAACATGTGAATACCAATTAAGGTAATTAATATAGTGATTGCCATTAATCGATTCAAGTATGTTTGCTGAATGAAATAGCAGGCAATCGAAAACTGACAGGGCCACTTCCGGAATTGACTTTTGCGAGCGTTCACTGCAACCAAAGAGGAGACGGACGGTCGCTATTTAGAACGTTCGCTAGCTAGAGGAGGGGTTGGGAGACTATGGGGCGGAAGATTAGCTGCGAAATGTGTGTGAAAAAAGTTTTTTATTAAATTATCTAAAAAGGTACATACAGAAATAAACTGCTCAAAGAAATATAAACAAATCAAAAAATATAATATATATAATATAATATCCATTAAAAATAAATGGTGAATTTGCAGTTAAGGTGCCTGGGATAATTAAGGATATTACCCAAAATATATAACCTGCAAAATCATGTGGTTACCACACTGGAGTGTGGCCAAGTTGACACATCTTTACAGAGAGTAGGTTTATATAAAGGGACTGTAGCTATTATACTCGTTTAGCCCCTGGGGTGCTAGGGTGCCCAGTCTAAAGATCCATTCAGTTTCTTTTCTGAGTAAAGCCATGTTCAGATAAGTGGGGGCACAGGTAGAGCCTATGGTTGTGCCCCTAATTTGCCAATAAAATTTGTCCTGGAAGGTGAAGAAATTCTTATGAAGGATGAAGTGTAATAAGTCAATCAAAAAATTATTGAAATCACTAACACTTTTCATCTCCAAAAAATATCTCATTGCCTTCAGCCCATCTTGATGCCTAATGGAGGTGTACAATGACTCTACATCGATGGAAATTAACAGATGATGTTCCTCCAATCTGACATCATGTATCTTTTGTAGGATATCCCTTGTGTCCTTCAAATAGACATTTCTTGCTAAGACATAATAGTGATCCTAGATTTCTCAGAGTTTTCTGTCTAGATAAAGCTAAGATGGGCATCAGGGGAGGAGATCTGAACATGGCTTTACTCAGAAAAGAAACTGAATGGATCTTTAGACTGGGCACCCTAGCACCCCAGGGGCTAAATGAGTATAATAGCTACAGTCCCTTTATATAAACCTACTCTCTGTAAAGATGTATCAACTTGGCCACACTCCAGTGTGGTAACCACATGATTTTGCAGATTATATATTTCGGGTAATATCCTTAATTATCCCAGGCACTTTAACTGCAAATTCACCATTTATTTTTAATGGATAGTATAATATATATATATATATATATATATATATATATATATATATATATATAAATATATATATATATATAATATTTTTTTGATTTGTTTATATTTCTTGAGCAGTTTATAACTGTATGTACCTTTTTAGATAATTTAATAAAAAAACTTTTTTCACACACATTTTTTTCACAGATGCCAGATATATATATTTTTTAATCTCTGACATTATAAATTATGTGTATTCTTGATACGCCTTTTGTGTACTTCACACTTCACCCTTTCTTACACAGACATCTATTATCACGTCTTATTAATAATATATATTGTGTTATATTACCAGACTTGTTAGTAATCACTTTTTCTTTTCGCACTATATCTTTGGTTTTCCTTGTTTTCTTTTTCACCAGATTTTCAGTCACTATCACCTTACTTACTTACATGGGTCCGTCATCACTGATTATTTCTCACCTTTAGCAGACTGGTGCAACTTGTATCCAGGACTATTATATTAACTAGATAAGATATATCAGAAGTATTTACACTATGATTCAATATTTCATGGTGCATGGGACTAACTGATATTATACCTTCATTATTATAATGTTTGGATGTAAAAAATGTTTTACCAAACATTGATTGATACTACATAACACTACTGCTATTGTAAGGAATTTCTAATGGTCTTATATTTCTAACATCCTTTTTACACTGTTACAATATGTGGCAGATGTTTTGGAGTTAACATGTTTGGTATTTATTATTATTTTCCTCTGATGATCTACATGGCAGTATCTGTACTTTTCCTATATTGGGGCAAAAGCAATGGTATACTCTATCATTATGATATCTGATATACTAAATTTTTGCAGGGTCTTTGATAATGACAACTCTCACCTGCCTATTTAAACTTAGGACGGCAGAGATTTCTGTTGATTTTCCAGTTCTTTGGGGCTTTGATATTATGAGATCACTCTATGGCTGGTTACCCTGGTATCATGTATGTGGTGACTGATTTACTAAGATAGGGTTATCAAACTAATACCTTTATGTATTTACCTCAAAGGGCCATGCGCTGTTTACCTAGCCTGACGTGACAGTCTAGCTTATTCCAACATAAGATACTGTTTAAAGAATGCTCATTGGACATCCAACAGGCCCATCCCACCATAGTATGAGGTGATAGGAGGATTTTTACACACCTCCCTTTTTATTGGTTTCAGCAGCGCACGGTCACTGATTGGTTTACTAACCTGTCGTTTATGACATAGAGCCGGATGATTGGTCTACTTCAGTACTTTTCCTGGGGCATTACATAAAAATATACGGAATTTTATATTTAGAAATTTATTTATGAGTTTATCACAACTATATCTCTCTGATTGACTGAAAACTAACTCAGAAAATTGGTCTTCCCTTGTGCGTCCTATACGTTAGCAAGACACCAAGGGGTGAGAATGCATATCTGAGCAATGTATCAATCACTCTGTTGTTTCTAAGGTTCATTGTATGCAGGCGGCTTAGCAGTTTTCCCATAGATGACCTAAGGCCAGGGGGGATGCAGCAGAGCTGCCAGCATCATACTTGTTTTCCTGACTTTTCTGATACTTCTTCTTAGGGGTATTTTAATGTATGTGGTTGTCTAATGATACCAACCAGTTCTCTATTTATTATACCATCTGGGTTTTTTGATATGGTATCCATGTTTTTCTATATTTTGCCATATATTATTGTAGGATAACTCTATATATGATTTAGATAGAGCCACAGTAGGTGATTATATTGATTAGTGTATCACATTATTTCAGTATTCTTATCACTGTGTTTTTTGATGTTGTCCATCTGTGTTTGTTTTTGTCTTGCTATATATTTGTTTATGTGATTAATATTCCTGTTCTATTTATATGTGTCCAGTTTTGTTAAGTACCGGCTGGTTCTTGGTCATTTTATTTATATCTGATTTATTAAAGGCTATGTTTTAACTTATATATTGATCTTTAAGAGTGCTCACAATACAGAGTTCTTTCTCTCTCTGCTTTTTGTTGCATACATAAATTAGCCTTAGAGATGGCATATGCAGCATAAATACTCACTGCAACAAAGTTAGCAATTTCTAAGTATGGTCAGGGCTGCTGTAATTCTGTGTGAGGGACCGATGGTACTCGATGTTACCGATGTTTGTAAAGGATTGCAAAGTATTACAAATGTGAGATAGCATTAGTGGGTGTCTCTATGCTAGCAGTGCAACAACATTGCAATTGCAATCATTAGCATATTTTTGCAGCAGACCTTCATGTGATTATAGAGCTGTGATTGCAATAGCAATCCTTGCTTAATTTACCTCCATTTAACATTTACCTGTACTGCCCTCAGGCCTCTGATCTAGTTCTTGATTAATGAAAACATTATTAATTTCTATGGTGTCATATAGTTTATTAAAGTGCCAACCTATCTGCCACCACTACTGTGTGGCAATGTTTTACAGATGTGCTATAGTTTTCGAAATTGCTGTGTGTTTGTGCTGTTGTTTTGTTGCTTAGTTTAGCCAGTCAACCTTTGGACAATATTGTGAACAATTTTGTGAGCAGTGAGGTGGTCAAAGTTGAATGGAAATTAATAGAACTTAATTTTATTAAGGTTAATAATACTGTAGGAACAAAAACAGGCCCAAATTACATGATTTTAGCTGTTTTTATCATTTTTTGAGAAAAAATAGAGATACAAAACGAAAACACGTGAGGGTGGTTTTGGCAAAAGAAAAAACATGATGATGAATTAGAACCAATACCAAAATACTGGGGTTGCTGCACATCTCTATTGCATAGCCACATTTTGCTCAAGCTCTGTACTCAGGGCTTGATTCACTACGGATCGCAACTCCGAATGCAATAGCGATTACGCATGCAGTTCAACTCTGCTAGTATGCTAATCCATTGCGATCGCAGCACTACACCCACCATTACCATCCGTAATGTTTAGCAAGACTGCAAAACCATCGGTACAATCGAGTACCATCGCAGCCTCACACACACTTGCAGAAGCTCTGACCTTACTCAGAAATTGCTAACTTCCACGCATACAATGAGAACTCAGGCTGGAAAGGCAGTGGCTAATTTATGCACACCGATGCAACGGCATTCAAATGCACTGGCATGCCTGCATTTCGCTGATCACCCTCCTGTCACCACTCACAGATGGCACTTCCTGTCAATCACTCTGTGATGGGTCTGCGTAGTCACTGCGATCGTAGTCCCAAATGAAGTGGCTGGTTCGCACATGCATACTGTGATGCATACACATGCGCAGAATGCAACAATTGGCAGATTGCATGTTGAATTGCAGTTGCAAACGGTAATGTATCAGGCCTTTAGTGTTTATAATCTAAGACTCTGCGATGGGTCTGTGTAGTCACTGCGATCGTAGTCCCAAATGAAGTTCGCACATGCATTCTGTGATGCATACACATGCGCAGAATGCAACAATTGGCAGATTGCAAGTGGAATTGCAGTTGCAAACAGTAGTGAATCAGGCCTTCAGTGTTTATAATCTATGACCCTTGGAGCTTCTGAGCCATCCAACCCTACCAGCTGGGTCCAACTTACTCCCCCTGCACTCCGTGGACAATCCAACTTACCTGTGAATTTGCAAAAGGTATCCAGCACAGCTTCATGTCCTGTGGCCTACTGGTCCTCTGCATGCCAGCTCGCTGGTCCCCATGGACCCTCCCACTCACCAGCTCCCCTCCAGACTGTGACTGACCTGGCAACCCCTGTCCCACCTGACTCCCAGCTGACACTCTCTTTGGAGAAAGACCTGTGTGCATTGCCCCATGTGCAACAGGTCTCTTTCAGCTGCAACTGATGTCTGCAGCTGCTGGCCTGGCTTCAGAATGCCACATCATCCCATCCCAGGATCACTTGGGTGCTGGGGCCTGCCAATCAAGGATCTCTAACATGGTGCCATCTCCCGCACTCTCACGCACTCACTTCTGTGACCAGGTCTTTGCTACCACTAAGGACTGCCTGCTGGGTGTACCTCCAGATGGCCAGTGCCAATCTCATATGGCCCCACTTGTGATTTTCCTATTGAACTTACTTTGGCAGATGTCTTTCTGCCTTTAGCCCTCTTGAACTTTTCTGCTGGGCAGGCCCCAATACTTTCTGCTCCATCTGTCTGACAAGATAGGGTACCTATTTGATTAAACCTCTTCTTTTAATTATTCAATGTCCAGTAAGAAGTTACATAATAATATATTTTAATTTTATGCAAACATTCATTAACAGAAGATAATCAGTTCAAATAGAGAAATTAAAAGTAATTAAGCGAAATACAATTCAGCCAATAAATTACATTAACATTACGTCTCATCACGGCATCCCAAGCATTTCAGTCCAAAAGTCCTCTCTTGAGCCCACTTTAGCAGGACTATTAATTTTTATCTATCAGATGATGTAATCAAGGTTTATCCAGATGGTCATTCTTATCTGTCTCAACATCTTTGATTAATCTGACAAGTGTAGGCCTGTGAACATGTCGCTCTACATAACCTTGACCTATGTCCCACTTGGCTCCTGTCACTCTTACATTATATGACTTTAACAGTTATCCCACTTGGCTTCTATAACATTTGGCTTAAGTAATTTCAGCAGCCATTTTAAATTATATAACTTCATAAGTATCAAGGGGCCATTTTAACTTATATAACTTCATAAGTATACAGAGGCCATTTTACTTCTATAATTTCATAAGAATCCTGGGGCCATTTTAACTTATTTATACAGTAATATACAGGGCTGCCATCAGGGGGGGACTGACAGGTCTGGAGTCCCGAGCCCGGACAGAGCAAGGGGCCCATTCAGGGTACGACTTACCAGTGATTAAGGGCAGGCTGGGCCATTGATGATTCAGGGCCATCTGCTCCCCAGCCATGCTGTAACATGACTCGGATCTGGCAGGCTGAGACTGCAGCAGGGCCTAACAGAAAAAGGCTGCCCTCATAGCAGGCTATAGAATGAAGGCTGCCACTGACCAATGGGGAGCCAGGTCTCCTTTCCCATGAACCCAAGGGGCTGAAGAGGGTAAAGGGGCAGGGCTTATTGGGGGAAGAAGATGATGAATAGGTGAGTAAGGGGGAACTACATTTTAGTGTGTAACATAAATCTGATAGGCAGAGGTGAATGTGTGTATATGTGTGGGGGGCATGTCACTGGCAGGCAGAGGCGAGTGTGTGTGGGGGGTGTCACTGACAGGCAGAGGGGAATGTGGGTGTATATGGGGGTCATTGACAGACAGAGGGGAGTGTGTGGGGGGTGTCACTGACAGGCAAATGGGATTTCTGAGAGAGGTAGAGAGGGGAAGGTGGAGGTGATCGCTGAGAGAGTGGAATGTGGAGGGGATTGCTGAGAGAGATCCAGGGGAATGTGGACAGGGCCGCTGAGAGAGAAATGGGAATATGGAGGGATCACTGAGAAAGAGGGCAATGTGGATGGGATTGCTGAGTGAGAGAGAAGGGAATGTGGCGGAGATCACCGAGAGAAAGGGGAATGTGGGGGGGATTGCTGAGAGAGGATAATCTGGAGGGGATTGTTGAGAGAGAGAGGAATGTATGGGGGTGTCACTGAGACAGAGGGGAATGTATAGGATCACTGAGAGGTGAATGTGGGGGGATCACAGAGAGAAATGCGTGGGAGGAATTGTGGCTGCCTGGTACAATAATGTTTTTTTTTTCTTATTAAGATAACACGCACGTGATGTCATGACATAACGTCTGCCGCACCACTGACAGTGGAACCAGCTGCAGCTTGAAAAGTAGCAGCCAGAAGACTTTTTTTGTATTAATATCTCTCTCATGAGGGATGATGGTGTAGAGGGATGAAGTTCATCATAGCTAACAAAGCATTGGGCGATATACAGTATGTACAATGGAGGATAGTCTTGCAAGGAAATCCCCTGTATCCTTAATGTATGTGGACATGTTTGTCACAAATATCTGCAGGAAACTGTCCAGGGAATGTTAAAGGGGTTGCAACAAAGAACTGCAGGCCGAAATGATGGACCTTCCTAGTGTTTTGTGGAATGTTGGGCATACTGGATGAGTCACTATGAAAAAGGAAGCCATATTGTCCTCAATCCAGTTGTTAAATACTCCATGATCAATGATTCATTTAGGTTTTTTTTCCATCACTGAGTTGTGATCTAGTTTCCTGTAGGTTTTTGTGTTTGCCAAATGTTGACAGATCTCAGCATCATAATTGTCCCAATCTTGTAGGACTGTTCTTATTACCAACAAGGGGTTGTTTGAAGATTGACTGTTCTTATTACCAACAAGGGGTTGTTTGAAGATTGCCAGTGTGAATTCTAAAATGTCACAGGATTAGAGAAAGATTAATGCCCCAAGGGGCCCTATTGAAGATACTAGTTTGGGCTACCATAGACATACATAATATACATACGGTAGTATCCAAATGTGTACCCAAAAGTTTATCCTTAAACCACCACAAGCATTGTGACTTAGCAACACCATCCATTTTAGTTCTTCTTTGTTGGTCTTATGCACATAGTTGTACTGTTCTCCGTACATACTGTATGGGAGTGGGGCACTCTAAAAGATAGGTGAACCCCTTGCTTTTGCATTTTTAGAGTGTTTATGTCCCATGCATTATGTAGGGAGAACAGCGAGAGCATAGATTAAAAGGTACACAGAGGAACAATATTTAGCAAACCATTTTAAAGAAAACCATCAGTGCAACCATAGAGTCTCCAAATTCACAGCCATAAAACAAGTGTAACACAATTGGAGAAGAGCAGACTATCTGCAACAGATCTACCAATAACTAAAATTGATGGTCCTCCTACAAACACTCCACAATGACAATGAGATTAAGGCCCTGATTCAGACCCGCTCGCTGCTGCAGGCAGCTCGCAGGGTCTGTGGGCTTTTTTTTTGTATTTTGTCTCCAAGCCACTCGCAAAGCAGTGGGTGTCCACTCACAGCGAGCGGGTTGGAGACCATTGTGATTATCGTGTCCATCGGGCTTGCGACGAGACCCTGGGGTAGGGTCTTGGCTGCCGCAAGCCCGAGTGGACTCACTGCTCTAATAGAACAGGAAGTCCACTACTGACATCACTAGTGATGTCAGTAGGTCCTACCACAAACACCAGGTGTTCCTAAGGGAATGCCAGCATTTGTGCAGCCATCCCCCCAACCTGCCTACAAAACGGGGCGAGCTGTCACTCACCATCGACAACCGCCCCATCTTGTAGCAAGCCCTGGAGCGACTGAAGTTCAGTGGCTCAGCGGTGCGAGTGCATGCGCATGCTGGATGTGGCTCATGTGCAGTGGCCAAACATTGAGCTGCTTGCGAGTGCTGTGCACTCGTGAGTGGCTCTGAATCAGGCCCTAGGTTCATTATGTGGAAATGAGATTCCTGATACTATCCTCATTTAATATATGCAAATTAGATTATTGGCACTATTCAGAGTTCACATCACCAGGCTTCCATCAACCATGTGTATATGTTACCGTAGATTATCGTAGATTATTTATACCCAAATTATACATTATATTGATACATACAGTATGTTATTTATTTATATATCCCTGGGAACAAGAGGAATTGGGGTTGCTACTTTTTTGATTTGCAATTCTTGTTGCCCAGCCACGGATTGCATTGAGAGAGAGAGTGTTGTTTGTGTGTGTATACATTATGCTATTACATTGGCACTGACTGAGGGAGTGGGGAATATTTTGTCTTGGGGATAGCATGCAGTAGGCAGAGGATGGTGTAAAAATGGAAAGGGGCAGGAAAGAAGGAGAGGTAAAATAGATGAAACAACTGAGGCTGTTAAAGAGAGGAGATAATGGAAATCGACAGTTGAAAGGAATGAGTAAGGTAAAAAAAGAGGGGTGAGAGGGATGGGGGGGAGTAGAGTCAGGTAAAGAAGGACTGGTAAGGGAATGAGGTGTGAAAAGAGGGAGGAGAATAAGAGTGATGAGGGGAATAAGATTTGACCTGTTATGACTTAAACACTCCACCATGTGTAGCATGCCCATCTCCTTAACTCCCCCACTGTTTCTCGACTCCCAACCCCCAATAGCCTGGTCGGCACAAAGCATAGAGCCCTTTTATCCAGAGAATGAATATGCTATTAACCCCCCACTTTAGTTGGCCACATTTCCCCTCAAGTCTCTTCTCTTCAGAGCTCCACAAATGTTACATAACAATAAAAACATTTTTTGAAAAGATTGGCTTTATAAAAAATATATATCTTTATGTATTCCAGTGAAGAAAGTACTGCTGTGATATTTATTAAATTGGATTCACCAGAATAACAATATTTGGAAGCTAGGCACTAATAACTTAAATTATGTTTATTGAAAGCCCTTATGCACTTTAAATAAAATTAGCAGCTCTGAGAGAGAGAGAGAGAGAGATAGAGAGAGAGAGAGATAAAGTTGACATTAACAGTTGAAATTGACATATGGGCAAAGTTTAGAGAGTGCTGTCTGATATGCAAAAGGAAAATTTAATAAAATGAAATACTATAAATGCAAAGAACCTTGAGAGACTCAATAGACCAGTATATATCTAAAAAAATAATAAATACTATACATTTATTTATAATATATAATTTCTCATAGTAGATTAACACTTTACATAAATGTGTATGATAGACACAGACAGGGTTGCACTGGCCCACAGGGGTACAGGGGAAATCCCTGGTGGGCCTCACTGACTGAGGGCCCTACCATTTGCTCTAATGTCAGGTTTCAGACTATGCACTTGAATTATACATTGTTACTCTATTAGAGGGTTAGTTACATGGTCTCTAATGTCTGTCTAAGCCTCTGTGGGGGATGACCACACCCCAAAGCATGGGTACCTACCACTGCAATTCCCCGGTGGGCCCTTCATGCTCCAGTATGACACTGGACATAGAAAGCACAGATGAACAAAATGAGAAGATCATAATAATCTTTGTAAAAGCAATTATAAAGGAGCAATAATTATTATTAGTATGCATCTATTTGTAACAATAAGGAACATAAAAAGTCCCAATTCCATGTAGCTGTTGATGGTAAATATATGAATTTAATGGGTTAAATCCTTAAGAGCAAGCACAGCCCCCGTCTACTATCCTGTGAACAGTAGCCAGTTCATATAATAATATCCAGCTTCTATAATAATATCGGAAATGAGGTACTTAAAAGTCTATAGCGATACAATTCAGTGTGCTTAGTTTCCAAGGTCATTAACAATGTAGTCTCACATGGGTAGTGCATGGTAATACAAGCTCACTAGCTTTTATCATGTCATGTCTACGATCAATAAACTGCTAACACTTTTTGCTATAACACTGAAACTTTATCAAAGCTTCTTTATATCAATTAGGATTCCCAACGCAAGGCATTCTTAGTACTTTTGTTATCAATGTTCTTGCCAGTAGTAACTGTTTGAGGGGAGAGGAAGCTCTGATGATTTAATAAAGGAAAATTGTGCTTACATGCCACCCTTGGGTTTATTTATGTAGTGTTGAACATGGATGTTCTTTTATTTATCCAGATTACTTTAGATTAGCAGCCACCAGACATGGTTCTACCTACAACATCCAGAAGATGAGGATATAAAAGCATAAAATAGAGAAAAGTAGTAGCTGAAGGGGTAGAAATTGTGGAGCAAGGGGAAAGTGCATGGTGTGGGCAGATGGGAGAAGAAGGTGGGCAAACAGAAAGATAATGGGATAAAAAGGGCAAAATAAAGTGTCAAATGGGCAGAGAAACGCATAGTGAGTGGGGCAGAGCCACATAAGGGAGGGGGACCAAAGGCACACATACAAGGTGGAGCAGAACCACGCATGGATAGATGGGGCAGAGTCACATATGGGAGGGGGATCAGATGCACGCTTACAAGGTGGGGCAGAGGCATGAATGGACTTCAGGCAGAAACACACATGAGGCATGGGGAGATGGGGCAGAGATACATATGAAGAGATAGAGCAGAGATAGATACACATGGGGCATGGGGATTGGGACAGATAATCCCATTGCTGGCAAAGGCACGTATGGGGAGCAGGGGCAGGGGCAACTTGGGCAGGGTGTCAGATGCACTCATAAAATATTGAGGAAGAGGCACACATAGGGAGGTACACATTAGTAGGGGGCAGAGGCACACATACAAAATTGCAGAGACACAAAGACAGAGGGGAACCAGAAAGAGACACACATGAGTGAGCAGAGAGGTGCAGACACAGGGGGTTAAATTCCTGTGCTATCTACAGTATATTGCCACCTTCTTCTTAAACTGAGTAATGCACAATTGAGTGGAAACCAGGGTAGAGGGAGAGAAGTAGTAGAGATGTGCCATAAAACTGATTTACAGCCAAATGTAAATGAGCCTCAAAGCAGTTAGTAAGATCTACAATGTTGATGAAAACAAACTGATACTTTTCAGAAAATACATGTAGCCATAGGGATTATTGTGCCTTATAACCAATGCATGGAAATGATACTTGTGATTCCAATTGAATGTATATATCTCTGTTTTTTATATATAATAGCTTCATAGTGGGGATAAGGATCAGGAAGATTGGTAGACTCTTCAGGGAATCAGGGAGATTTCTGTTATTTCAAGGAGTCTCCCTGACAATCAGAGAGAGTTGGCAAGTATGGTGCTGCCTTGTCCTAGGATTTATGGAGAGGGTTATACCAAATTTAGGAGGCTATTGCTCCCTCCTTGTTAGATGCAAGAAAGAAATAGCTGCAACAAAGAACTTCAGTAATCCTGATATCATTGGCTCAAATGTTGGGTGAGATTTCTATCCCCCATGAATCATAATGGCCACCAGAGTCAGGCAGGATACATTGATGCCCTGATCACAGGAGTTTCTAGGAGACAAATAAAACATATTTTCTTATTGCCAATAGTGTTAAAGTATTATTTATTTGTTTATTAACATGTATTATGTAACGCTTTGTGTGTTTATATGCTTTAACATACTATAGTCTTCTGTCACATACAAATGTATGACATTTTATATATTACATTTAAAACATGCAATAAAAAAGAACATAAAAAATAATTGTTAAATAAAGTCAAAGCAGTTGCTGGATTTAAGGCAATATTTGCATTTTTTTTTACATATCTGTAACTGTTACTTTAATTTCAAAAAGCCATGGTGTGGTGGAAACACAAGAATGTTTAGACTTATAGGCAAAGAATATATGCATTGGTATTTTTATTTTATTTCTCCTATTGCACAAGTAATTTTCAACTGGTACTAATAGCAAGTATAATATTACACAGTACTGTACCTCATAACTAATAAGTGGATAAACCTCAGAATTCAGGATTTTAAGGGTTTGTAATATCTTATGTCAATCATTTATAAGGATTTAAAAGGTAAGGATCTTGGCAACAGTTGGCATTCATAATAATTATTAACATCCTTTGTACCTCTGTCAACACCCATATTTCTATGGCTGCATTCTAGGATATTTTAAGTTTTTTTTCCTTTTCTTTTTATTTATCTTTTTTGTTAAGGCAATTCTGTGACTTCCTTTAATGCAATATTGTAACTTTACTTGTGCACAAGAAGTTAAACTTTTTACTGAAGAGGAAATTGGATCTATCCTATTAGGTAAAGCTGCTTTATGCTATTTATAATATGTTGAGATTTTTTTTTTGAAGTTATGGTACATACAATCTTTAAACTAGCTATCCAAGCTCCAGCTGGTAAAGAGAGTTTTTAAATTGAGTATATAGTCTTTATCAACTTAACACAACATCCATACTCTATCAGGTATTGGAGCCATATTATTACATAATTTATATGTACACAGCAGTACATACTTCAATAGAACTCATTTCTATGGTATGTCTTTTATCATGTTGATCCTCCTGATGAACAAGTATAGATCTGTAAATAATAAAAGGGTTTTCTATAGTAAATTAGTCCACCTTTATCTCAAATCTCAAGGGAGAATACATCATATTTCACACTTGATAGATTCTGTCCATGTGTATTTCCATATTCAAACAAAACTTATTAGATTTTATGGCTAAACAGTTTTTCCAATACTTTGACAGCTAAGGGACCTGCATAAGAACATATACAATGGTATAGCTTTATTTGTAATTTTTAAAAAAGTTTTCTGTTTACTCACATTTGACATAACTGCAAAATAGCATGACAGAAATGATTCCCAAACTGTCATATGTCAAGATATTCTCCCATGTTTATACCTTGTATAGACTCTAGACTGCCAATATGAACATCTTTCTGTTAGTCAATATCTACTATATGCTTTTTGAACAAGACAGTTCTTTCCATTTTGTTACTTTTATTTATGATGACAAATGTAAAGCTGGTGTAGCTGCTACAAAATAATTTTTATTATATAGGTAGAAATGTGTCTAGAAGACAGTGGCATAACTAGGGTATTTGGAGCCCAGGACTTCTGCAATTTGTCCTGGCATGCTGTCTGTCATGAACTGTATGGGAAAAGCCAGGGGGTAGAGTGGCTAGGGAACAAGCAGGTGAGTGACAGCTAGGTCTCCCTATTGCAGCCAAACCCAGGTTTGGCTAGACATGCCCAGAGGCACAGAGTCTAGCTCACTTGGTGGTCTTCACCAGTGACTCCCCCAGTTGGGATATGGGTTTTTCTGCACCAAGTGAGCAGGTTGCAGCACTCTGGACAGGTACCTATGAGTGACGGGAAGACTGGAACTATATTAGCATGAATACCTGAACAAAAGAGATGAACTGGTTACTTGAACACAGGAGTTGAAATGAATACTTGAACACAGGAGTGGAAATGAATACTTGAACACAGTAGTTGAAACTAATACTTGAACACAGGAGTTGAAATTAATACTTGAACACAGGAGTTGAAATGAATACTTGAACACAGGAGTTGAAAAGAATACTTGAACACAGGAGTTGAAATTAATACTTGAATACAGAAGTTGAAATTAATACTTGAACACAGGAGTTCAAATAAAATGGAATGATTACTTGAACATAGGATAATCTACTGGAATAGCTAGAGATCCAGCTGAAAGCTAACTAGCAAATAGCAGGAAAGCTGACACCACAGGAACACAGGGAGGTGGTTAGAGAGCTGAGCAGCACACTAAAAGACAACACAGGGATTTACAAGAAACACTGGAGTTCTGTGAGAGCTGAAGTAACATGCTGGGAATTAGCATGGAAGCTAATATAAGTAACACTGGTGTTCAGCATAAGGGCTGGAACAACACACTGTAGATGCTTCGTGGAAAACACCAGAGAGCATAATAATCACAGGAACAGCGAAGTTGAATGGCAGTTTCTTGTTCCTGAAGTCAGACTTAAATACCCCTGGGTAGCTGGTTATTGGATAAGAGGATCAGCAGAGATGACAACAGGACTACCATTGGGAGAAACTAGTCAGGTGATATGGACCAACATGGCTGCGCCCATGCCCAGCAACCCGGAAACCAGGATGCACGCATGGAAGCCCTAACAGACCCCAGGGAGAATACTCAGACACCACTTACCTCCACTCCCAGTGACTGAACACCAAAGCCCAAGAACACCGGTGCGGATGTGAGTAGCAGCCAATCCCAGGCTGCATCCTGACACTGTCAATCAAATTCTGGGCCACATACTGACTGATGGCCAACCATTCTTGCCTAATCAATGCTTGGAGTTTGTCAGAATTTGTGGGTTTTTGTTTGTTCACCCACTTCTTGAGGATTGACCATGAGTTCTCAATGGGATTAAGGTCTAGAGTGTTTCCTGGCCATGGGCTAAAAATTTTTGATGTTTTGTTCCCCGAGCCACTTAGTTATCACTTTTGTTTTATGGCAAGGTGCTCCATCATGCTGGGAAAGGCATTGTTTGTCACCAAACTGTTCTTGGATGGTTGGGAGAAGTTGCTCTTGGAGGATGTTTTGGTACCATTCTTTATTAATGGCTGTGTTTTTAGGCAAAATTGTGAGTGAACCCACTCCCTTTGCTGAGAAGTAACCCCACACATGAATGGTCTCAGGATGATTTACCATTTGCATGACACAGGACGAAGACTTTTGGAAGCTAGCCTGGTATCAAGAAGGGTAGCAAAGAAGCCACTTCTCTCTAGGAAAAACATCAGGGACAGACTGATTTTCCTCAAAAGGTACAGGGAGTGGACTGCTGAGGACTGGGGTAAAGTTATTTTCTCAGATTTATCCCCTTTCAGATTGTTGGGGCATCCAGAAAAACACTTGTCTAGAGAAGGAAAAGTGAGTGCTACCATCAGTCTTGTGTCATGCCAACAGTAAAGCATCCTGAGACCATTCATGTGTGGTGTTATTTCTCAGCCAAGGGAGTGGGCTCACTCACAATTTTGCCTAAGAACACAGCCATGAATAAAGAATGGTACCAAAACATCCTCCAAGAGTAACTTCTCCCAACCATCCAAGAACATTTTGGTGACGATACAATGCCTTTTCTAGCATGATGGGAAAAGTGATAACTAAATGGCTCGGGGAACAAAACATCAAAATTTTGGGTCCATGACCAGGAGACTCATGAGACCTTAAACCCATTGAGAACTTGTGGTCAATCCTCAAAAGTCGGGTGGCCAAACAAAAACCCACAAATTCTGACAAACTCCAAGCATTGATTAGGCAAGAATGGGTGGCCCATCAGTCAGTATGTGGCCCAGAAGTTGATTGACAGCATGCCAGGGCGAATTGCAGAGGTCTTTAAAAAGAAGAGTCAACAATGCAAATATTGACTCTTTGCATAAACTTAATGTAATTGTCAATAAAAGCATTTGACACTTATGAAATGCTTGTAATTTTACTTCAGTATACCATAGTAACATCTGACAAAAGGTCTAAAAACACTGAAGCAGCAAACTTTGTGAAAACCAATACTTGTGATTCTCAAACCTTTTGGTCATGGCTTTAGTATCTTTCTAGTCATTTTATGAATTTAATTAATACCTAATAAAGTTTCTAAAATACTATGTTTTAAAAGATTGATGTTAAAACTAAAATGTTTTACTAAGATATGCTTAATGTGAATAATGATATTAATTATGATTAACAGTAAAGTAATTATGGCTAAGAATGTGTTAATAAAATAGTAGGCAATGGGAAAAATATAGAAATAAAGGAATGAAGAGTTTTTAGAAAGAGATTTAAAATGGCTGCTACAGACATTTTACAGATGCATCTTCAGCTAATTTTTATTAAACACAAGAATAAATTACAAATATTCAACTAATAGGATGTAATTGTTTTATGATTTAGAAAGTGACAGCAAAATAATGAGACATAAGAATACAGCACTTTTCATTAGAACAAGAGGCATGTCATGTAATTATTTTTTTTCGAAACTTTTACTAACCTTGAATTAGAGTAGATCTTATTATGGAGATAAGTCTATTCTAAAGAAACAACATTTCTAGTTATAAAATATGTATAAATTCAATGTAGAATAGCGATGAAGAAAATTATATTTGTAATAACTAATATTGATGTAGAAAAGTTCTATTTGTAACAAGTAACAAATAAAAATATAATAGCGGATCCTAAAATGGCCTCCATAAACTCGCTATATAGTTTATTCTGACATATGTTTCAGATAAGGAATACACGTGCGAAGATGATGTTGACTTATGGATAGCATCCAAATATTCAAGTGACCTTGGATAAGTAACATCCCATATAATTACTGACCAATGATGATTGCTAGGTGAAGCCAAGGCCACCAAGATGGAGGATGCATCCAATCAATTTCTAGATATTCCACTATAATGATTAATATTTAAAATTAACGTCATGTTTATGTAAATTAATAGAGATAGAGAAAAGTATAAATATTGTGACTAAAGGCTGTTAGAAAGGACTGGGGATTGAAGCTCTAGGATGACATGTTGCTGCACGTAACTATAAATAAAATTTTGTATTATCTTGTATTTATACTGTACTTTACTTTTTTTCTGTTTACAAATGGTTAAGTATAAGTAAAATGTTTATTATTATCTAATTCTTGACTGGCATTGAATAATTTAAACAATATATTTTTCTCTGTTTCGTTAGAAGACTATTTTAATCTTGTAACCATCATATGAATGTGCGAGTGTTAGTGATTGGATCAGCCTTTACAGAATATGTAAGATAAGGCTATCTTCATGAAGCCTGTATCTGGTGAGATTCTGAATTAAAGTATCACTTCTGTTTTACACTTGAAGGAGGAATAGATAGTTCCAAGTCTCAAGTGAAAAACACATTAAAACACTATAAGGCCATAGACAGCAGTGTGTGAAACCCGTGTGTGAGAATAAGGTGGTTACAAGATATAATAAATTCTCATAAAATGGACCTCATCAATTGGAATATGCCAAAGGTGCTATTTGAGTGGTATATGTTCAAAATATCAACTACAGAATGTCGAAATGGTCTGAATGTCAACATTTAGAATGTCAACCATGACAGATTGTCAACATTTGGAATTCAATATTGACAGAATGTCAAGAATAAAAAAATACATAGAGAAAAATATGTTGAGAAATTATTTGAGACTTGGGAAGGGTTTATAAATGTACTACCTGAATCTATAAAATCTCAATTATTTAAGTGCTTTGAAAATTCAGAATGGTTTGAAACAAGGATCACTATGGGGGATCCACCTATAGTTTTGATGAAATAATATATGAGTAATATAATAAAAATAGAGAGAATCTACATCTTGAATCATTTTAAAGTTGATAAAAGTAATAGGATGCTAAATGAGATGTTACTAAAATTGTGTATTTTTAAAGAGATGATTATTATAATTAATGCAAAAATAATCTGAATATGTAAAATTGTGAAGAAATTGGAAAATGTACAAATGAACAAAATGTATATTATATATGTATTTTAATTTGATGAAACCTAATAAACAAGTAAAAAAAAGAATAAAAAAATGTCAACTAAGCTAACAGTAATGGTGACATTGTAAATGTCTACAATAGAAAGCTGACAGCTAATTTTTTTAAAGGATTTTGGGGTAGACTGTGATTAGGGTTAGACTGTGATTAGCGTTAGGGATACTTGCCTCAAAAATGCCAAACTGCATGGTTGACATGCTGACTGTTGACATTTTGGCAATGTCGATATTTTCTAAATCTAAAGAGAGCCCAATTGGCATGTGGTTCTTGCTTTTTTGAAATGTGTTACCTGTTACCTTTCCCAGGACTAAGCAATGCTTTGTGTAGTTGCTTTTAAGGTGATGGGTGTGTTAGAGATGCTTAAAAAGAAATGTTAGTGTTTTTTCATGTTACAGATGGTCACATGAGCCCATTCCTACTTGTATTTATCAGAAAGTCATCTGAGGGTAGAGCAGAATATTAGATGCTGAGGATCAAGGGGATGGATTAATTTTAGAGTGATGTTGTACTCGATAGCAGTAACATTTTGGGGAATCAGTATGATTTACCGCCGGCCGCATGGTGAAAATTCTGATCGTCCAAAGGTAAGTATTTATTAACCCTATTCTACCGCCTAACCCTAACCCTCTTTTAGGGGTGCCTAACCCTAACCTCCCCCCCAAATGCCTAACCCTAATCCCCCCTCTAAGTGCCTAAACCTAACCCCCCCTTCCCCACTGCCTAAACTTAGGTCCCCTGGGGCATTGACTAACCCTAAATCCTCCTGGGAGCCCATAACCTATCCCTCCCCCCCATGGCTGTCCATGCCCGGCAGCCAGCTTACCTTCGATCGGTAAAATGGGTGTCATTAGACCCCTGCTGGGATTAGACAGTCGGGAAGCCGGCAGTTGGGATTACATTGGTCAGCTTCCCAACTGCTACCCCATTTTGGAGCTATGATTGTCTCTATGACATGATATCACTACAGTACAGTACAGTGTATGAGCGCTGCAGCTGGGACAGGACCGACAGTCCACAAATGTGCAGCCAGGGACAGTGCTGATAGTGCCGCAAGTATAGCATAAAACACATGGTCAGTTTGTAATATAGAGACACGTTTTCTTGGGTTGACTTGCAGTTTTATGCGCCACTGTTCAGATAACACTACAATTTGCTAAAACATGCCATCACGTACAGTATTCTGCAGTTCCGCAGCAACCAACACTTTCATAGCTGCACATAAGTTGTCCTAGTGGATGGGGCATGGTATCCTTAGCAATGGTCACCATTCTTCACCTTCTCAGGACACAAGGGTAGACCTTGAGCTGACTGCTTAAATGGCTAACAAAGTGTCCATTGTTATGTTAATGAAAGGCTGTTGCTTACTTTGGGGGAAGGGACCAAATGCACTGTCTCATTCCCAACAGGCTCCAATGGGCATGCACAGTACTATGAGATTCCATACACCATAGCATAGCATGACTAGCAGGGTGCTACATGGCATATGGAGTGCCACATACCACTTTCTTGAGCACACAGCACATCAACCTAGTGCTGATGTATTCTGTCTCACTCCTGACCAGCTCCACTGGGCATACACTGGAGCCCCCAGATCCGGCAGCCACCACAGCGCCAATGTGCCAACAGTGCCGCAAGTGTGCATCTTAAAATGCACAGTCAGTTTGTAATCCAGAGACCCCTCTTTCACTCAGACCCCACTACTAGTTTCTAAGTCATGAAATCACTTCAATACATATCATCGTCTGTGACAGCGCCAACAGTGCTGCAAGTGTGCAGCATAAAACACACTGTCAGTCTGTAATCCAGAGACTCCTCTTTCACTCAGACCCCACTGCTAGCTTCTATTCATGAAATCAGTACAGTCAGTACAGTTTATGAGCGCTGCACATCACTTTCTTGAGCACACAGCACATCAGCCTAGTGCTGATGCACTGTTTGTCACTCCCGGCTGGCTCCACTGGCCATGTGCAGCATAGTGCGACTAGCAGGGCGCTACATGGCATAAGGAACACCGCACACCACTTTCTTGAGCACACAATGCATCAGCCTAGTGCTGATGCACTGTGTCTCACTCCCGACCGGCTCCTCTGGGCATGCGCCCCCAAGTGCTGCAAGTGTGTAGCTTAAAACTAGGGATGTGCAGGCTCGGTTCTACTCGGTTCCGTTCGTTTTTTTTCCTGAATCTTATTGGGTTTCAGCTGTCACGAGTTTTGGATAGCCAATAAGATTCGGTAAAAAAAACCGAACGGAACCGAGTAGAACCGAGCCTGCACATCCCGACTTAAAACACACAGTCAGTTTGTAATCCAGAGACCCTTCTTTCACTCAAACCCCATTACTAGTTTCTAAAACATGAAATCAGTACAGTATCTAAGTCATGAAATCACTACAGTACAGTACATGTATGAGCGCTGCAGCTGGGACAGCGCCGACAGTGCTTCAAGTGTGCAGCATAAAATGCACAGTCAGTTTCGCTACTCAGACCTTACTACTACAGTATTTTCTCTGCAATACTCTACTCTACAGTATTTGATTGGTCCGCCTGTCAGAGTTTACTGTTCCATTGTACTGTGGGCCTGATTCAGACCCAGGCACTATGCTGTGCTCACTCACATTGAGCAATTTTTCGCAATCTGCGCATGCATATGAGTCGCAATGCGCGTGTGCAAACCAGTCATTGTGATGGGAAAGTGCTCGCCCATAGTCCGCAGTCAGGCCTCTATTTTGAGTGACAGATAGTGCCGTTTGTGGGTGGTAACAGGGGAAGGTGCTTGAAAACAGGGGTGTGGATGTGTGAACGCAGGTGTGTCCGACTGTCAGAATGGTGTTTAATGGGTGTGCATAATTAGCAAAGTAGCGTCATTACACATGTGACTGGGTTGTATTTTAGCCATAACTGATCGCAATGTTGTGGTGGGAAAAGGCTACCACAAGCACTGCGAGCAGCTCCGATGGCTCTTGATGTTCCCGATTAATCCTAGAACTGCTGGAGATAACATGTGTTGCGAGTGACAAAGGGGCATCTTTATACAGGTGCGAGCGCATAGTGCGGCCACTACTTAGTGGGCAGCTTTACGCGAGGCAGTGCGAGCACATGATTTAAATAGCCGGCCCCTTTTAGCCAGCGAGTGGCCACAATAGCATCCGGGTCTGAATCAGGCCCTGTATTCTGTGCCTTAATGTACTTTTAATCACATGGCCACCCAGAGGTGAAGCTGTGTATTGCATGCCATGGATGTTGTCAAGTCTCACTGGGCCTTGACACGACACACCGTGCTATTCTCATGCCATGACTTAGAGGCCTATATGGCATGCTATGAGCAATGATGTAGCAGGACACATCTGTACATATGGGATTGGGGGACAATTTTGGCAGGAGAAAGATGAGACTACATCTAAAAGACCTCCTTTTACAAAATCAATACAGATTTAGCTGAGGCTATGACCAGGTGGCCCCATACAAAAGTTCAAAAGTCATACATGGTACCCAGTAGGTCATGGTGGGTACCCAGTAGGTCATTGATGAATCTTGAAGAAGGGGAATCAGCCATAACATTATTTTTAGTGAAATGAAGGTGGGCATGTCATGAAGCATCATATATTATAGTTTAGATATGCATAGCTGTATTGATCTGATGGGATTTGTGTTTCTGATAAGGGATTGGGGCTGTTTATTCACCAGTTGTTAGGTGATTTTGATTTCTTATTAAGAGCTCTAGTTGGTGGTGTGCTGTGGTTCTGGTGAAAGGAATTGCACTCATTGGCCAGATTGTAGAGTCACATGATGTGATTAGAGAGTACTCTCCTTTAACTGTGGTGAGTTTGACAACACTTTTGTGGGGGTTTCTGGTCACTTCTATTGTGGGAGGGTCTGGTACTGAGCCAGAGGAAAGGGGATGGGTTCTCAATGTCTCAGGTTGCATCTGAGGCAAAATACAATACAAAGTGCATTAAATACTTTACATAGGTTACTGAAAATATTCCTATTTACTCAAAGAGGAGAGCAAAACAGGCTGGGTGGGCACTCTGCACTCTCCCAATATATATCAAACACAACCCAATAATAATTCAACAATACAGACAGAGTAGTCCAAATAGTGGAATGCACATGTATATTAATATAGTCACAGATTCATTATTCTACAACAGGCCTGGCCAACCTGTGGCTCTCCAGCTGTTGTGAAACTACAAGTCCCAGCATGCCCTGCCAGAGTTTTGCTATTTGGGAATCCTAAAACAGTGTTAGGGCATGCTGGGACATGTACCGTATATACTCGAGTATAGGCCGACCCGAATATAAGCCGAGGTACCTACTTTTACCCAAAAAAACTGGGAAAACTTATTGACTTGAGTATAAGCCTAGTGTGGGCAATGGCAGCATCTGGTAGTGCCTCCAGTAGTAATTCCCCCTGGTTGTGCCCCCAGTAGTAATCCCTCCTGGTAGTGCCCCCAGTGGTAATCCCCCCTTTCAGTGCCTCCAGTGGTAATACCCCCTTTCAGTGCCTCCAGTAGTAATCCCCCCTGGTAGTACCCCCAGTGGTGATCCCCCCTTTTAGAGCCCCCTGTAGTAATCCCCCCTGGTAGTGCCCCCTGTAGTAATCCTCCCCTGGTAGTTCCCCCAGTGGTAATCCCCCCTTTTAGTGCCCCTGGTAGTGCCCCCTGTAGTAATCGCCCCCTGGTAGTGCCCCCTGTAGTAATCGCCCCTGGTAGTGCCCCCTGTAGTCCCCCCCCCAGTAGAGAGAGATGTGATAAGAATAATAATAAAAAAATCACTTACCTGAAACTCCCACTCCTGGTCCCGCCGCTATCCGCTCCTCCGGCCGCTTTGCATGGGAGAGACGTCATCATGACGACGTGTCTCCTATTACCCACTGCGGGAGCCGGAAGATGGCTCCCGCAGTGGGAGCAGCAGCAGCCGCTGAGAGTCTGACAGACGCTCAGTGGCTGCTGATTACAGCAAACACAATAGCTGGAGAGCCACAGGTTGGCCAGGCCTGTTCTAAAACATAACTTTTATTGGGTATCATTAATAAGAAATATTATTAAAATCAGCAAAGTAAAATAATATAGAAGTGATGAAAATTAAAATAAAAGGCTGTAAATATCTCTGTGTCCCATTACTAGTACTTCAAGCTGTATTTATTGAGTATCCTTTGCCTGATTTGTTAATATTTTAAATATCAACATACTGTACATCTAGCTGTTCACTTTATACAGAAGACAAATATGTGTGATATTAATTAAATAATAGTGTGAATATATAATTATATACTTAATGTGTGAAGTAAATGATCCTTTTATAACATTTCCAGGTTTCAATGCCTTCACTGTATGCACCCAACATTAGTATTCACCTCTGATTCAATACGCTTACAGTTGATACATTTGTTTCTTTTTACTCGGATGCAAAAAAACATAGATTTCAGAAACAAATGTATTCAGTCTCTACTTCTAAGTAATTAGCCTTCTACATATAGAATTGAAAAGAAAAATAAGACGACAATTCATCATCTGGAGTACTTTAAGAGAAAGGAAAGGACTGTGGGCCTCATTCAGAGGCGGTCGTTAGATGCAAGCGGTCACACTGAATCAGGGCGGCCGCTTGCATCCTGAACGACCGCCTCCTTGTCGATCGCTAAGCTGTGGGTTAACACCCACAGCTCTAACGACCAACATGGGTGATGGTCACGATGGTCAAGACCATCGCAACCATCGGGGCTTATGACCAGACCCTAAGGTTGGGTCTGGGCAGTCGTCAGCCCCAGGGAGCTTCCTGCTCTGGTCGAGCAGGAAGCTACCAACTGACATCAGCAATGATGTCAGTGGGTCCGCCCACAAATGGTCAGGCGTTAAGGAACGCCTCCGTTTGGCCGGGCACGCCCCTGGCCCGCCCAGCAAGTGGGGCGAGCTGTCACTCACCATCGACAGCTCGCTCCGTCTGTTGCGAGACCCCTAATGACTGAGTGCCCGTTGTTAGCCGGGTCTCACGCATGAGTGGACCAACATCGAGTCGGTTGCGAGCGACTCGACTCTGAATGAAGTCCTGTGTGTCAGTTTATACAATGTATACTATCAGTATTGCAACTGAGCATGCAGTAATTTAGGTTTTATATAGTTCACTCCTTTCATTAAAGGTAACACTATTATCATTGTCCCTAATGTACACACTATTTTAATGTCCCATTTTGTTGTTTCTTAATCAGATGATATCTTATTGTGGTTCCTGCATTCCCGTGTCTTACTCTCAGTGACACAGTTACCACATCACATAGGTATAGCAGGTGAGTATGTACTAATAGAGTAGGAATTTACATCTTTTACTTTCTAAGATCACACTACTCTATGTTGTATTGTTTGCTGCTTTCCATGCCACTATTCATGGTCACCTAAGCTCGTAACTCCCTCTCTCGCAATTCCCGTATAGTGGTTCAAATGTTAAGACACATAAACTTTTCTCGGTATCCCCGTATGATGCTATTCAGTATCTTTAAAATAATGGGGCCATAGCCGCGGCCCATCCACTATTACAGCTAATGCCGGCTCTGTTGCTGTCCGGATAATTCAGTTATAGCACAGTTAAAGCACAGTTACATTTACTCAGGGCACAGTACAAAGATAATATAGCCAAATGCCGATGCGCATTTCTCACTTCTCAAGGGTGGTCACCCACAGCTGTGCGAGCGGCCTGGAGGCCAGAATTTGAAAAAAATAGGGATTCCCTGATTCAGAGCGAGCGCACGGAAATAGCGTGCACCTCTGAATCAGGCCCTGAATGCACTGCCTATCTGGAGCATCTACAGGAAACTCTGGTGACACTGCAGAAGCAATCCTGGCTGCAGGGTCCCATTCCAGGCACCCTGCTATCCAGAAGCAACAGCCATGGGATGGCGACCGTGCTGTCCACAGAGCACGGTGCTCTGTTTGGTAGCACTGGTCGCACACCCCTAGTTATTATAGCCATGATCATGGGTTGGATACAGTAGCCCAACAGTCAGAATCCCAGTCGGAATGCTGGCAGTGGGATCCCGATGATGAAATGCTTGTGAATTTTGATAAGTATTTTCACGCTAACTTGACTCTTAACCTAATCCTAACCCTAACCCTCCTCTCCTACAGCCTAACCATAACCCTCCCCTCCCGCAGTCTATCTTTAACCATCCCCCTTCTAACCCTCCCTTCCCATGGCCTGACCCTGACCCTCCCCTCTCACAGCCTAAACCTGATCCCCCATCCCATAGTCTAACCCTAACCCTCATACTTACCATTAGAAGCTGTCGGCATTCTGACCTGGTATTGTGAGTTACATCCCCTGATCACCCCCTTAATATTTCATTATCTACTGTATTTATGTTTATTCTATCAAATAAAACTGCTGGAGTATAATCTGTACAATATGTAAAAAAACATCTACTATTATGCATTATAAATTTAGATTTTAAGCAGCATAATACGAAAAATGTAAAATAATTTGTTTTAAATAAAATATAACATATAATTTGTAGTATATAGGATTCTCTATATTCACTTTATTTTATCCTAAATTGAATATGTTCCTTTTATAAATATATTTCTTGTTCTTTCCCTCAACCTGTACTCCCATGTAATGTGTTTCTGTGAGTCTAATTATATCTCTTGTATTGCATTACTATGACCCAGCTGGAAATGTACCTCCTCATCAAAAACCTAATCACTGGGCCTTCAAGAAAACATGTTGACATTTTGTGACTGAAATTTTCTGTACAATTAGTTTCTGAAGAGTAACCCTCAGAATCAGATAAAATATTTTGCTCATAAATTATTTCTGGATCATATCTGCATTCTTCCAGTTTTGTGACACTGACCAGGTTAGGAGACAGCCTATAAATAAATACTGGTCTATCAATTACTCATTTCCTTATGTACATGGTGGATGGCTCCTTTGCCTGGTGTTTTTCAAATGTAATCTGTTTTAGAAACAATATTGAGTCCACTGCTATTCCCTTTTGATCAGAGGCCCTATTGCTAGTTCCACACTAATAACAAATTGTAAGGTGCAAAATCTTGGTTCCTTATCCCTCTTGGCCTGGTCTCATTTATAGCCACTGTTGCTACAACACTTGTTCTGCATCGTATCTACCATAACTTCTATAGGTGTTTACACGTTTTAGTTTTGGCAAAAGCACTCTTAAATATTATGGTTTGGGTTTTGGCAAAACCACCATTAAGTGTTTTGTTCTTATCTGTAAATTGATTAAAAAAACAGATAAAGTCATGTAATAGGGGCCTGTTTACATGCAATACAAAACCCAGAGATCAGTTTTAAATCTGGTTTCCAAACTTACAGCACACCCGAGCCAGGACACAATTCGACTTGGAACCCCGAAGATCGGGTGTGTTCAGTTTTCAGCAAAACCGAATCGCACATGTCTAGTAACTTCAAATAGAATTGTTTATTCCAGTAAAAAGCTCAAAAGGAACCAGAAAGATAGAGTCATGTTTCTGGAAGAAGTGGCAGTAGAATTGTGACAATAGAATGAATTAAAGTTGGTTGCAGATTGCAAACTGTTCAACTTAATATAAGTTATTTTTTTGTAAATTCTTTTTATTAAATGCAACTCCTACAACTGCTCCTACAACTGTTTTTGTTATTTTCTGTTTGTCAGTTTTGTATTTCTTTCAAATTGATTTAAAAAATAGCTAAAATCATGTAATTTGGACCTGTTTACATTCAATCCAAAACCCAAGATTTGTTTTTTAAATCAGAGTTCCGAACTTACAGCAGAGCCGAGCCAGGACTCAATTTGACTTGCAAAACCAAACCGCACATGTCTAGTAACTTCAAATAGAACCGTTTACTCTATTTAACTTAATATAAGTTAATATTTTTTGTAAATATTTTTTAATAAGTTTTAACTCCTACAACTGCTGGCTGTAGTGGATATGCAATAGCAGTGGGGTTAATAACTGAGATGCTGGGAGAGGAGCATCTTCAGAGAAACCAGGATGCTTATGTAAAAGAGGTAGTCCCAGAAGACAGGCAAAATAAATTATTTTGCAGACAGTGGCTCAGTGGTACAGCTCATGCTGCTGGCAGGATGAAGTGTAGCATTAGTCACTGAGATATAAACAGATGCTCCCATGGACTATCCTAAGGTAATTATCTAGTGGAGGGGAACTGCTGATTTGTACAGTATCACATTCTGGGCAGATAGGATGCTGTCAAACCAGGATTTGCTCTGGTGGGGTGGTTACATGGAGTCTCCACGGGCCACCTTTAAAGTGTCACAAGACGAGATGGGTTTCACTGTTGGGAGTCCATAGGTCATGGCCCTCTAACTGCACCTTCGAGATGACGGTGTGGATGTGTAATCAAAGTGAGTTACAAAATCATCATAACAAATAATGTAGTTAGGCAATCCAAATCTTGCATAACAGGTACTGTATGGTAGCAGTACAGTAGACAAGCTGAGGTCAAGGGGCACAGGCAAATATATAAGTGTAAGACAACCCGAGGTCAGGTAACAGAAATGTACAGTAATTAGAACAATCAGTAGTCAATACACAGACAGGTAGTCTAACAAACGCTGGAGCAAGGTGATGTGACATGAAACTCTGGCACTAATTAGTGCCTACAGCCTTCCTAAAATAGAAGAGGAATTTAATTTTGGCATTAGGACATCACATTTGCATGCACCTGTGCCTTTATGGTTGGGAGCAGATCAGTTACTAGACATTTTGGTGCCCTGTGCCAGAAAAAGCATTGGTGCCCCCCATATTTTAAATATGGACAGCACACACCCAAAAAAAGGGAGCATGGTCTTGTGGGGAGGGGGTGTGGCCTCACAATAGTACCCCCAATTCAAATTATGCCTTACAGTAGTGAAACCTTATTCACATAACACCACACACCACACAGTAGTGTCCCTTAGTCATGTTATGCCACACAGTAGAGACCCTTATACACATTATGCCATATAGTAGAGCCCCTTACACATTATGCCACACAGTAGAGCCATTTATACACATTGTGCCACACAATAGTGCCCCTTTCACATTATACCACACAGTAGAGCCCTTTATACACATTATGCCACACAGTAGTGCCCCTTACACATTATACCACAAAGTAGTGTCCATGAATATTATGCCACAGTATTGCCCCTCACATATTATGCCACATCATAATGCCCCTTAGACATCCACACATTACTAGTGCCCTTATACACAATATGCCACAAATTAGTAGTGGCCTTATACACATTATGCCACACTAATGCCCTTAACACATTATGCTACCCAGTAATGCCGTTTACACATTATAGCACAAATTATCACCCCCCAATCCCCTCCCTATGCCTCTATTAAGAATTTATTATTACATTCATTCCATCTATAGTCCCCAGTGTAACTTCCAGCCTCAGGGCCCAGTATCACTTTTAGCCCCAGCCCCCAGTATCAATTTCAACCCCAGCCCTAACACTAAGTTAAAGTTACTTACCTTCCGCTGGTTACCTGCCCTGCCGCTAGTCTTGTATCACCATATTTAGGCAAATGGGGTACCCCAATTTAATTTTTTTATATAAAGTACTGGGCTCCACAGATATGCATATAATACAAATCACTGCCCTTAGCCTGTAATAGCAGGAAGTGATCTCTCTCTCTCCCTAGGGCTTCTGAGCCTACGCAGCCAAGGAAGAAGATTTGAGAGCTGGCTAGCAACCAAAAAGCCCGCGTGGACCATTTTTGGCTGAACTGGGTTGTGAGGCAGAGGGCCCAAGGGGCAGGTTTATACTAGAGGCCCCTGATACAGGAGCCAGGTGGTCGGCTAAAGTTAGAGATGAAGGCTTTAGAGGAGGCCCCACTGAAGGTAGAAGGATGATTGCGGGACAGAGCACAGTTGAGCACCCGATTACCCCAGTGGGGACACCACTGCAGACTCTGCATCCACTGTCTAGAGGGACTTACCATCGGGGGTGCTTCTGCTGCTATGGAACAAAGTCCCAGAGTCCAGCTGCCTACCTCTCCCTTGCTGTGAAGAAAGCCCATGCTGCTGTAGGGGCAACTGGCGACTGGGACCCAGACCCCTGCTACTCCGTGGACCTGGTGTGACTGGCCATCTAGAAGAAGCACTTACCTGCTAGCTGGAGGACCCCTGGAGCTGGATAATTGACCTGCTGGTGCCTGCTGTAATGGGCTGCTGCTGATTGAAGACTAATGGTCTGGAGCAAGAACTGGACTTATGCGTAAGTCATCACCACCCGAGTACTGGGTGAAGAGGACTGTAAGCCCCAGCCCCAGAGAGAACCTATGGCCAGCATGGGCAACAAAGACAACAGCCCCAGAATAGGAGACCCAGAGGGCTTCTGCAGGGAGATAGCCGCTTGTTGGGAGGGTGCTCCAGCTGAAGAGGAAACCGCTGGGGAGTGATGTGATGGAGTGTGCTGCTGACTGGACCTGCCCAGGATTGCTGCTGTTGCTGCTGATGAGGACGTCGGGACACTAGGAGATGACCCAGACTGTGAGGACCCTGAGAAGTCTCTGTTTAGGAGCCAGCCAATGGGATGCTATTTAGGAGGAGCATGCCTGAACCTGCTCTAAAATGGGGTACCCCACTAGCCTGCAGATCTTCTGCAGGAGAGATGTGACTTCATGATGTCTCTCTGTCTCTTCCTGCAGACACTGTGGGAGACATTTATAGGAGACAGTGACCGGCACCGCCCGCTCCAATATATATTAATAGCAGTGCACCTGGCAATGAAGGAGCTTGGTGCAACACTACTAATTTGCATGGCAGCAGGCTCTAGGCAGTGAGGGCACTTACAGTTCCATGGTGGTGGTGGCAGCCAGTTGTGCCCACAGGGCACCTGTGCTCTGTGGAATGGCAACGGCTGCACCACCCCAGTTACAGCCCTGGTTGGGAGGATGCAGTGCACGTCCTTATGGGAAATGCTGCCACTGGGGGAAGATAGCCGTAGCCTAACTGCGGCAGCTTTTCACCAGCAGGAGAGTGGGATGCCTGGAGACCCCACTGGACCCATGAGTTGGCACTCAGAGCCTGATTCAGAGTTGGGAATAGAGAGATAGATAGCACTTAACTGTGTACCTGGGCAAACCATGTTGCAATGCAAGGGGTGTAAAAACATACATTTTTTTTGCATGAAGTGTAAACACTGGCTACTTTTGCTTGTAGCTCACAAATACTGCATAGCTTTATTATTACACTGCACTTTAGATGTCAGTTTGGACACCTTCCTCCAAAATCTAAATCTCTCTGCACATTTTAAATCTGCCCCACATGCAGTGCAGCATGGTTTCATCAAGATGATCAGTTGAGAGAGATATCTCTCTCTATTCCCAAGTCTGAGTCAGGCCCTCAGTGTCATTTTGTGACAGTTGGAAATGCAGTCGCAGGAGCTTACTGAACTGACTTGTAGCAGTTGTAGGACACTTTTGACAATCAGCTTCCTTATTAAGATATAAAGAGAGAGGAGGACAAAGCGGTTCTACCAGTAGATCACTGTAAGGATACTGAAGCTTGGAGAGCTGCAGATAAAGTGACTAATTGTAAATTACTTTCAGCACCACTGGAGGAGTGGACTGAATCTACAGTTGGCCCATCTACTAACAAATTATCTACTACTTCCAGAGAAGAGATCAGAGGCTACCAATGCATGCTGATTAACATCTAGAAGTAATCTTATAGAGCCAAACTCTAACTGAACTGTCCTTTAACCAGTTAGGTAAAGTGGACAGCAGATATATCCCTACAAGTTGATCAAACAGGTTCGGTAGTATTGTGATTATAAGGTGAGCAGCTAGTTAATATAATTGGTACAGTACTATAGTTCAAACACTGAATCTGGCTCATATTGCACCATTTTATGTAACATGTTCTAGGCCAATATGTATTAACAATAAAATCCATGTGATTTAATGAGTATTACTGTAATTGATTACATCTTTGCCTTTTGAATCTAGAGGTGTGAATATGAGTGGAAGACTGTATGTTGGGTGTTATTTTACGGTAAAGGTTTTATATTTTAATTAGGGGATGGGAAAGGGAATTGGTGTATTTGTATAGTCAGACTAAGAGTATTGAAAGGAAATTTGACCAAGGGGTAACTCAAGTGGAAACCTATTTACGTGTCTTAGAACCTATTTTATTGTATTAAGCGGTTAAATGTTTTATTTACAGTATTGTATTACTTGTTTTACAAAATATTGCAAAGGTAAATTTCTTTTAAAGTGTTTTAAAAGTAGAAAACTTGCATAGTACATAGAAAAGTTGATTAACCTGAAAATATTGGTGTACTGTATATTGCCATAACAAAAATTCATGTTTGGGGCTAACTATTATATTACTGTATAATTAGTGTTATCTTTGCATATATTTTTTATATCCTAAGCAAAGAGTACCTACCCATGAGGGCTATTCTTTTTCCATCAGTGTACTTGTGTTGGTTTATTGGGAAAGGAAGTAGTGTGCAGTCCATTACACCTTTACACTAGGTCATGGGCATTTTTAAAGCGGCAATCATGATACAGGCAAAACCAAGCTGGTTTTGCCTTTAAAATGATTGCTGCTTTCAAAATACAGGAAGACTCACAGGAGTTATCGCAGCAGCTGCAAGTTGCGCCATTTTACATAAGCCTCATCTGTTGCCTTGGAATATTCATATTCTCCTTTCTAGTTCTCTGATTTGTACGTAGAGGTATGAATCAATAGATTCAAACAATTTTACAATACTCATTTGCACATCAAGTTTTTTGGGGGGTTTTATGCAATATACTGTATGTCCGGCACTGCAAAGCCCTGTGGCACCTTGCAAATCAATAGCAATATAAAAATATTTAGAATCTGTTTAATTTTATTTGAACTACACAATATAAAGGCCAAGGAACAAGGAAGGAATTTTTTTTTTAACCAAACAGATAACCACTGATGAAAGTAAGGGCTAAGGCCTTCAGTTAACATTACCATATAAGTACAATATTACCAAATACTTTTGACCAGGTACTGTAAGTAGTGAACAAGGGCCCTCATTCAGAGCCGCTCGTTAGCGGCAGTACGCTTGTTCCGAGCGATGTTTGCACATCTGCGCATGCGTACGGTTTTTAGTACGCATGCGCGAACCAGTCAGTGCGGCCGAAAATCGTTTGTACGCTATATTGCGAGTACCTGCTATTTTGAGTGACAGAATGAGGCGTATGTGGGTGGTAACAGGGGAAGGTGCTTGAAAATGGGGAGTGGAGATCCGAACGCAGGCGTGCTTAAAGGTCAAAACGGGCGTTTTATGGGTGTGTATATTTAAAACAGCAGCGTCATTGTCCACGTCACTGGGTTATTTTATAGCCAGAACTGCTCGCAAATTTGTGGTAGCAAACACCAACCACAAGAATAGCGAGCAGTTCATTCGCTGGTCGATGTACTCGATTAATCTAATAAATAGCGGACATGACGTATGGTGCGAGCGGCCAGGGGGCGTTTTTAACAAATAAACGAGCGTATGTTTTGCTCGTTCGTTCAGACTTAGAGGTGTGAACAGACTGCAATGTGCGTAGGGATCATTTGAATAGCCACCCCTTGTTTTTAAACGAACGACCGCAAATAGCGAACGGCTCTGAATGAGGGCCAAAGTTTATTCAGGACAATAATAGCCAGACTGACTCAAATTTACAGGTGATAATTATCTGTTTTTAGTTGTTTTCACTGATTTTCCAACTTCACTAATTTAAACTAATTTAACAGAACTAATTAGACGGAGTTCAATTTATTTTAACCTCAATTGTTTAATTTATTGCAGAAACACATTATTGTGAAAAGCAGGAACACAGAATTCAGGTTGGCAGAAAAGTACTAAAGGATTAATAAAATATTGGTTGGTAGCAATAGGCAGTATGTTATCTCTAGGGTAGCATTCATACAGACTGGGGGCCTTATTCAGCAAGGATCACTATTCTGCTAATATGAACGCAATGCAGTTTCTAATATCAGCGGTGATATGCAGCCTGACATAAGGACGCCCACTTCCTCTTACACACATCCATATGGCAACATAGCGGAATAATCTGTAAAATTGAGTAACATCGGACCCATGCGCACAGTTAAGGCAGGTCAGACCTCACTCAGGAACTGCTAACTTCAGCGCATGCTATGAGGCCTCAGGCTGCGCATGGTTATGCAGTGGCTAATTTATGCACACCCCTGCAATGCCATTCGCACTGGCACACCTGCGTTCACCCGACCACCGCCCCGTTACCACCCACAAATGTCATTTCCTGTCAATCATTCTGCGATGGGTCTGTGTCACCACTGCAATAGCAATTCTGATCGCAGCATCTGGTTATCGCATGCGCACTGTGATGCGTACTCATACGCAGTGCGAAATAATCCTCTGATGGCGTGCATATTAGCAACTGCGATCCTTGCTGAATCAGGCCCTGAGTAAAGTATGTATCCTTTATTGAGCAGCTGCACAGTGTGTCTCGGGTTACTAACAGAGGGCCTCATTCAGAGGCGGTCGGAGGATGCAAGCGGTCGCTCAGAAACTGGGCGGCCACTTGCATCCTGACCGCCCGCCTCTGTTGCGGTCGTTAGGGTGTGGGTTAACACCCACAGCTCTAACGACCGCTCTGGTGATGGTCGCGATTGTCAGAGACCATCGCGACCATCGGGGCTTACGACGAGACCCTAGGGTAGGGTCTCCCTTGTCGTAAGCCCCAGAAAGCTTCTGGCTCTGTCAGAGCCGGAAGCTCTCCACTGACATCACTAGTGATGTCAGTGGGGACGCCCCCAAACGGTAGGCATTCCCTTGGGAACACCTCCGTTTGGGCTGCCACCCCCCGGCCCGCCTTCCAAACGGGGCGAGCTGTCAATCAACATCGACAGCTCGCCCCCTTTGGATCGAGACCCGCTACAACCGGTGCTGTCGGTCGTAGCAGGTCTCACACATGTGCATGACGGCGCCGCCGCCGTGCGCATGTTTTGTGGGGGGCCATCGACCCGGTCCGACCGGGTCTGAATGACCCCCAGAAATCACTGGTAATCACAGTGCATCGCTGCTGTACATGGATCAACAGAAATCACTGGTCATCACAGTGCATTGCTGCGGTACATGGATCAACAGAAATCACTGGTCATCACAGTGCATCGCTGCGGTACATGGATCAACTGAAATCAAAGTGGCCATTGCTATTTTATTAACTGTATCCTAGTGTGATGTTCAGTAGACAGAGAACAGTGGTGAAATGTGATATCCATTTGTTTTTATTACCAAGAGTACACCTTAAAGACACATTAAAGATATTGGGAGCCATGCAAAAATAATATATTTTTTTGTGTTAGCAATTTTTTTAAGGAAATGATTACTGACCTCTGGCCACATGAACATGCATGGATATGAATGTAAATCTATATCTAAGACTTAAAATTCATCCATCAGCTGTATTAAGAGACTGGCTCAAGCCAACATGTAATAAAACATTATTTTAGTATTCACTAAAAGCAGCACTCCACTTTATATGAAGCAATCCCTTCAGGCAAGCCTTAGTTTTGATTAATAATCTTCCAGACATACTGATTTGCAATTTGAATGGAGTTTGCATTCACTACACATCAAATGCATTGCAGTCCTGAAAGTTGGATTCTTTATTAATAGCTGTCAGTGGTATTTGCTTTTTGAAAGTAAATTAGCTATTCATGTCATGCTTTATGTTATTTTATTGCATCAAAACTATGTTTCTCTATCTATCTATCTATCTATCTATCTATCCATCCATCCATCCATCCATCCATCCATCCATCCATCCCTCTTTGGCATGTGTTGGTTTACTTAATAAAGCACAAACATTCCAATGTGCCAGCAGCAAAATGTACCAATACTTTACATACTACTTTAGTAAATTAAGCCCAACGAGCCCTAGTAAATTAAGCCCTACGATTAAACAGGACGATATGGACAATAACAATATCGTTATATCTATTGTTCATATCATCCTGTTTCTGGCCCCCTCAAATGACCAAACAATGGTCGATGCGTTGGCAAGAATGGTCGATATAGATATCGACCATCATTGGTCAAAAAGTCTTTGTAAAAAAACAGGGTTAAGTTTTCACCACTGCAGAGGTGGCGAAAAAAAGTGCAGAATTGGGTTTTGGGGTGCAGAATTAAAAAAAGTAGCCTGCAACGTTTGGAATGTCCCCTTTCATTAATATGTGTAAAAGAAAAGAAAAAAAAACATATGACACCCCAAACAAAGTGGTTTCATTTTGGGGGCAAAAAAAAACGTTTGTGGAAGAAACTTAAAAACCAGCAAAATTGTATTCCAAATTTGATGGGACTAGTTATTCCCCCCCCCCCAAAGAAAAAAAAATGCTATTTTTCACCACTTCTTCAAAGCCGCATTTATGCACGTGATGCGGCTGTTTAAAAACCCCAATTACCTTTAGCAGGGAAAATCGGGGGGTACCTATAGTGATCCCCCATGTCAGACCATCTAATAGGGGGTGACCGGCTGATTTCCCCAAAAGTGACAGGACTTTTGGATACTTTCGCTGATTCCTAACTGAATACGAGGATAAGCGGGTACGCGCCAGATACTTTATCCCAGGAAAAAACGGCGATGATGGCGAAAAGTCCGACCTCAGACTTTTTGCCTCAAATTGAATATGGCCCTTTGCCTCAATATGCCATGTAGCTAGAGACACCTTGTGCAAGTTAGCTGTGTTAAGAGGTGTAAGCTTTTAAATGTCTTAGAGCCTGATTCAGCAGCGATCGCAAATGCAGCTACGTATGCAGATCAAGCGATTATTAGCCATTGCGCAAGCATATAAGCCGCACTGTACTGCATTCATGCACGCACAGAGGAATTCATTGCAGAGTGAGTGACAGGTAGTGAGCGTTTTGGGGTGGTGACGGGGGAGTGGTTGGAGGAATGAAGGCATGCCTGTCTGAACGTCTTTGCATGGGCGTGCATAAATTAGCCACTGTGATTGCATACACAGCTTGAGCACTCACTGTGTGTGACAAGACTTGCAGTTTCTGCAGCTGGTCAGACCTGCTGTAAATGTGCGTGACAGGCTAATGTATGTCGATGGTACCGATGTTTGCGGAAGGGTGCGAGGTTCGAAGAATGTGAGAAAGCGGCAGCGGGCGTCTCTATGCTTGTTGAGCTGTGGCAGAGATTACCATATTTTTGCAGCTGCATTGCGTGCGATTTTGCAGCTGCGATTGCACTTGTGATCCACACTGAATCAGGTCCCTAGTCACAACGCAATATGACAACATCATGAGACTGCACTGATTCATTTGATAGGTGACACTTGTACAATTAAACTTGCCGTGAAAAAAGCCCCGGTCACTGCATCGTAGCACTTTGTATATAGATTCAGACTCAGTCCCATGCAAATATACAAAATGTTGCATATCAAATTAATCAGTGCAGTCTCATTTTGTCACACCATGTTGCAACTAAAACGCACAGTAGAGCAAAAAATAAGCAAAATAGCCAATCATACAAGCCGTGTCATACGGCACCTGGCACAATGAGAAGAGCTGTTTCATGTGACTGCAGCAATGCAATAGTGTATGAGGAAACCTCTATATATTGTGTACTAGCTGATGCGCCCAGATTCACCTGGGTAGACCTTAGATATTTACTGTTTCCATTTCCATCTCACCACTCCAATAACACATTAATACTTCACCTCTATAGTAATTCATCCTCTCCCTCACTGCTATAGTAAGATATTACCATTCCACACCTCTGTAGTAACACAATTCCCTCCCTCACCTGTATTACTTGCAACACATTCAACATTCCCCTCCCTCACTTGTGTAGAAACACAATTCCTCTGTCAAACCTGTAGTTACACATTTTAAATTCCCCTCCCTCACCTGTGTAGTAACACATTCCCCTCCCATACCCATGCAGTAACACATTCCCATCTCTCACCTCTGTTGTAACACATTTCTTTTCCTTTTCATTTCATTTCATTCCCCTCATTGCTGTTGTAACACATTTTCCTCCCTCACCTGGGGAGTAGTACATTTTCCTCTCACCTCTTTAGTAAGACATTCCATTCCTCACACTTTTACTAACACATTACCCTCCCTCACCTGTGGCCTAAGAGCTATTGAGGAATCTGGGAAAACTTACTTTACCCCTATGCAGTGCTGTCTGCCTCATAAGTCATGTCAGGATCATAAGGCTAGTGGTGGCTCCAGAGTTGTAGCTGCAGCGCAGTCTAATAATCAGATAGCGGAGCCACACCAATGGATAGTGATGTTTGGCAGCATTTAGGGGTGGCAGTTGGTGTGGTTTCCCTATTTGAATATTGAACTGTGCTGCAGCCACAATGGGTAAGTCAGTCAGGACATTGCACAGGGGTAAAAACATTTTAGCCCTATTCACCCCCCCTAGGAGTCACATATTGAAAATCCCTGCTTAGTGGTTGCCTACATCTTGGAAGGTATATAGGGCCTGATTCAGACCCTCTCGCAATCGCTACGCACTCGCAAGCTCGATGGTGGGGCATTGCGCACTCACGGTGTACGCAAGGCGTGTGCGCTAGCCCCGGAGTGAGAGAGAAATTCTCTCGCTCCGGGGCTCACTACAAATGGGGCGGCTGTTGATGTTGATCGACAGCTGGCCCCGTTTTGTAGGTGGGGGGGTGGCTGGACTAACGGAGATGCCTGCCATTTGTGGAACGTCAGTAGTGAGCTTCTGTTTCTACTAGAGCCGGAAGCTCACTGGGGCTTGCGGCAGATGAGACCCCACCACAAGAGTCTCGTCGCAAGCCCGATGGTCGCGATGGTCGTGAGCTTTTTGCGAGCAGCTCTGAATCAGGCCCATTCTCCCAAAATTTCATGTTTCTAGGTCCAGGAGTTTGGGCTGATAAATGATACTTGAACTTGATCAAGTTCATTTATCTGAGAATCAGTGTAGGGACTGGCTAGATGGGAATGACCGTGAAGCGGTGGCCAGCTTAACAAATTATTGCAATATTTTGGAACCAACATTCCCTATGTTCAAAGGAGTTGCAGTTTGAAAAGCATATTCACTTTGGTCTAAATGGAGGGAAAAGCCTGAGGGTTTCCAGAAGTTGGACAAATAAGGAATCATTGTGATTGTTCTTGCTGTTGAATAAGTGGTGAATTCCACTATATAAGGTACACCCCCATCTACACAGAGGGTGATTATCTTTGGTGATGGTTACATCATTTACATATTTAATGCACTAGGAGGTGCTCTTTTCTCCACCCTTTTTTGTTTTACATATATATATATATATATAATTATAGTCTCACATGGTCCGGCACTCGCTCACAACAGCCACAGCTCGCCAGGGTGCTCCTCCTGATTAAATAGTATTGGTTGGCAAATATGGATGGCACTCACAGACAGATAAATTCAGCAAAAAACAGCAGACAGAGCTGGTGTCAGAAGTCAACATTTCAGCGATTACGCGCTTTTATCAAGACATACTGTACACAGTATAGAAAACACACAGTATAAATACCTGTAACAATCACCTCATGTCCATCACCTTCCGGCCCACAGACACCGCCACTCACACCAATGACATCATCAGACACAGATGCACCGTCAGGGTGGACAGCATGGGAGGGTGTGGTCAAAATCACCATGGTGCTGTCACCATGACAAAGTAAACAAATAAGTACAGTTATATACATATGAAATGTGCTTGGAACTCTAAACTCTCAACTTGCCTATATATGATACAAAATACAAAGCAGTTCAGAGACTGTCAAAAGTATATCATCTAGCATGATGGCATGTAGTCTAAAACAGAAAATTATATAGTGCATCTGGCAAGACTATCTACAATAACGTGAGCTCCTAATCTAAATATGAAGAAATATCCGGAACCTACTGTACATATACAGGAACCCAGATAAAAAGCTAAATAGACATTAATGCATGATAGAATAAATCATCAGAGATCAGAAAAAAATCTGCATGTCTGACCTGCATTAAGGCTCAAACAATAACTGTATAATAGGGTGCCTATCTAGAAACATACTGACAAGACAAGGATACACTCGCAGTACTACAATGGCCTAAATCCAAAATAATAGTGCACCTATCTATTAAAGTAGCTCATAAAAAACTTATAAAAAATAAGGTTTCATTTAAACCCAAAGGGTGGACTGTTTGTAATGTATGGATCCATTTGGCTTGTTTTTGCAGAAGGATGCAATCTCTGTTGCAACCTTTTGCCACCTTTTATGCTAGGAGGGACCCAATCGATGATCTTGTATCTTATAGTAGACAGGTTGTGATGAAAAAAACAAGGTAGTGGAGTATATCTCAGTGCACTGTGGCAGCCAACAGATCAAATAACCTATGACGTTGTTCCCACAACCTCAAATCTAATACCTTCTAAACACAAATTAAGTTATTGGTATCTGCCAGAGCACTAATGATATAACATTGCTAATAAAAGGTTTACTCTTTTGGAACATGCTGCAGTGGTGGCTCTGCTTCTGTTGCTGATTGGAAACTGTGGAGACCAGAGGAAGTATCCCTTATTCTTCCTTACATGCTAATCCAGAACTTCATTCAGGTTCTGAAAGCCTATATGGTAATTGTGCTTTTTTCTTCCATTCAGGATTTAACTTTGCACATGTTTGTCTATTATGTTGTATGTGCCTATCTGTAATTAAAAGGAGATTATGCTATGTTTTGCTCTTTCTCCTTTTTTTGAGAGTCACTTCCTCATCTCTGCCCTCTGAAGTAGGGATTATCGGTGACATGATTGAGAAGATTTAAAGTGACTGAAAGTCTGGCCTTTTATGAACAGAGCATTTACATTCATTGAAGGATAAGACATTCATACTTATAAAGAAGGACTGCATATAATATACTATAATGACTTTTATTAGCAATGTTATATCATTAGAGCGCCGGCAGATACCAATAACTTAATTTGTGTTTAGAAGGTTGTGATGAAAGTCTCGAAAATGGTGTGCAAAAGGTTGGTTACAATTTTTGCCCTCAAGGGCCACCCTTATACTTGATCAATGCAATGCCATTCTTTCCTTCATCTGACATGTTGTTTTTCCGATATATAGTAAATTGCAGGGGCATCTGATATAGTAGAGTATATATTTGCTAGAACATGTCAATGGATACTTAATCTGAAAGATTTTTCCTGACATAGGATGAACAAAGGTGTTGCCAATCTCTAAGAAGCTACATGTGGTGCAACCTACACACCTGTAATTACCAGGTTTGCATGTCAAAAAAGGATTAGTCAGTTTTTGTCCAATGTCATTGTGCACCACTATATCTCTCATATTCCACCCTCTCTTGAAGGACGGTAAGATGGAGGACCCATATAGGGCAGGCAACTGTTTATCCAGAGAAATGATAGGCCATGCTGTCTTGGCAGTCTTCATTAGTTCATCACTTCTTATGGTAAATTGTTGTGTCCACACCAGTTTGCTACCCACCTGTTTTTGTGTCAATGGTGTTAAGGAATGTTGCTGAGAAATCGATAAAGCCCAATCTCGAGCTTTGGTAAGTGATTTGTATTAATATCCACATAGACACAGCGCTGCCACCGCTAATCTTAGTATACAATACTTGTAAACATAGGTTAATACAGTATAGTGAATCTTTTCCAGATTTCATCAACAACGAATGATATGATATAGATGACTCATAAGCAATTCCTCCTCATTGGTATTATAGCATATATCCCTATAAAATAAAAGAAGGAAAAAGGGGGCATATATAGTGAAGGACAATTTAATACACATTGGTTAAAACATGATCCATAAACAACAATGTAGGAATCCCCAAATGGCTGAATGACAGGTTTTGCTGCACCAAGTGAACAGGTCATGACCCCCAGAGTAGGTATCTGAGAAAAATGAGAAGACAGGGAACAGAACTAGAAATTTACTGGAGCAATAACTTGAGAGTATGACAATCAGCTATAAGAAACAGATGCTGATTAGCCATGGGGACAACTCTAGAGATCCAGATACTGTTCGTCAGAAGTGGCTATACTGGGAATCTAGATGCTGAACAGCAATGGGTAACAGCTCTTGTGATCCTGACACTGTATAGCAAAGGATAGGTGACCAGGTATCCAGATGCTGAATAGCAATGTGTAACAGCTCCGGTGATCCTGACACTGTATACAAAGTATAGGTGACTAGGTATCCAGATGCTGAATAGCGATGGATAACACAAGGAACGGATACTTGATAGAGAACACTAGAGAATAGTGTGGAGCCTAAGATGCAGTCTCAGCAAATAATCACTAGAGAAGCAAAGTTGCACCGGCAATTTCCTGTTCATGAAGCCAGACTTAAATACCCTTAGGTAGCTGGTATTTGGATGCAGAGATCAGCTGAGTGACCAAAAATCTACTATTGGAGGGACCAGATCAGATGACACAGACCAACATGACTGTGCCCATGAACAAGAATGCGACACAGAGACACAGTATGGAGGTCCTAGAAGACCCTGGGAAGAATACTCAGTCCACTACTCAACCACACACCTAGCGTCTGACTGCCTCAGAGATTGAAGATGTCGGTACATAGGTGATAGGTGGCCAATCCCAGGCTGCAACATGACAGTACCTCCGCCTTTTAGGGGGGACTCTGGACACCTAGATGGCTTTTTAGAATACTTCCTATGGAAGGCACTAACGAGTTGTGGAGCATGGACATCAGAAGCCTTAATAAAAGAACATTTCTCAGGACCATAGCCTTTCCAGTCAATCAAGTACTACAGATGCCCTAGGCGAAGATGAGAATCAAATATTTGCATTACTTCAAATTTGATTCCATGATGAGTATGAACTTGAGGAGTCTTAGGAGGAGAACGTTGGAATTGATTAAGAACCAAGGGATGGAGCAGTGAAACATGAAAAGAATTTGGAATTTTTAAATGAGAAAGAAGTTTCAATTTATAGGGTACAGGATTGATGACTTGCAAAACAGGATAAGGACCAATGAACTGAGGAGCTAGTTTAATACTGGGTACCTTCATCCTGAGATGTTTGGTAGAGAGCCAAACTCTGTCACCAAACTTAAAAATAGGACCAGCCAAACATTTCTGGTACACCAATTTTTTATAACTGCTAGAAGCATTCTTTAAAGAGGAGTGCACCTTATCCCAAATACTAGAGTAGGACTCTAGGAGATTTGAAACTGTTGGAACTTCGAGAGGTGGTAGCTCTTGAAACTCTGGATTTTTAAGATGCCTACAGTACACTGTTAAAAAGGATGTGGTATTTGTAGACATATGATAACAAAATTTATGGGCAAATTCTGCCAAAGGCAAAAGATCAACCGTATTACCCTGAGAAGAGACCACAAACAAACGGATAAATGTTTCCAGTTCCTGGTTGACGTGCTCAGTCTGTACATTAGTCTGAGGATGGAAAGCAGACAAAAACTTGAGTTTATCCCCACAACAGGAAAGTAGGGCACGCAAATATCTTGCAACAAATTCTACTCCTCTATCTGACATGATTTCAGTAGGAAGACCGTGGAGTCATAAGACATCTCGTACAAAAACCTTGGCTAAATGCAGTGCAGAGGGAAGGCCAACTAGTGGGACAAAATGAGCCATTTTAGAGAATCGGTCTACAACAGCCCACATAGTATTGTATCTATTGGAAACTGGAAGATCAGAAATAAAATCCATGGAGAGATGGGACCAAGGCCTATTAGGAATATGTAATGGATGAAGAGGACCTACCACCTTGTTACAAGAAGACTTGTGCTGGGCACGCTTAACATAGAAGGCAATGAATCCGCTGACATATTTTTTAATGGAAGGCCATCAATAGGAATGTTGGAGTAATGTTATGGTCTTGAGAACCCCAGAATGGCCAGAAAACAAAGAAGTGTGAGCTCAGGAGAGGAGTTGTTTATGGAGGCTGGGAACTACAAAAATTCTGCCCGGAGATGGAGTGTCCAATCATGCAAAAAGCAAAGATGGTGGGATGGAGAATGATCTGAATCTTGTGTTGGTTTTCATCTCCCTCTAGCGGCAGAAAAAATCAGGACAGCACATCCGCTTTTTTGTTTTGACTGCCAGGATGAAACAAAACTTTTAAAACAAAACAAGAAAAGAAAAGCCTGTCTAGGGTTGAGTCGTTGAGCAGTTTTTAAATATAAGACAGTTTTATGATCTGAGATCACAGTAATAAGGTATCGAGCCCATTCCAACAGATATCTCCATTCCACCATCGCCAGCCTCATGGCTAGAATTTCCTGGTCTTCGATGGCATAGTTCATTTCTGCAGGGGAGAATTTTCTATAAAATAAACCACATGGATAGTTCTGCCTGTCTTCAGCCAATTAAAATAGTATGGCTTCCACACCTACTGTAGAAGCATCAACTTCTACCATAAATGGTCTCTCCAAGTCTGGTTGCTTTAAGATGGGGGTGGAGGAGAAAGCTAATTTGAGGGTTTGAAAGGCATCTAGAGCTTGAGATGGCCAACGTGAAGGATTAGCTCCCTTCTTAGTGAGAGCTGTAATGGGAGCAACGATGGTTGAGAAACCATGAATAGATCTCCAATAATAATTAAAGAATCCTAGGATTTGTTGGACCCCCTTTAAAGGGTTTGGCTGTGGCCAATCTTGGATGGCACTCAATTTATCAGGATCCATTTGTCTGGATTTTACAGAAATAATATGACCCAGAAAAGGTACTGCAGGTTTCTCAAAAATACATTTGTAGATTTTACCAAATAAATGATGAGTCCAGAGACAAGAGAGGACCTCTCTGATATGCTGCTGGTGAAGTTGAAGGTTTATCGAAAAAATCTAAATACACTGTCCAGGTAAAGTGCAACAAACTGATAGAGAATGTCATGAAAAATTTAATTGACATACCAATGGAAATCTGCTTGGGCTTTACATAACCCCAAAAAGGTATCCCAAGATACTGAAAGTGGCCAACCCAGGTATTAAAAGCAGTTTTCCACTAATCTCCCTCTCTTATGCGGATGAGATTGTATGCCCCATGTAGATCATTTTGTGAAAATAGAAGCACAGTGCACCTTGTTAAACAATTCAGAGATGAAGGAGAGAGGATACCTGTTCTTAATGATGTCATTGAGGCCTTGATAATCGATGCAGGGACTAAGGCCTCCATCTTTTTTTTCACAAAAGAAACCCTGCACCGCCTGGAAAAGTGTATGGTCTAATAAATCCCTTCTTCAAATTTTGTTGAATATATTTGGACATAGCTGTTGTTTCCGGAACTGAAAGAGGGTAAACTCGACCTCAAGGAGGCATCTTCCCTGGAATAAGGTCAATACCACATTCCCAGTAGCGATGGGGTGGCAATAAATTGGTTGCTTTTCACAAAAGACATCACTGAAATCAGCTCAGATCAGGAATTTGGAAGTCAGGAACAACTTTAGATCTTACTGAGGTCACAGGAAGTCCGAAGGTGTCATCTTTATGGGAAACAGGATGTCTACGCATGGGAAGGACTTTAGAAAGACAATTATTCTGGCAGTGAGATCCCCAAGCTAATACCTGCATAGTAACCCAGTCCAAGGTGGGATTACGGATCTTTAACCAAGGCAAACTCAACACTAGAGCATGGGTACTTTTAGGAAGAACTAGAAATTGGCTTGGAGAGTTCTTCTGTCTACCCCAGATAGGAGCATAGTATGCTGTAGGGGTCTAATTGGTATTCCAAGGTCTAGAACAAGTGCTTCAAAGATAGAATTCCCGGCTGCACCGGAATCCACTAATGCCAAGAGATTTTTCATTTGTGAAGCTACCCAGAGAGTAACCGGAAATAAAGGATCAATTGAATGAGAGGACTTAGATAAAAAAAAACCAGCCAGAGCCCTCCCTGCATGATTAGGGTTTTTCATTTCCTGAAAGCTGGGGACAAGAACTCAGGAAATATCCACATTCTCCTTAGTAGAGACAAGGTTGATTACGCAAATGACAACTTCTTTCAGCTGGAGTCAGGTGAGACCTATTAACCTTCATGGGCTCTTCCTGAGATGAAGGACTACTGGCAGGATGAGTAGAAGATGGACGAGTCCACGGACAGTCTTCACACCACCGACTCACTTGCCTTTCCCTATGATGTAATTCGATTCTGATACACAGTGAGATCAGGTCAGCTAGAGTCTCTGGCAGATCTCTAGGAGCCAATTCATCCTTGAGTTTATCTGAGAAACCATGTAGGAAAGAGGCTCTGAGGGCTGCATTGTACCATTGGACATCAGAAGCCATGGTCTGGAATTGTACAATGTACTGACCCAAGAAACGGGAACCTTGATGGAGTCATAGAATATCAGAAAACACTGAAATAGACCATCCTGGTTCATCAAATATTCTTTTAATAGTTTTAATGTTCAACATAATTAGACATCAGAGGATCTGCCCACTCCCACAAGGGTGATACCCAATCTAGGACCAGAGATGCAGGAGATGCTGTTTGTGGCCATAAACATTTCTGGACATACTGTATTTGGTATTCAGCAACCTCATGTCAAAGATTGCAGAAGCTGTGGCAGTTCAATAGGACACTCCTCAGGATTTGTGATTTCTGACAATGCCACCAATATTGTGAGACCATTACAGATGGATGAATTCCAACATGTCCCATGTTGTGCTCACACAATCAACATTGTGGTGCAAATTTTTTTTAAAAATGACAGGGCCATGCAGGAGATGCTCTCTGTGGCCCAAAAAATGCCAGGACATTTTCACTATTCAGCAGGTGAATGTAGAAGATTGCAGCATCTTCAGGAAATGTTGTATTTGCCTTGCCACCAGCTGAAGCAAGAGGTAGTTACAAGGTGGAACTCCACCCTTTATATGCTTCAGCAGATGGAGGAACAGCAAAAAGCCATCCAAAGCAACACAACATAAAGTACTATGACATTGGAAGAGGAATGGGAATGTACCTTAATCAAGCTCAGCGGAAAGCACTTTACATGTTGTGCAAGTAGTCACCTGTGAAGTGAGTTCAGACACTGCCAGCTTAAATCAGGTAACTACCCTAAATAGACTGTTGGAAAAGCAGCTTGAGAAACTGAAGAAGGAACTGTAATGAAGCGATTCTGCTAAGTCTGTCGGACTTTTAGATAAAGTCCTTTATTCGCTTCATCAGGATCTTACAATCGGATCAATACATTTTGGTGAATAAGTTGGATCCAAGGTGTAAGTCATACATTCTGTTGCACGTGATACAGTGATGGCTTCTCCAGCAAGTGCATCTGCTGATAAAAAACTAAACTTTCCCAAAAGACCCACTGATGATGCAGATGAGTCAACACATCCAAGTTTTCTCGTTGGGTCTTTAAATTTTGCCTACAATTAATGAGATCTGTACCATGACTTCATCTGATACGGTCACCATTCAAAAAATGGTTGAGGACTATTTTACATTTTATAATGATAGCATCCAAATAGGCATGTCAGACAGTCCGTTTGTCAAGTGGCAGAAAAAAAAGGCAATTTGGAGGCCCTTGCACAAACTGGATTTGCTTTACTTGAGCTGCCCACCCTCCAGTGTGTACGCAGAAAGAGTTTTCAGCACAGCCAAAAACCTTGTCAGCGATCGGCATAGGAGGTTATTTCCTCAAAATGTGGAAAAGATGATGTCCATCAAAATGAACTACAAATTCTATGCCAATTACATAAAAAAATTACAGAGATGGCTGTAATGGTGAATTCCAGCTGGGACAAATTAATATTGTGTGAAGATGATGTACACACTGATGAGGGTGAGGAATCGGATGATGATGTCGACAACATCTTGCCTCTGTAAAGCCAGTTTGTGCACACAGAGATCATTGCCAGCAATGTTAGCTGCCAATTGGTAGCTTGTTTTGTGGGGGCCCAAACAAACCAATCGCTTCATGATTGATATTGTTGATGAAGGTGGTAAAGATGGCAGGTGCTAAGATCTAGCAGAGAGAATGGAGCTAGCTGATGCTAGACTGCTTGTTGGCTCTTTTTTAGACAAAGTTACTGAATTTTGAAAAACTTTTTGGATGGATGCGCTGCAGATGATGTAAATGGGAGGAAGTTCCTAGTTGGTTCAGGTTCCTACCTCTACTTACTCTGGCTTTAAAAAGGGTACAGATGGCTTAACAATTGTTGTCTGGATTTAGGTAGAAATAATTCCAAACATAAGAAATTGATTTTTTTGTCTTATGCCCAGGCATGACAATGGACTTTTCCTTATCATGGGCAACAGCTGTTTCTTCCACTGTTGCTGGATTAACACAAACAACATCCTCATCAAATACATCCTTATTAGCGTCAGCTACACAAATATTCTGCTCATCCTGATGCACTTCCACAGAAACATCCTCAATTTCTATGTCAGCATGTTCACTTGTGCTTACATCATCATAAGAGGAAGAACCACCCATCATAAATAAAGGCCAAAGCCTTAGCCTTTCCTTGCTACTTCATGTGGTGAAAGACATATTGCAAATTTTATGTCTTTCTGCATCTAACTTTCCATTCAATGTTTTTTTCTTTAGCACTTTAAAAGATTGGTTCTTTGATTTTAGATGCCCTGACTTAAACCCTGTATGCCCTTGGGCATCGGCTTTAGTAGATGATGTAGACGGACTAATAACATCATGACTGGTGGCACTGGCAGCAGCTCCAACACTAGTATGTGATTCCTGCTCTCCTCTCAACTGATCATTCGCCATATCAACAAACACAAATGAAGTGGGGTACAGCACACACGTCAGTTTGTACCAATCTTAAAAATTACACTGCGGTATCAATGACCTACAGTGTCACAATATTTTTTATGAATAAGAAAAGTATAACACACTGCTCTACCACTTACAGTGTTAAACATTTTTTTATGAATAAGAAGAAAAGAATTACACACTTTGCTACCACTTACAGTGTCACAATATTTTTTATGAATAACAATAACACACTGCGCTACAACTTATAGTGTTTAAATACATGGAAGATAAACTGAGGTCTGGCCGGCAGTGTCACCGAACAATCACTTTTTTTACACTGGGGAAGAGCACCCCTGGACAAGGCAGCAGCCCTTTATCGACAACAATGCACCCCTGCGGAGCAGCAGAGTGTGGATGAACCACCTCCAGAGTCAAAAATATGTATATGATAAACTGTGGTCTGGCCAGACAATAATAGAGTAGATACTAGCTACAGTATCGCACACAAAAAAAATCAAGATTTATTTTTTGTGGAATGATAATTTTATTAATTTTTTTTTTAACACTGGGGAAGAGCACCCTTGGATAGACAGAGCACCCTTGGATGACATGTACTGCATCCCTAGCCACTTGATGGAAAGGACAACACAGAAGCACCCCTTTATGTACTGCAGCCCCCCTTTATGTACTGTAGCCCCAGCCCCTTTATGGACAACACAGCAGCACCCATTTATGTACTGCAGAACCCCTTTATGTACTGTATCCCCAGCCTGACAACACTGTACTCTTGAACAACAGCAGCACAGACCACCATCCCAAGAACACTGCACCCTTGAACAACAGTAGCACAGACCCCCAGCCTGACAACACTGCACCCTTGAACAACAACAGCACAGAGAGAGCATGTCTTTTCTGCACACTCTCTACAACTGTAGTGAAAATGTCGATGATCATCAAGACCTTTATAGAATCCAAAACCCATGAGAATCCAACAGCATGAGGATGATGTTTTGTGTTGTTTTCAGATCCAAGCCAGATGGGAAAACTCGAGCTGGACTCAGATCCAAGCTCAGATTGCAAAGTTCGGGTGGGTCCAGTTCTCTGAGATCTGGACCTGCTCATCTCTACTACATATAGTGGCAAAGAAATGTTTAGAGCATGGCCTTTATTTGCAAGTTGTGGTCCTGCTACTGGTCTTTCATGAACTTGAATGACTATTGTTAATGCCAGGGCTAAACATAGTCAAGCATCTTCTGTAACCTTGCATGCACCACCTGCTCACTCTGAGTCTAGATGTCTCACCTATAAAACAGGGAAATCAGTGCACAAAAAGAACACTTAAGGCTAAGGAACAAATTGTGCGTTCAAAAACTTCACAGATTATGAGAAACATCTAAGGGTGTATATGAGTGCTATATGTGAGTCTGACATTTTTTATTATGATACTGTAGTTCTAGAGAAGCCTCCTTCCACCATTTCTGAATCATTTGCAATGTGTGGATGAGTAGTAGTAAAAGTAATGATGACTATGGATTAGACATACAAAATTGAGAATGTTACTTTGTAATTTGTAAATGAATGTGGGAGATAATTGTCTTTCTGACACTGTCTGACACTTATGAAGATGATGATGAAGATGATTGTGTTGGAAAAAAACAAGTTGATAAATTTAGAATGATGTTTTTTTTTTTCAAAGTGAGTAAGCCACTAGTGGCAGCAGTTTATTCCATTGATAAGAAGTGCATTGCTATGGCTGGGTAAAAGACCAAAAGAGTCGGGTGTGGTAAGTATTACCACTGGACGCATGGCCGGCACTTCAAATCCCGACAGAGGCTGCCCGGCAAGGGTGAAAATCCCGATCGTCCTAAGGTAAGTATCGCTAACCTAATTCCCTACCCTAACCCTCCCTTAGGGGTGCCTAACCCTAACCTCCCCCCAAGTACGTAACCCTAACCCCCCCTGTAAGTGCCTAAACCTAACCCCCCCTTCCCTGCAGCCTAAACCTAAGTCTCCTGGGGGGGTGCCTAACCCTAACCTCCCCCCGGGGGTGCCTAACCCTAACCCCCCTTCCCCTAGCCTAACCCTAACCTTCCCGTTGGATGCTTAACCCTAAGTCCCCCCGGGAGCCCAAAACCTTACCCTCCCCCCCGCGGCTGCCCATACCCAGCGCCTGGCTTACCTTCATTCGGTATGCTGGGTGTCAGTCTTCCCGTGTCTTGTTAATGACAGGCGTTGTGTTTTCGACACCTGTCATTAGTACCATGCTGGGATTACAGTGTCTGGAAGCCGTCGGTCAGGATTTAGACCGTCGGCTTCCAGACTACATCCCAAAAAGCCAACTGTTCAATGTGGAAAAAGTTTTTCTGAAATACTGCCAAAATAGATCAAGATAGCCATAGTTCCAATGTAAGTAGAGGTAGAAATGTTAACCACCTTGCTATATCGTTTGCAGCAAGTTCAGCTAAACTTTTGTTCAAATCTGAAAAATCTTTTATACAATAACAAGCATTCCAGCATCAGCTACCAGCAGCATTGATAGATGCATGAAATTTCCACTGCCAACACAATCATCATCAACCTTCTCATTAACGATCACAAGTAGTCTTCATGCATCAAATAAATGTAAAAACGTCAATACAATGAAATATGTAGCAATGTTTAAGTACGTTTAAACTGCAACAATATCTGTATCCAAATCTCCATAACTCCAATACTAACTTAAATGTATCCAATTAGATCCTCACAGCTGCATCCAGCTGGGGAGAAATGCCTCTCTGTGCAAATGATTGCTGGATCCACACACTTAAGCTGGCCACACACATAGCGATATTTTTCCAAATCTGGATGATTCGGACACATTGGAATGATAGATCGTGTAAAATATTGCCAAATCCTGAGTAAATCATTTTATGGGATGTCTTCCATGTGTTTAACATCCATTATTAGAAGATTAATGTATGTGTTTTATTAAATAATATATTTTATTTATCTATTTGTGGTATACATTTTTTTCACTTTCACAGCGCTGTTTTTCTAAAATTAGTAGTTTTTTCTTTTTGGTTTGCCACCGTACAAACGGCTGCGTGAAGTGAAACATTGTATAAGAGTTTTTTTCCTTTAAGTGCCTGAGCTACTATATACTTTAGTCTTCATGCATCCAATTTACAAAGGTGAACTGACTTTTCTAATGAAATCCATGATTCCGAAGAAGATTTCTTGCGTGCTAGGGCTGCTGATGCTGGGTGAATCTTCTTCACTGTAGTGGACAAGAAGACTAGTAGTTTAAAACAACAATTGTCTGTGAAACAAACATTTGGAAGAGTAACCAAATAGACAGCTACGAACTCTGGGCCTGATTCAGAGCCGGACGCTAATTGCGCTCGCTCGGTCAGAAAAAGGGGCCGGCTATTTAAATTGAGCGCTCGCTCTTTGCGATCTGTTGACACCTCTATGTCTGAGCGAGCGAACGTAACATGCGATCGCTATTTTGTGAAGACGCCCCCTGGCCGCTCACATCCTACGTCATCTCCGCTATTTATTTGATTAATCGAGTACATCGAAAGGCGTCTGAACTACTCGCAGTGCTTGTGGTAGGCTTAGCCTACCGCAATCATGCGAACAGTTCAGGCTAAGAAACAACCAAGTGACGTGGTCAATGACGCTGCTTTGTTAATTATGCACACCCTTAAAACACCCATTTTGACCATTTGGCACGCCTGCGTTCGGATCTCCACTCCCCGTTTTCAAGCACCTTCCCCTGTTACCACCCACAAACGCCTCATGCTGTCACTCAAATTAGCAGGCACTCACTATTTTGCGAGTGCTCGATTTCTGATCGCACTGACTGGTTGGCGCATGCGCATGACGACCCATACGCATGCGCAGTTGTGCGAACATCGCTCAGAGTGAACGAGCGGATGCTTATGAGCGGCTCTGAATCAGTGGATCACTGAAGTTGCAACAGCTGTTAGTATTAGATCTGCATCCAACAACCACCATCAATGCTTCTGTTTTTAGATGATTAATGGAGGTCATGTGTCCATGCTTCCATATTCCATCTCAATTCTGTTATCTGTACTGGGACATTAAACAAAAGTTATTTTTTGCCTAGAAAATGCTATTGTACTGACTATCAACTTAATTACAGATATGTGGACTGGTCAAACTTAAGATTACATACAGTAGCTGTCACAGCTCACTGTGTGGGTGTATCACCTTCAGCAGTAGTATCTGACAGAATGCCATCTAATTTTCAGACAGACTACTCTCTGTTTCACTGGCTTCACAAAGAAGCATTCCGGTAGCAATCTGTTGGAAAAACTCAGGGATGCGATAGCAAAATAGCTTACCATTTCCAAAAATGGATCAAAAATTGTATGAGAGTTACATCTGGGTGAATTTCAAGTCAACACGTACCATGTTTTGCACACACAATAAACTTGGTGGTTCAGATTTTTTAAAAAACACAGGTGTATACAGGGACATGCCTTAAAATTTCTGGGCATTCTCGGCATTCAGCAACTGCATTAAAACATTGCAGCAGCTGCAAGAAAAGTTAAAGTTGCCTTACCACCAACTGAGGCAAGAAGTAGTAACCAGGTAGAATTCCACCCTTTATATTATTCAGCAACTGGAGGAAAAGCAACAAGCCATCAAGACATACACATCAAGCTATGAGATAGGGAGAGGGGGACATTTTATCTAACTGCAGCACACTAGAGAATACTCAAGGCTTTATGCAAGCTACTGAAATTATTTGAAATTGTAACCTGTGAGGAGGGTTCAGACGCTGCCAACCCGAGTCAGGTCATACCCTTAAATAAACTACTGGAAAAGCAGCTAGAGGGGATGAAACTAAGTAATTCTCTTAAGAATGTTGGAGTTGTAGATCAAGATCTTTATTTGATTTGCCAGGACCAAATAATTTGCAACATTTGGAGTACTTCATTTTGGCAACCATGCTTGACCCTAGGTTTAAGTCCTATGTAATGTCTTTCTTTCCAACTGACACAAATCTTAAAAGATGCAAAGAGTTTCTTGAAAGCAATTTGTGATCTCATGTGGCACATGACATATGTCCTGCAAATTGTACTGCCAGGAAAATACTCATGTTTCCAAGAGACCCATTGATGATGATGAGTCAACTCAGTGCACCAGACTAAGACATTATGACATCTGGACAGGCTCAAAAAGAATACCCACTTATATTTACACTTCTACCATGACTCACTATGGTATGCAAGAGAATGGTGGAGGAATACTCTAATGAAAATGTACATAGCATCTCATACAGTCCTTTGAATACTGGAAGGAAAAAAAGGCAATTTGGAGCCATCTTGTACAAACTAGCTATGCTATACTTAAGCTGCCCACCCTCCGGTATGTACCACTGTGCATGTGCGCAAGTCACGATTGCGAAAGCAATGCGATCACACACACAGACAGAAAGCCATCGAAGAGTGAGTGATGGGACATCAGCATTTGGGGGTGATGATGAGGGAGTGGTCAGAGAAATACAGACATGTCTGTCTGTTTGAGTGCATGGGCATGCATAAATTCACCACTGCGACAACATACGCAGCTTGAGAACTCACTGCGTGCGATGAGACTTGCAATTTCTGATACAGGTCAGGCCTGCTGTAATTCTGCATGAGAGGCCAATGTTACCGATGTTTATGCAGGTCTTTGAGGTCTTGCAGATGTCATAAAGTGGTAGTGGGCATCTCTATGCTGGCTGAGCAGTTGCAAACATTAGCATATTTTTGCAGCAAATATGTGTGTGTAATCGCAGCTGCGATGCAATAGTGATCCATAATGAAATCAGGCCCTGAGACTGTAATGGTGGATTCCAGTGGACAGTATCTAATATTGTGTGGTGGTGGTGGTGATGATGATATTAACAACAGTGATGATGGTGATGATGATTACAACGACATCTTCAACTTTGAGGATGAATAACACTGTTAGTCTTAAGCTTATTGGCAGCTTGGTTTAACCATACCACAAAAATGTGTTTTTTGAGGGGGGGAGGGTCACAAACAAACCAAGCATTTCAGCAACAAAAATGGCAGTCCCTGTCACTGAAGTGCTTGGCTTATTAAACTGCGCATGTCCTTTCTAATATACAACATAAAGGCGGATGGAAGAGCCAAAGGACAATTCCACTGTAAACCATTTTTCATAAGTGTATTAGCTTGTTACTCCATTTACCTGTATTGGCCTGATCCCTGTGGTTTGCCGGTTAGAGAAGATTGTCATTATTATATTTTCTATTAGTCTGTTACTCTGATTTTAATTGGCTGTATTGCCTTGAGACCTGTGATTTGCTGTTTGGATTTAGTTTGCATTTGCAAACTCACATTTGGAAGCTTGGTGTTTAATTTATTCCATGATAATATTTACTTTTCCTCATATTAATAAATTATTTACCCTAAACCAAGTACTCCACCTCTAATCATCTGTACTGGCCTTGGGCCTGTAGTTTGCAGTTTGGAATAAGTTTGATGGTGGTCTAGGATTTGAGGATAATTTACTCAGTTAGCAAACTCCTCTACTGGCTTTAGACCCGTGATGTGCCATTTGGAGAATTGCTGGTAATATTTTTTCTGCTAGGCTTTTACCTTTATGGTATTACTTCTTGATTAATGAAAACATTATTTATGGATATACAGTTTATTACATTGCAATCATGTCTGCCACAAACTGTCATGACTGCCATGCCATCCTGAGTTCCTTCATTCTAACACAGGTATGAGAGTTCTCACAGAGTTCTGAGTTTCTAGACACCTATGAGTTTCTCCAGTTGTGTTATTCTGAGTTCCCAGTACTGGGTTCCAATCATTAGCTCTTCTGTTGGGAGCCGGGGTTAAATTATGTGCAAACAGATTCAGGCCCTCTGGGCTGGGATTCCAATTCTGTAACCTTGCGCAGACTCCAGTCCAAACTTCCATCCTGTGTGTTTGGGTTTTCCACAGACGTCCGAGCTTAATAGCTATAGTCCATATCTGCTCCATGAGCAGACCACGCATCAATTCTCCTAGTTTCACCCACACTCCTGTTTCAGCTGATCCCAAGGGTCCCAAGTTGGATCTGATAAATACAAGTCCAGTGACATCTCAAGTGGAAGACAATATTTTTTTTGGAGCCAAGAAGGATGGTGACTTACAACCATACATTGACTTTAAAGGTCTAAACCAAAGCTTTGTAAAAAATAAACAATTACCCACTTCCATTTATCTCATAGCTTTTTGGTCAGTTTATGGAGCAACATATTTAGCAAAACTGATTTTATGCATGAAATAGATGAATGGAAAACACCATTTAATACTCATTCCAGAAACTATAAGTACTACAGGTTCCAGCATGGTAGCACCTATTATTATGCTTAAGATAAGGATGTTCCGCCCCATCCCCTCCTTTTTCTTCTGTGTATGTGTGTATTTAAGGAACATTTGAAGGTGAGACCCCTTCTCTTGGGCTAGCACTCCTCCTACCTGCCCCAGGGGTTTTAATTGGTATGGGTCCTTCACTTTGCAGTACACACACTAAATGGTCTCTATTAAAGGTAAGTCCTAGATAAATTATTTAATGTGTCAGTATTAGGTATGTTAGGGACTCACCTTAAGAGGTTCACCATGACGTGGTAGGTGGGCAAACATCTTTGGCCAAACGTACTAAGAAACCTTATTTAAAAAAACTTTGTTAATTGTTGGAGTTTATTATAAATATTTTGATCATTGGACTTCTTAGGCTGGGCATCCACTATACAATTTTCTGCGCAATATATGTCCAATCTGGCTGGTTGGAATGAAAACCTGGTAATGTATGGGAGCAAATAACAGTCGTCCATTTGCTCACAAACACTGGAAAATAGCCAAATATGGTAGTTCAGACAAATTGGTTAAAACACACAAATGTAACCAATGTGAACAATTTTTTGTCCTTTTTTCAGTGTTTAAAACCATATGATCGACTGTCATGTGCTCTCTTACATTACCAGGTTTTCATTCCAACCAGCCAGATTGGACAGATATCTGACATAAAATTGTATAGTGGATGACCAGCTTTAGTGCTTATAGTATACATCTGCATTTTCCCCCTTTGTCTGCTATAGAACTACAGGTTTCATGGTTTCACCTATTAGGTTTAAGATTAGGATGTGCAGCCCAGCCCCTCCTTTTTCCTCTGTGTACAGTATGTGTGTATTTAAGGTACATTTGAAGGTAAGACCCTTTCTCTTGGCCTGGCACTCCTCCTACCTGCCTCAGGGGTTTTAATTGGTATGGTGCTTAAAGTGGTCCTAGACAAATGGTGAAACTCACCTTCCCCCTGCCCCCCTCGGCGCTTCATTAATAAAGGGACAGCGCACTTCATAGGAGAGTGCTGAAAAAAAAGGGACGTGGTCTCAAAAGAAAGGAGCATGGTTACACAATAGTATTCCCAATTCAAATTTTGCCACACAGTAGCACAATCTTATTCCCAAATCACTACATAGTAGTGTCCCTTATTCATGTTATAACACACAGCAGTGCCCTGTATAGACAATGCCCACCATAGTTGTGCGTCTAATACATGTACTGTCCACAATAGTGGTACCCATTATACTATGCCCACAGCAGTAGTGCCTCTTACACATAATGCCAACAGCAGTAGTGCCCCAGATACAATGCCCACTGTAGTGATGCCCCTTAAGCAGTGCCCACAGTGGTAGTGCCCCTTATGCAGTGCCCCCTGGAGTGGTGTCCCTTATGCAGTGCAACCTATGCAATGTCCCTTGCAGTAATGCCCCCGATAGTAATGCCCCCTTTAGAAGTAATGCCCCCAATAGTAATGCATTCTGTAGAAATAATGCCCCCTGCAGTATTGCCCCCAATAGAAATGTCCACTGCAGTAATGCCCCCAGTGGTAATGTCCTCTGCAGTAATGCCAACAATAGTAATGCCACCTTTAGAAGTAATTCTCCCAATAGTAATGCCTCCTGTAGAAGTAATGCCCCCACAATAGAAATGTCCCCTGCAGTAATGCCACCTGTATTAGTGCCCCCTGCAATAATGCCCACCAATAGTAATGCCCCCTTCAGAAGTAATCCCCCCTGTAGAAGTAATGCCCCCTGTAATAATGCCCTGCAATAGTGCCGCGCACACACACAAATAGAAAAAACACTATACTTACATTAAGCCCCACTCCTGTGTCCGCTGCCATCTGGACTGCCAGGGTGCTCCTCTGAACTATGGGAGACATGTCATGATGTCTCTCCCATGGTGCACAATACGGGTGCCAGGAGCTGGAGCTCAGGAATGAACTCCTGCCTCCGCATGACGCTGTGGGGAAGGAGCCAGGTGCACGCTGGTAACAAAATTTCAGCAGGCACCTAGCAGATGGAGCCTCCCTGCGGCGCCGGACTGGGGTGGGCCGGAAGAGGAGGAACTGGTTCCATCTCCAAATAGAAGTGATGGAACCAGTTCTGCACCATTCTGGCTCACTTTAACCCCTTTACATTGTAGTACACACATTTATTGGTCTCTATTAAAGGTAAGTCTTAGATAAAATTATTTAATGTGTCAGTATTAAGGATGTTAGCAACTCACCTTAAGAGGTTCACTGTGACGTGGTAGGTGGGCAAACATCTTTAGCCAAACATGTACTAAGAAACCTTATTTAAAAAAACATATTAATTGTTGGAGTTTATTATATATATTTTGATCATTAGAATTCTTAGTGCTTATATTGTGCACCTGCATCTCCCCCCTTTTTTCTACTTAGGCCTCCAAGTCTCAGCATGGTAGCACCTATTATTATGTTTAAGGTTAGGATGTGCAGCCCAGTCCTTCCTTTTTCTACTATAAGTACTGTGTCATGCCATTTGTATTGCCACTGCCATTTTTCAGGATATATAAATAATGTCCTTTAAGATTTCCTACATTTTTTAACATATATGTGAATGATGACCTATTTTACTATACTGCAGTTCCTAAAATTGTGACCTATGTTTGATCCTAGAAAGACTCAGAGAGAACCAACAATATGCTAAATACAAAAACTTTAAATTTGTACTTTTCACAGTGGCATTTTATTGTATTCCAGCTCTGCAGAGGGATTTTTCCACGGAACCAGCTAATGTTTGTGCCATAGTAAAATTAAATCTTCCTAAATTTATTAAGACAATATAAATATTACTGGGATTCACTAAATATTGGTACAGTTTCATTGCCAGTTCAGTCCCAATTGAGAAAATTACAAAAGTTATATACAAGTAGGTTGCATAATTAACAAATATCCAAGATACAGTTTTATATTGTGACATCCAATACACACCATAAGATTTAATACCTATGGTACAAAAATTGGAATTGTATAAAATGTGTTTGGATTTAATGTATCAATTGCCATCTACAATTTAAATTATAAGCTTGCAAGCAGGGCTCTCTTACCTCTTTGTCTGTCTGTTACTACTCAGTCTTCTGTTATTACTATTTCATTCCCAATTGTAAAGTGCAAAGTATTATGCTGGTGCTATACTGTATAATAGAATAATAATAATAATAATAATAATAATAATAATAATAATAATAATAATAAGACACTTCCTTTTCCTACTTATCCTACTTTATTCAGCTTCACCATATTTGAGTAAATCTCTGTCTCTCTACCACAATCCTCTGCCTTAGGCAAACAGTGGAATACAAAAGTGACAATTCATCTACACACAAACCCTCATTACAGTATCTGTTCTTACTACACTACACTGTTATTGCTCAGATTACAGCTGTGGTGTGCATTTTATATTTTGTTGTGTCATTATCAAATGTCTGTATATTGTTTGTGATATTTTGCCACTGGTAGTTTACACTGTGAGTATCCATTCCTGTGTTGTCCACAGATGTGGAACTATTCTCCTCTTTCCACAAACAATGAAATAACAATAAACTTTTCAATTATATTTAATGTTTCTAGATCAACTAATTGGCCAATATGATGTAGTTCCAAACTTATATGCAGTGCAATAGTTCAAATTATATTAGTAAAATATTCAGTTCACATCCAACATTGTAGAAATCAAGGTTTTAAATTTCCTTTTGAGTAACGAAGCTTATTCCAAAATAAAAATTCAAATCTGTGCGGGAGTGGGTAAGAGTGTTCAGCCCTGAAGATAGTTATCATTTGCTGCTGGAAACACTGTGTAGGCTTTGTGCTGTGGAAGAGGACTGCAGTTTTATGAGCCACTGCTGGATCATCTGCAGCTCCATGGTATGGGAGCAAGTCCCAAAATACTTAGCACTGTAAGCTCTTGCACAACCTCAGGCTGCTGGAACAAATCTCATAATGATAAGCCACTGCCAACTGTCCTGCAGTGTTGTGCTGTGGAAATGAATCCCTATGTAATAGACTACTGATGAATCTTGTTGTAGTATTGCACTGCCAGGTAGGGCCAAGAATGCTTAACATATTGGAGGTGCAACTCGAATGATCTTCATGATGTAGAAAAATTCATTAATAGTCCTGACTGCACAGAGAAATAGACTTAATTGACATGTTTCTCCAGTACCAGGTGGGTACAGCTCAATTCTACTACAAGAACTTGTTATAACTCCATTCATGATATTTGGGTGAAATATCTCTCTTGGGCATAGTTTGTATACAAGTCACCTTACTTATCTCCAGTGTGCTCCATTCTTTTTTGTGTATGTTTTTCATCCCAGCTCATTATTTTCCAATATAAAATCACCCCTAATACATAAGAGGTTTGCTTGGTCACTTAAAAGAATTTGGAAGCAGGTGCATATACAGTGTCACTGTAACAAGATGCTTCCCTTTTAAAATAAATTTTGGTTTGCTTTTGGAAACCTAAGAAATTAAAAGTAAGGTAATATGGTTTGACTTTTAACCAGAAATAATAAAATTTGTCTGACTTCTTAAAAATGTGGTCCTAAATTTATTGGATAATTTAAGATTTTGAAGAAATTAAATTTGATGCCATTTCAGCTTGATCTGTCTAGATCTTTGAGAATTCACAGGACAATTATCTTTTATTGCAGAGGGAATATAATTTGGCATTTATATCTAAATATAATAATTATTCAGGGGCCATTAAGAGAATTATTGATAAAAAATATAATATCCTTAAGCCTGATTCAGTACTCAAGGACATCAGTCTACAGAAAGCAACAATTTTTTATAAGAAAAACAAATCACTTAGAAAATTAATAGTACCAAGTTTATTAAAAAAACATGAAGCGCAAAAGATTGATAAGATCTCACAAGTGAATTTTCTCCCACCAAAACCAGGGGATTTTCCAGGTGTGGAAGAAATAAATGCATTACTTGTTGTCTTGTGAGGAATTAAACTAAATAATTAATGATAGAAGAAAGGTCTTACAAAATCCATAATTTCATAACCTGTGATACTAATTATGTAATAAAAGATATGTAGAATGAACTACGAGAAGATTCAAGAAAAGATTCCTGAGACATTCTAAAGAAAAAACTAAACCAAAGTGTATACCACCACTTTCTGAAGGCTTGTGATAGGAAAATTGAGGGGCTTACACAGGGCCATTAGGCAGCCGTCTAAGGGCACCAGCCACTGGAGAGAGCCGCTGAGTCCACAAAAAAAAATGAATGGCATAATTAAGTGGCATATAATGAATTTGTGGCACAGCTGTGTGGCATATTATGAATTTGCGGCAGTGTTATGAGGTACATTTTGATTTTGGCGCTCTGCTGTGTGTAATATTCTATATAGTATATTATGAATTTGGGATACTGCTGCGTGGCATATTATTTAACTGGGGAGACTGATGCGTGGCATATTATGAGTTGTAGGGAGCAGGGGAGGTTGATGAAATGTTGCATAGGGCAAACCTTGCATCGACCGTGGGCTTACACTGATGGTATGAGAACACCTTAACACTACAAAGAAGCGATAGACACAAAATGTTTTGCCTTCAGGAGTTGTTTTGGATTTGTACTATGAATATCCCAAAGGCCTCAATGAGGCATTGGATCTGGTTTGGATTTGTACTATGAATATCCAAAAGGCCTCAATGAGGCATTGGAACTGAATTACATAATCTAAGTCCACAGAATATAAATTTGTATAAATACTTACCTGCTTTGTTCATCCTTTTTTTAGATACAGATTTGCCTGGATAGCTCATATACAGTACACAACTTGGATGAGTCAGAAATATGATAACATCAAATGTGTATGTACAGCACTAAAGGGGCACATCCACTAGCAGACTGTGAAAAGACTGCACTATTACGACATTTTAATCAAGCAGTTGTTTCACAGTCTGTGCTGTGCCTGCACTGAACGATGAGTTCAGTATCCTTAAGCCTGATTCAGTACTCAAGGACATCAGTCTACAGAAAGCAACAATAACGATAAATCTGATGAGTCATTCAGTGTAGGCACCCTCCCTCATTTCTGAACATGGGCAATCTGTCGTTATCAGCAGATTGACCGGCATGTTCAGGAAATGATAGATGTCAAAAATGACCAGTAGGAGCGCGGATCGCTGGTCATTTTTGACATTTTCATGGCTGATTTGTGAATGAGTAATGAACGATTGAACAATATCAAAATCGTTATCGTTCAATCGCTCATTTTAATTGGGTAGTGGATGCCCGCCTTAAAGATAATCAGTGTTAGGGAAATCTATATTCAGAAACTCACAACATACAATACTGTACAAAAGTTTTAGGTGTGGAAAAAATGCTGCAAAGTAAGAATGCTTTCCAAAATAAAAGTATTAATAGTTTATTTTTATCAATTAACAAAATGCAAAGCGAATAAACAGAAGAGAAATTAAATAAAATCAATATTTGGTGTGACCACCCTTTGCCTGCAAAACAGCATCAATTCTTCTAGGCACACTTGCACACAGTTTTTGATGGATCTCAGCAGGGAGGTTATTCCAAACATCTTGGAGAACTAATCCCCAACCCCATTTGATGAAATGCTGCCCCAAACTGGCAAGGAACCTCCATCATGCTTCACTGTTAACTGCAGATATTCATTATTGTACCACTTTCCAGCCCTTTGGCAAACAGACTGCCTTCTGTTACAGCCAAATATTTTTTTTGCCATATGGATCATTAATTCACACAGCTGTTTTTAATATTACTAATTAAGGAACAGTATACAGATGTGTCCACATACATCTTACTTCCTCTCGCGTTAAACAGCCCTTTGAGACGCGCCATTCCGTGGTGCGACTGGGTAGCAAAGAACATCTTTTCATGTGACTTTTTACCTTCAAATGTGAGTTAGCAATTCGAATAGGGAGACACCAGCAACTTTTGCTGATTAAAATGATATTTGGCATGCCTATCGCATAATTTTGCAGTAGGTGATAGCAAACAATTTTGAATCAGGTGATTTTATAATATATAATATATATATATATATATATATATGTGTGTGTTTTTGTTTTTACAGTTTTGGAAACACTATCTGATGCCTAGCTCGTATAAAAAATAAACATTTTGAAAAATCATATATGTGTTCTAAAAACAAAATAATGATCGAATCAACATTCACTTAATGAACACATGTGGATTGTAATAATATTCCACCTTATCACAATAGTTTTTTTATCAGTCAATAAGTTACTTGTACTCTAATCTGTATTTTCTTACAGTAATAGTTGAAAGTGATCTGCGAATTAGGGGGCATAGAGAAGGTTCATTCTGTAACAATAGGCTCAAAATTGAGAAATAGATTGTGGAGAGTAAATTCATTAAAAACTTCTATTTCAAGAGTACACATCTTCATTTGAACACTGGTGCCCCTCTTTGTATATGGTAGGCTTCTACTTTCCTGACCACCACACTTATGTTTATTGACTAGCACTAATAATAGTAACATCTGGCAGCAAATGACTACACTAGAGGATGGAAAACATTATTACAGCTGTTTTGCACCTCAGATTTGTAGCTAAATGACCACATAAATCATAATACTGATTGCATTATATAGGGCTTATTCTTAATTACTTATGGACCTGTTACACATGTGGAAACACTAGTTTCCATATATTTATTGTGACAAGCCCATTCATTATTAATAGGGTCGCCTAATATAGAACAAACTGTTTGCATGTGGGAATCAAAGCCATCTTCGGATGGCATTGATTCCTGGAGCTTATGCTCCTTCCTATGGATGGAGGTCCGGGATTGTGAAAAGGGAGATCCCTTTCTCCACCTCCACATTGAAGCCCTGATTCAGAGCCGCTCGCTGCTGGTGGGCGCTCACTCTGAATCTGGGCGTTTTTTTTTGTCTCTGGCCACTCGCAAAGCTCTCACAAGGGTGTCTGCTCTATTAAAAAAATGGTGCCTGTTTGATTTTGTTGCAAATATAAATTTTTAGTAAATTAATTTGATATGGAGCACCTGAAAGTGCTTAGTGCTGTATAACAATGAATAAATAACTGAATAATTGAGAATATACTTCAACCACTTTTAAAGTGCAAATAAAGTGTATATGTGCAATAAAAAGTATGAAGTTCATTAAATCGTACACTGAAATAAAAACTTGTTCCAATAGCTTTTGAGGAGAATAAAGAACTAGCACAGTTAGGAGACCACACAGCTGTAGGGATTGGGGATGTTATAGCAGCATGGAGGCGAAGATAGTGTACATGCATAGACAGAGTATGATAGCTTTAAAAATTAGAGAGCTGAATGTGTATTCTGAATGAGATGGATGTATGCAGTGAGAAGAATGTTGTGGTGAATAAATGGGAAGATTGTGGACACTGAGTTGGATGTGTGCCACATAACTGCTCAGACCTCAGTTGCATAGACTGCATGTGTGTATTTTTTTCGGGCAACAATATTGTATGCAGGTTTGTTGTTTTTCTTCATTTTTTAGGGGCCAAGAAAACAATCGTCCTTTTGTTTTTTGCTAAGTGTTAATTAAAACTCCTAAATTGTTTTTAACCCTTGGTTTATTTTTCCCCAAAAAATGTTTAGATTTCCATTGTATTGTTTGTAATGTTGTTTGCGGGATTACCTTTTAACCAGTTTTTGAATAAATTTGCAATAGAATTGTGCAGATTTTCAACAGTATTTTTTTTATTTTTTTGTTTATTTCTAAACAAATTTTGGGGAAATAAAAAAAACTTGATAACGTAAAAACAAATAACAAATTATTTAAAAAACACACAAACAAAATAAGTGGCATTTGAAATCCACAAACACAATTAATAAAAAATTCACACGAAAGGAGAGGGAGGTTTTGGGTATTAAGGAATATGGGGCAAACACAGAGAAGGATTGTGGGAAAATTAGCCAGTGCTGTCATTGCCTTTTGGCCTGTTTGACCGTGGTAGGGAGGGAGCCTGAACGGGTCCTGGATGTCCTTCTGCTGGCCTGGCCAGAGGCAGATGTTGTGGCCTCTGGACTAGGCATAGGGCTAGGCACATTTGGAGGGATGGCTGGTGTTGTGCCAGAGGTGGAGGGTCCTGATGTTCCGGCTGGAAGGGAGGCCGGCTCCAACATGTGCTGGCGAACGAGCTGCTCCAGGGCATTTGCTATTCGCACGTTGGCCCCAGTGTTTTCCGCCCGGGCCTTAGCAATGGTCACGTTGGCCGCAGCACTTTGCTCCAGGGCGTCCGCCACCTGTAGCAGATTGGTGTCCATCCTCAGCAGAATCTCGGTCTGCTGATCCGTTTTAATATTGAGATCAGTGAGGAGGCCCACTGCCTGCAAGGGGGAATGCCCTGGACTGTCTGCCACAGGGTCCACAGCCGGATCTACTGCTTCCTCCCCTGCAGAGCCAGCAGAAATTCTGCGGCCAAAGCTCCCCTCTGGAGCAGACTCATCCGCCTGTGTCTCTGTGAGAAAAAAGAGAAAAGAGTAATCTAGATATTGTCCCAAACACATTTCTGAGCTGTTAACATTACAACATTTACCTGGGGCAACATGAGGAACATGTCGGTATCCATGTTCGACATGCCAAAAACCTCCTCATCCTGCACACACCCCTGGGCCAGCTCCTCCAAATCTGTGAGCTCCAGTGACACAGGGGTGGGACCCCCACCTGTCCCCCCTGCATGCCTAGCCCTATCAGCCAGTTTTTGCTTAAGCTGATATTTGAAGTCGCTCCATCTGTTGGCATTATTCCTGCAGTATTTGGACCTGTAAAAACTTTTTACTAAAATGTAGTTTTTACGTACCGGCGTTTGACCTCCCAGGTTGAACGTTCACAATCACCCACCCTATTGACACCACTGGCTATGTCATCCCACATTTTCCACTTCTGGCTTGCACCCATATTCCTTGGTGCCTGTGGCAGGTTGTCATTGCACATTTGCACCAAAACCTCCATCTCCTTTCTTGTGAATTGTGGCTGCCTTTTTTTTTTGGTTTAGTTGACCTACTAGGCCCAGCAGCCTCTTCCATGGCATCCTCCACTCCTTTTTTTAAAAAGATTTTAAAAATTATAATGTCAAACGTTACCCAAATTATTGTTAAACATAATCCTTTAGTCCCAAAAAGACAAATACTTACCTGGCGCCTCTTGGCCAGTGCTTTGCTGCTCTGTAGCCATTTTTGACTTTCAGGTCTGACTACAGCAGACCGATTGGGGTTTTCAGTGATGTTTTTATACATGCGTCAGCATTATTCGGCCGCATCATTGATTGTGCGCTCCTATTGTCCGTCCTTAATTTGAGCAGGAAAATAAAGACTATTTATGGCTTGGTGTGACTCGAGTCGAGGTGGCGGGTTATGAATGTTGGAGGTTTGGCGTAGGAGTTGATTGTTGGCGGTATTTGGAGTTTGAGGCGGTTTTCTACACTTGTGATTGTTTTTTTTGTTTTCTTACTTATTTAATTTCCGTTCGCTTTTTTTTATTGTTTAGCTTTTTTTTTTTGGAGTTTTTGAGTAAGTAATAAGAGTAAATAGTTTACAAATGTTTGTACTTATTTAAAAATTTTTTCTTTTTACAGTTATTTTGGCATTGCTCCATTGAATTTTTGTACTTTGGGATATTTGTCTGTTTTTGGTAAGTGTTTTTAGTTTCATGAAGTTACAATTTCGATGTGTTGGTCTTCGCATATGTTTCGCTAAGTAATCTTGTTTTTTTTCTTGGACCAATCATGTCTTACCACTAAATATAGCAAACTCTTTTGCGAAATAATGTTTGAGTTGTTTTTAATTTAAAATGAACGTACTATTAAGCGCACTAATGTCTCCTTATTTTACTGTAAAAAATGCGTACTATTTAGTGTACTAATGTCTCCTTATTTAACTGTCTAAATTGCATACTATTTAGCGCACTAATGTCTCCTTATTTAACTGTCTAAATTGCATAATATTTAGCGCACTAATGTCTCCTTATTGTACTGTAAAAAATTTGTACTATTTAGCGCACTAATGTCTCCTTATTTAACTGTCTAAATTGCGTACTATTTAGCGCACTAATGTCTCCATATGTTACAGTCTAAATTGTGTACTATTTAGCGCACTAATGTCTCCTTATGTAACTGTAAAAAATGCGTACTATTTAGCGCATTAATGTGTTTTTTTTGTTTCATTGTAAAATCATGTTTTACCACTAAATGTAGCGTGCGATTTTGCGAACTAATGTGTGCTCCCTTCTCTCTTTTTTACCCCCCAAAAATGTGGCTACAATCCAAGTTTTCCAAAAAAAATCTAAAAATATTTTGTACTTTTGAAATGTAGGTTGTTCTACTCTTGACAAGACCCCGGCCTGTAAGCATCTTTGGATTTCTTAGAAAAGATAAGTATATTTTTCTTTATACATTTGTCTAAAACAATAACTACCTGGCTTACCATTTCAGGTTGATGTTGGTCGTATTATATTGGCCATGGTTCCAGAACCCGACCAACCTCAACTTCGTCCCAGGCGTAGGCCTCGTAGGTGTGCAAGGCCCCAGATATATAGAACACGTGTCACCCTTTTTGGAATGCCAGATGATGAGGTATTAAGATGATACTGTCTTCCTCCCCAAATCAACGGCAAATTGACAGTCCTACAGCAATACCACCACTTACTATTAATTAATCATTAATCAATTAATGTCGGTGTTACATTTCTGTGCCTCAGGATCCTTTCAAACCATCATGGGAATAGTTGCTGAAATCTCCCAATCCTCCTTTTGAAGGATCCTGAGGGCAGTGATGGAGGCCATTTTTAAACACCTCCATCATTTTATTAAAATGCCATTGGATATGGGTTCCCTTAGTGTGGCGAAGGCCAATTTTTACCAAATAGCTGGCTTCCCACACCTCATAGGGGTTGTGGATGGCACTCGCATACCACTTCAGCCTCCAGCAAGGCTGGAGGCTATTTTTAGGAACCGCAAACACTTTCATTCACTGAATGTAATGGTGGTATGTGATGCCTCCCTCCAGATCCTGTCCCTGAATGCCAAATTCCCCGGGAGTGCACATGATTCCTTTGTCATCCGGCAATCAGGGATTTGGCACAAATTAGACAACCTACAAGCTGGTGATGCGTGGCTTCTGGGTAAGTTGACACCTTCTGTTGCAACCAATGCAAAGCTTGTTACACAATGGTCCTGATGTTTGTTTTTGTTTTTTCACAGGAGACAGTGGTTACCCTTGCACGCCCTGGCTGCTCACTCCTTATTTGGTTCCCACACCAGGGCCACAAAGTGAGTATAATTCCGCACTTACAGCCACCAGGCAGGTGGTGGAGCACTGTATCGGCCTTTTAAAAGGCCGATTCAGATGCCTCCACCGCTCTGGTGGCGACCTCATGTATCTGCCGGCTATGGGTTCGAAAATTGTGGTCCTGTGAGGGATATTTCACAACATCGCCATAAGGAGTGGTGTCCCAATGCAGCCAGAGGATGCCTTGCCTGAGGATGGCCCCCCCGAGGTTGGTCGGAGGTCAGTATGTGAGGGGGCCATACGCGATGATGTGGTGGCCAGATTTTTTAGTTAATTATTGTTAAAAATTTAGTTAATTGACACAATGTAGACATGTAAGATTTTAATGGCCAATTTTAATGTGTTTTTTTTTGTCTTTTATTCCATAAAATGAACCGAAAAAATGATGAATACTACTTGATCTAAAAAATTGACTTCATGTGGCCACGTTGGATATAACTTCTGCAACAATTATTTCTTCACCTCATTTGTGGATTCATGTGGGCATGCTACTTCTTCAAACAGTTCTTGATTGTTGTTGTTATTTTGTTATTTTTGGTGTTGGTTGTATTTTTGAGTGTGTTTTTACTGTGTGAATTGATTGTGACAATTCACTTTGTGTTCATTATTTGTGTGGAATAAATTTTTTGTTAATGTTAAAAAAACATTTGCTTGGTAAATTACAAGCAAGTGTAACCTGGTCGAAAAAAGGCAAACTTGCTTAATGGCTATTCCTGTAATGTGTTAAATTGTAAAGTATTTTACCATGCTTTGTGGCTAAAAACAAACACCAAAGGTATTATGGTGAATCAGTATGTTTTCTAATCTAGGCCTAAGCAGGTTTGATTTAAAATTTACATTACCCACCAAAAAAAAACCCCAAAATTGCTGGTAATTCTACAAACCTATTGGTATTGTTAGGTGTTTAATGTGCCAGCTTACATACTTACTTGAGCTTTCTACAATCTAATTTACATTACTTAAAAAAACATGCTCCAATAGTCGACTTATGTAAGATTAAACAATCTAATATTTACATACAAGGAATGAGACTTTAATAAAACAAAATATAATTTATTGTTTTTAACATTTTTAGTGCGAAAAAACAAAAAAATTAGTAGCGCAGGAGCGCCAACATGTGATCCAGGACCACGAGCATGCCTACAACATGGCCCCTCAACCTGTGCAAGCCATCCTGCATTTCTTGCATCCGCCTCTGGTCCTCTGTGGGTTAAAAAAATGTGTGGATTACTAAACTGATACCTGAATTTATATGTTACCAAACAACTTAAAAATCAGACTATACTTTAAAAAAAGAGAAACAAATAAAAAAAAAAAAAAGTAATGGCAAACGCAAAGATTGTATAAATAAAAACTTAAAAAATTACACCTAAAAATACATCAACAAAAAGGGAGAAGTACGCCAAAATACTACATTTGTTGGTACCGTAAACAAGAAAGACACAAGTATGAGTGTTTGGACATGTGTGATATGTGTAAGGGGAAAACCTCCTAGAAATTGTTTGGCAAAGATATATATCCAAAACATTCGAAATACTTAACAAATTGGAAATGCACAGGCAAAAGGACAACATCACCCAAAAACAAAAAAATGCAAAAGCAACCATAGTTTAAAAGGGAAACATACCGGTCAGAATGATGTCTGGTCCTGGAGCCCCGACATCATCCTCCTCTGAGGTGGGCCAGTGCTGGTCGGATGGAGGAGGGGTGATTTGGCTTGGTGTGGAGGGGGAGGAAAAGAGAGGGGTGGGTGGAGGGGAGGGTGATGAAAAGAGAGGAGGGGTGGAGGGGAGGGTGAATTTTGAGGGATGGGAATATTAGGAGAGGGAGGGGCATCACGGTCTGGCTGGTCTGGGGTGGAGGGGGATTTTGGGGAAGGTTGGGGAGAGGAGGTTTGGGTGGGAGTGGGGGATAGGGGACGAGGCTGACGTCGATGACGTAGTAGACATTGTAGTCTGCGCTCAGCCCCTAAATGATGGATACAAATTTTTAATATTTTTTTTTTTGGTTTGGTAAAAAATTGACACAACCAAAAAATTTAATAAAAAAAGCGCAATACGGAAAACATGGACACGCAGGTATGTCCTAAATAAAGAAACAGGGCTAGATGGAAAACATGCACACGCAGGTATGTCCTAAATAAAGAAACAGGGCTAGACAGAAAACAGGCATATGCAGGTATGTCCTAAATAAAGAAACATGGCTAGACGGAAAACAGGCACATGCAGGTATGTCCTAAATAAAGAAACAGGGCTAGACGGAAAACAGGCACACGCAGGTATGTCCTAAATAAAGAAACAGGGCTAGACAGAAAACAGGCACACGCAGGTATGTCCTAAATAAAGAAACAGGGCTAGACGGAAAACAGGCACACGCAGGTATGTCCTAAATAAAGAAACAGGGCTAGATGGAAAACAGGCACATGCAGGTATGTCCTAAATAAAGAAACAGGGCTAGATGGAAAACAGGCACACGCAGGTATGCTTACATTTAAAATGTTAAAAAAATACACTTACTTTCGCTAATTTGCTGACGCGAATTGGCCAAAAGGCGTGGGGATCTGCGGTGGAGATCAGACCAGCGCCTTTCGAGCTGGCCGATATTGCGGCGGTAGCCCAAGTTATGCAGGCGGTGCCGCACCTCCGCATAGGCGACCCACTTGCGGAGGTTAGTGATGGGGGTCGGATGCTCCGTGATTCTCCGGTCCATCACATCTGTGAGTACCAGGAGTTCTCTGCGAGTAAATGCTGCTGCTCTCATGATGGCAATGATTTTTTCAACACAAAACAGTTTTAATAAAGGTCCAAGAAAATTTTGATTGGCTAATGTACTTTGAAAATTAACAGAAAGCATTGTATTGGTTATTGTATGAGTCATGTGACCTACACCCTCACAAATATAATGTGAGTTATGATAGGCTTGATGCAGTGACATGCGTAAGCTAATTTAAATATTATTAATAAAGATGAAAAATCTGCATATAAACTAACGCAAAACAATAGTAGCATTAAAACAAACTTTAAAATTTGAAAAACCATCCCCTTGGTACAAACGTACGTATTCTGCAGAAGGAATGACACACACGAACAATAATAAAGTTTATTGAGAGTGAAAAAAAAACAGATTGCAAAGATGTGAATACCAATTAAGCTAATGAATATACTGATTGCTATTAATCGATTCAAGTATGTTTGCAGAATGAAATAGCAGGCAATCGAAAAATGACAGGCCCACTTCCGGATTTGACTTGTGCGAGCGTTCCCTGCAACCAAAGAGGAGACGGACGGTCGCTATTTAGAACGTTCGCTAGCTAGAGGAGGGGTTGGGAGACTATGGGGCGGAAGATTAGCTGTGAGCGAACATATGAGCAAGCGCTTGAACTTACATTTTTTCGCTCGTACGCCGAACGAACGAACGGCCACTTGCGTCCGGCTCTGAATCAGGCCCTGAGGCGGCACTCCTAGGTTTGGTGATAAAGTGTATTTAGATAATCCACATCGTAAGTACAGATAAAGTTGACCTTTTCAACAGAACTGTGAATATGCAAACAAGTGAAAAAGACAGTGGACCTCATTCAGAGTCGGTCGTAAATGGCTGCTCGGTCGTACGCATCCGATGTTTCCAAACCACGCATGCACACGGTTAGTTGTGCGCATGTGTGTACGAGGCTTTGTGATCCAAAATGCTGTAGATCGTACGGCTTACGAGGAGGAACTGGTTTCCGAGATTTGATTGACATGAAAGGCCGTTTGTGGGTGTTGACGGGGTGGTGGTCTGAAGACGAAGGTTTACCTCAGCATTTTGAGGGCGTTTTAGGGACATACATAAATTACCTGCTACGACTGACATAGAAGGCCAGAAGTAGTAAAACGTCACTCTGTGAGCAGGTTCGAGGCCTGGCTGATCATACAGCTTGAGGTTGGGTACGTGCTCTTGCAAGCCCCAGAGTACAATTGATACTATCGAATGTTAGTGATGTTAGGATTGATGTTTCTATTTTGAGCCACACAATGCAAGCAGCTAATAATCATTTGTTGAAGCTAATAACACTGCTAATTGGCTTGTAATTGATTCAGCTGCGTTAACATTAGTGAATAATAAGAATAAATAAATTTCATGGGGATGGCTTATTCTATGCGTTTTTTTGTTAATTTTAACATGCATTTAACAACAACACAACATTATTGTTCCAAAATCCGGGTTTAAAATCTTTTTTTATTAACAAACGCACTACCAGTCAAACATCAGCATGAACTAAATGACATTTGAACAATAAAGTTTTAAGACCAATTGAAAGGGTGGAAAAAAAAGCCAACAACACTTTAGAACACTAATTACATAATTGTCAACAAGCTAGTAACAAGCTGATCGTAGAGCATGGAAACATGACATATGGGCATCAACACAACACAAGCGGCCGCAACCATCAGAAGAAAATTAACATACAACGAATGACAACGATTGACTCGATCACTAGCTGCTATGACTCGCTAGCTAGAGGAGGTGCATTGTTCACGTATGGGCAGGGCCAGATTAATAATGGGGCTGATGGAGCTACAGCTCCAGGCCCACCATCAGAATAGGCCAGCACAGAAGGATCTGCAGTGTGTGCTTAGACATTTTTTTCTTCCCTTCCACAGCGGCCTGCCAGTTGCTGTCCGTGGCCCCGCACCCCCAGCCGCGCACCCACCTCTCTCGCACCTGCAGCACTGGTGGCTCAAAAGCATGATGGCGATGTATAGAGGGCTTTAATCCAATCACCATTAACGCACAGTCAATCAATCAGTGGTGGCGGCGCCACCTCCGTGCCACGTGACGCACTGCGAGTCACATGTACTGTAGGTGCCACCCGCCACAACCGCACCGGTATCCTGAAGCAGGCAAGCAACCCGGCTGTCGTATGTCCACCAGCACGGGCAGGCTCAGCAGCTCCTCGTGATGGCAGCCTGGCAGGCGGCAGCAGCAATCCTAAGGTAAGGTGCTGCTTGTCATTACTGCTGACCAGGCTGCTGCTGTATAGTAGTGTATATTTTTATACAGAACGCAGAGTCAGTTATGAAAGTTTCTGAATTATATATAAATACATATTTTGAGTTTACACCAAGTATTCATAATATATACACACAGTTATACTTTATATATGTATATACACTGTGTGTGTATAATATATATATATATATATATATATACACACACATAAAGTGTGTGTTTATATTAGGGGTGAGCGGGTTCGGATTTCTGAAATCCGAACCACCCGAGCCCCCCCGATCCGAGGCCGATCCGAGTCAGGCTCGACTTTTCCCGCCTGACTCGGATCTGAAATCGAGGCAAAACGTCATCATCCCGCCTTCCGGGTCTCGCGGGTTTTGGATTCTCACTCGGCTGTGGACAGTGAAGAGGGAGGGTGGGAGTTAGGGCTGGCTGAGCTGTGTAGTGTAGTGTAGTGTTGTGCTGTGCTGCTGTTGTCCATAGGGGCTGTGTCCACTCCTCCAAAGTCCATTGGGGCTGGCTGTGTTGTGCTGTGCTGCTGTTGTCCAAAGGGGCTGTGTCCACTCCTCCAAAGTCCATTGGGGCTGGCTGTGTTGTGCTGTGCTGCTGTTGTCCAAAGGGGCTGTGTCCACTCCTCCAAAGTTCATAGGGGCTGGCTGGACAGTGTTGTGCAGTCAGTTGTCCATAGGGGCTGTGTCCACTCCAAAGTCCTGTGCAGTGTCCCAGTCCTAAAGGAGTGCTGTAGTGTTGTCCAGGGGGTGCTCTGTCCATCAGGGGTGCTCCCTCCAAGTGCAAAAAAAATAAATATTTGTTCTGTGTTTGTGAATTGTGTGCGCAGTAGCCTCACGTGCATCAACAAAGTAGTGCCAAGCGTGCGCCTGTGTCATAAGTAAAGGGCCGGCTGGCTTGACCTTTAAAGGGTGCTGTAACCCCCAATGTGCACATCAAACAAAATAAAAAAATATTTTCTGTGTTTGTGATTTGTGTGCACTGTGGCTGCACGTACATCAACAAAGGAGCAGCGCCAAGCATGCGCCTGTGTCCCATAAGTAAAGGGCTGGCTGGCTTGTCCGTTAAAGGGTGCTGTAAACCCAAAGAGCACTCCAAACAAAATTAAAAAATATATTTTTTTTGTGTTTGTGAATTGTGTGCGCAGTAGCAGCACGAGCATCAACAAAGTAGTGCCAAGCGTGCGCCTCTGTCATAAGTAAAGGGCTGGCTGGCTTGTCCGTTAAAGGGTGCTGTAACCCCCAAAGGGCACTCCAAACAAAATTAAAAAAAAAATTCTGTGTTTGTGAATTGTGTGCACTGTGGCTGCACATGCATCAACAAAGGACCAGCTCCAAGCGTGCGCCTGTGTCCCATAAGTAAAGAGCAGGCTGGCTCATTTCTTAAAGGGTGGTGTAACCCACAAAGTGCACTACTCTCCAGCAAAAAAAAAAATATTTTCTGTGTTTGTGTATGCCTTAGCCGCACGTATACATCAATATAACATAAATGGAGGACCAAACTTTCTCCGATAAAAATAAAATAGGGAAAGATCAAGAACCACTTCCTCCTAGTGCTGTTGCTGCTGCTGGGAGTTGTTCATCATCCCAGAGAGGAAGAAGGAACACCACTACTTTTACTAAACAATTGACCCTCCAACAGTCCCTAGCGAGGAGTATGAAGTACGACAGCAGTCATCCTGAAGAAAAACGTATAACTGAGGCCTTGACTGATATGTTGGTGTTAGACGTGTTAGACGTGCGTCAGGTATCTGCCATTAGTGCAGTGGGATTTAGACAATTGATGGAGGTAGTGTGTCCCCAGTTCCAAATCCCATCTAGATTCCACCTGCATCCTCAAAGCAGCAGCGACAAGCGTGCGTCTGTCTGTTAAAGGGTGGTGTAACCCTCAAAGTGCGCTCCACAAACAATAAAAAAATTCTTCTTTTTTTTCTCTTTGTGAATTGTGTGGGCTGTTGCCACACCTGCATCCTCAAAGCAGCAGCGACAAGAGTGCATCTTTCTGTTAAAGGGTGGTGTAACCCTCAAAGTGCTCCAAAAAAAAACAACAATTTTTTTTTTGTTTGTGACTTGTGTGCGATGTAGTCACACCTGCATCAACACAGTAGCAGTGCCAAGCGTGCGCCTGTGTCATAAGTCAAGGGCCGGTTTGGACATCTGGTCCAGACTGAAGGACGTGCCAACAATTTCTGACAAGTCTACTGTCACTGCATATGATACTGTCCTCAAAGCAGCAGCGACAAGCGTGCATCTGTCTGTTAAAGGGTGGTGTTACCCCCAAAGTGCGCTCCAACATAATAAAATAATCTTCTTTTTTTGTGTGTGAAATGTATGCGCAGTAGCCGCACCTGCATCCTCAAAGCAGCAGCGACAAGCGTGCGTCTGTCTGTTAAAGGGTGGTGTAACCCTCAAAGTGCACTCCACAAAATATAAAAAATTTTTCTTTTTTTTCTGTCTTTGTGAATTGTGTGGGCTATAGCCGCACCTGCATCCTCAAAGCAGCAGCGACAAGCGTGCATCTGTCTGTTAAATGATTACATCGGTGACAGCATCCAAGTAGGCATGTCAGACAGTCCGTACCTGTACTGGCAGGAAAAAGAGGCAATTTGGAGGCCCCTGTACAAACTGGCTCTATTTTACCTGAGTTGCCCCCCTCCAGTGTGTACTCTGAAAGAGTGTTTAGTGCAGCCGGGAACCTTGTCAGCGAAAGGCGTAGGAGGTTGCTTCCACAAAATGTGGAAAAGATGATGTTCATAAAAATGAATTATCAACTCTTCCAGGGAGACCAGCCTCCAGAACGTACAGAGGGACCTGTGGTGGTGGATTCCAGTGGGTACGAGTTAATAGTCTGTGAGGATGAGAATGTACACAACACTGAAGAGGGTGAGGAATCGGTGGATGAGGACGACATCTTGCCTCCATAGAGCCAGTTTGTGCAGGGACAGATTAATTGCCAGCTTGTTTTGTGGGGGCCCAAATGAACCAATCATTTCAGCCACAGTCGTGTGGCAGACCCTGGCGCTGAAATGATTGGTTTGTTAAAGTGTGCATGTCCTGTTTATACAACATAAGTGTGGGTGGGAGGGCCCAAGGACAATTCCATCTTGCACCTCTTTTTTTTCTTTGCATTATGTACTGTTTGGGGCCTAGTTTTTCAAACTGCCGTCCTGTCTGCCACTGCAGTGCCACTCCTAGATGGGCCACGTGTTGATGCCGCCCACTTGTGTCGCTTAGCATAGCCTTTTGGTCATAAAAACATTACTGTGAGGTGTGAGGTGTTCATAATAGACTGGAAACAAGTGGAAATTAAGGTTATTGAGGTTAATAATAGCATAGGAGCAGAAAAACCAACACATTCTGTGATTTTAGCTGTTTTTATTCTTTTTTCCAAAAAAATACAGATCCAAAACACAAAACCCACAACCCAAAACACGGAAGGGTGGTTTTGGCAAAACCAATCCAGATCCAAAACACGAAGAAAGATCCAGATCCAAAACCAAAACACAAAACACGAAAAGTGGCCCGTGCACACCCCTAGTTTATATATATATATACACTGTATAAATATATATGTATACTGTGTGTGTGTGTATATATTATATATATATATATATATACACACACACAATTTATATTTTGTATATATATCTATATATACACACAATATATAAATTGTGTGTGTGTATGTATATACACACACACACCTATATATAAATATATATATATATATATATATATATATATAATATATACTGTATATTAGGGGTGTGCACCGGCCACTTTTGTGTTTTGGTTTTGGATCTGGATCTTTCTTCGTGTTTTGGATCTGGATTGGTTTTGCCAAAACCACCCTTCCGTGAATTGTCCTTGGGCCCTCCCACCCACCCTTATGTTGTATAAACAGGACATGCACACTTTAACAAACCAAACATTTCAGCGCCAGGGTCTGCCACACGACTGTGGCTGAAATGATTGGTTCATTTGGGCCCCCACAAAACAAGCTGGCAATTAATCTGTCCCTGCACAAACTGGCTCTACGGAGGCAAGATGTCGTCCTCATCCTCCTCATCCACCGATTCCTCACCCTCTTCAGTGTTGTGTACATCCTCATCCTCACAGAGTATTAATTCGTCCCCGCTGGAATCCACAACCACAGGTCCCTCTTTACGTTCTGGAGGCTGGTCTCCCTGGAAGAGTTGATAATTCATTTTATGAACATCATTTTCTCCACATTTTGTGGAAGCAACCTCCTACGCCTTTCGCTGACAAGGTTCCCGGCTGCACTAAACACTCTTTCGGAGTACACACTGGAGGGGGGGCAACTCAGGTAAAATAGAGCCAGTTTGTACAGGGTCCTCCAAATAGCTTCTTTTTCCTGCCAGTACAGGTAGGGACTGTCTGACATGCCTACTTGGATACTGTCACCGATGTAATCCTTTAACAGACAGACGCACGCTTGTCGCTGCTGTTTTGAGGATGCAAGTGCGGCTACAGCCCACACAATTCACAAAGACAGAAAAAAAAAGAAGAATACTTTTATTGTTTGTGGAGCGCACTTTGAGGGTTACACCACCCTTTAACAGACAGACGCACGCTTGTCGCTGCTGCTTTGAGGATGCAAGTGCGGCTACAGCCCACACAATTCACAAAGACAGAAAAAAGAAGAAGAATATTTTCATTGTTTGTGTAGCACACTTTGAGGGTGTCACCACCCTTTAACAGACAGATGCACGCTTGTCGCTGCTGCTTTGAGGATGCAAGTGCTGCTACAGCCCACACAATTCACAAAGACAGAAAAAAAAGAAGAATATTTTTATTGTTTGTGTAGCACACTTTGAGGGTGTCACCACCCTTTAACAGACAGACGCACGCTTGTCGCTGCTGCTTTGAGGATGCAAGTGCGGCTACATCGCACACAAGTCACAAACACATTAAAAAAATAGTTTTTTATTTTTTGGAGCACTTTGAGAGTTACACCACCCTTTAACAGACAGACGCACGCTTGTCGCTGCTGCTTTGAGGATGCAAGTGCGGCTACAGCCCACACAATTCACAAAGACAGAAAAAAAAAGAACAATATTTTTATTGTTTGTGGAGCACACTTTGAGGGTGTCACCACCCTTTAACAGACAGACGCACGCTTGTCGCTGCTGCTTTGAGGACAGGATCATATGCAGTGACAGTAGACTTGTCAGAAATTGTTGGCACGTCCTTCAGTCTGGACCAGATGTCCAAACCAGCCCTTGACTTATGACACAGGCGCACGCTTGGCGCTGCTACTATGTTGATGCACGTGCGGCTACATCGCACACAAGTCCCAAACACATTAAAAAAATTGTTTTTTATTTTTTGGAGCACTTTGAGGGTTACACCACCCTTTAACAGACAGAAGCACGCTTGTCGCTGCTGCTTTGAGGATGCAAGTGCGGCTACAGCCCACACAATTCACAAAGAAAGAAAAAAGAAGAATATTTTTATTGTTTGTGTAGCACACTTTGAGGGTGTCACCACCCTTTAACAGACAGACGCACGCTTGTCGCTGCTGCTTTGAGGACAGGATCATATGCAGTGACAGTAGACTTGTCAGAAATTGTTGGCACGTCCTTCAGTCCGGACCAGATGTCCAAACCAGCCCTTGACTTATGACACAGGCGCACGCTTGGCGCTGCTACTATGTTGATGCACGTGCGGCTACATCGCACACAAGTCCCAAACACATTAAAAAAATTGTTTTTTATTTTTTGGAGCACTTTGAGGGTTACACCACCCTTTAACAGACAGAAGCACGCTTGTCGCTGCTGCTTTGAGGATGCAAGTGCGGCTACAGCCCACACAATTCACAAAGAAAGAAAAAAGAAGAATATTTTTATTGTTTGTGTAGCACACTTTGAGGGTGTCACCACCCTTTAACAGACAGACGCACGCTTGTCGCTGCTGCTTTGAGGACAGGATCATATGCAGTGACAGTAGACTTGTCAGAAATTGTTGGCACGTCCTTCAGTCCGGACCAGATGTCCAAACCAGCCCTTGACTTATGACACAGGCGCACGCTTGGCGCTGCTACTATGTTGATGCACGTGCGGCTACATCGCACACAAGTCCCAAACACATTAAAAAAATTGTTTTTTATTTTTTGGAGCACTTTGAGGGTTACACCACCCTTTAACAGACAGACGCACGCTTGTCGCTGCTGCTTTGAGGATGCAAGTGCGGCTACAGCCCACACAATTCACAAAGAAAGAAAAAAGAAGAATATTTTTATTGTTTGTGTAGCACACTTTGAGGGTGTCACCACCCTTTAACAGACAGATGCACGCTTGTCGCTGCTGCTTTGAGGATGCAAGTGCGGCTACAGCCCACACAATTCACAAAGACAGGAAAAAAAAGAACAATATTTTTATTGTTTGTGTAGCACACTTTGAGGGTGTCACCACCTTTTAACAGACAGACGCACGCTTGTCGCTGCTGCTTTAAGGATGCAGGTGCGGCTACTGCCCACACATTTCACAAAGACAGAAAAAAACAGAACAATTTTTTTATTGTTTGTGTAGCACACTTTGAGGGTATCACCACCCTTTAACAGACAGATGCACGCTTGTCGCTGCTGCTTTAAGGATGCAGGTGCGGCTACAGCCCACACATTTCACAAAGACAGAAAAAAAAAGAACAATATTTTTATTGTTTGTGTAGCACACTTTGAGGGTGTCACCACCCTTTAACAGACAGACGCATGCTTGTTGCTGCTGCTTTAAGGATGCAAGTTCGGCTACAGCCCACACAATTCACAAAGACAGAAAAAAGAAGAAGAATATTTTTATTGTTTGTGGAGCGCACTTTGAGAGTTACACCATCCTTTAACAGACAGACGCATGCTTGTTGCTGCTGCTTTGAGGATGCAGGTGGAATCTAGACGGGATTTGGAACCGAGGACACACTACCTCCATCAATTGTCTAAATCCCACTGCACTAATGGCGGATACCGGACGCACGTTTAACACCAACATAGCAGTCAAGGCCTCAGTTATACGTTTTTCTTCAGGATGACTGCTGTCGTACATCATCCTCATTGCTAGGGACTGTTGGAGGGTCAATTGTTTAGTAAAAGTAGTGATGTTCCTACTTCCTCTCTGGGATGATGAACAACTCCCAGCAGCAGCAACAGCACAAGGAGGAAGTGGTTCTTGATCTTTCCCTATTTTTTTTTATAGGAGAAAGTTTGGTCCTCCATTTATGTTATATTGATATATACGTGCGGCTAAAGCGCACACAAACACAGAAAATATTTTTTTATTTTTGCTGGAGAGTAGTGCACTTTGTGGGTTACACCACCCTTTAAGAAATGAGCCAGCCGGCTCTTTACTTATGGGACACAGGCGCACGCTTGGCGCTGCTCCTTTGTTGATGCATGTGCAGCCACAGCGCACACAATTCACAAACACAGAAAATATTTTTTTTTTTGGTTTGGACTGGAGTGTACTTTGGGGGTTACAGCACCCTTTAACGGTGAAGCCAGCTGGCCCTTTACTTATGACACAGGCGCACGCTTGGCACTACTTTGTTGATGCACGTGCGGCTACTGCGCACACAATTCACAAACACAGAAAATAATTTTGTTTTGGTTTGGAGTGTAGTTTGGGGGTTACAGCACCCTTTAATGGTCAAGCCAGCCGGCCCTTTACTTATGACACAGGCGCACGCTTGGCACTACTTAGTTGATGCACGTGCGGCTACTGCGCACACAATTCACAAACACAGAAAATATTTTTTTTTTTGGTTTGGACTGGAGTGTACTTTGGGGGTTACAGCACCCTTTAACGGTCAAGCCAGCCGGCCCTTTACTTATGTCACAGGCGCATGCTTGGCACTACTTTGTTGATGCACGTGCGGCTACTGCGCACACAATTCACAAACACACAAAAAATATTATTTTTTTGCACTTGGGGGGAGCACCCCTGATGGACAGAGCACCCCCTGGACAACACTACAGCACCCCTTTAGGACTGGGACACTGCACAGGACTTTGGAGTGGACACAGCCCCTATGGAGAACTGACTGCACAGCACAACACAGCCAGCCCCTATGGACTTTGAAGTAGTGGACAACAGCAGCACAGCGCAGCACAGCACAGCACAACACTACTCTGCACTACACTACCCTACACTACACAGCCCAGCCAGCCCCTCTCCCACCCTCCCTCTTCACTGTCCACAGCCGAGTGAGAAAATGGCGCAGACGCGGGTACCTTATATAGGATCCAAAACCCGCAAGACTCGGAAGGCGGGATGATGACGTTTTGCCTCGATTTCAGATCCGAGTCAGGCGGGAAAAGTTGAGCCTGACTCGGATCTGCCTCGGATCGGGGGGGGCTCGGGGGGGTTCGGATTTCAGAAATCCGAACCCGCTCACCCCTAATATATATATATATATATATATATATATACACACATACGCTGTGTATGTGTGCATAATATATCATAATATATGTAGTGTATTCATATATATAATTATATATATATATATATAGTACATATGTATATATGTATTTTTATGTATATATATAATAAAAAAAAATATGTATGTGTTTATATATAATATAGCATTGGTGCTATATTAAGGATCATTGATCTTGGCAAGCACCGCAAAGCTGCCTTTTTGTGATGTGAGTGCAGGACTTTTGTGGGTATATATATATATATATATATATATATATAAATAATATATATGTGTATATATATATATATATTAGGGATGAGCGGGTTCGGTTCCCTGAGAACCGAACCCACCCGAACTTCAGGGATCCGGGGCGATCCGAGCCCAAGCTCGGATCTCCCTGTCTGCCCTGGATCTCTCTCCCGAGGCAAAACCTCGAGATCTGCTGTCGGATCTCGAGGTTTTGCCTCGAGCGGCCATTTAAAAAAAATGCCTTTGCCTTTAATGGGCAAAGTGCTGATTGGCTGACAGAGCCGTCTGTCATGGCTCTCAGCCAATCAGCATTATGGTGCTCATTTGCATGTAGCACGGACTCGTGAGATCCGTGCTACATGCATCTTTGTGATTGACTGTGACACAGAGCACAGATGGGTCAGTGAGACCCGTCTGTGCTGCTGTGTATTTCAATAACACAGATGCACGCCTGAACCAGGAGATCCGTGCTACTTGCCTCTGTGTCATTGACACAGAGCACTGACGGGTCCGTGAGACCCGTCTGTACTGCTGTGGTAAAAAAAAAAATACCTGTGTAAAAAAAGAAAAAAATGGCGTGCACCCCCCCAAAAAAGAGCAACCAGCCCCGGGCATTAGTGACCCAGTGCTGGGTGTGCTTAAATACAGGGGACAAACGACATAGGGGTCCCCTGTACTTAAGCACAACCAGCACCAGGCTAGTCAGAACCAGCGCTGGTTGCCAAAATGCGTATTCTGCACAACTAGCTCTGGGCTCTGATCCGGTCCTGGTTCTGGAAATACAGGGTGAACTACAGGTGAACTACAGGTGAACTACAGGTACTAGTGGGCCCTTAATGCCCTGCATGCTGGTACTTGTGGTTCTCCAAGTACCAGCATGCGGGGCAGGCTAGCTGGGACTTGCAGTTCTACTTATAAAGACAATGTTTGATATTCTTTATTTACACCACACAATCAACCCACCACCCACCACCACCAGGGGTAGCGGGGATAGCCCTGGGCTATCAGCCTGGGCCTGGGGTGCCCTGGAGAGGGTGACCCCTTTATTGGGGGGTCCCCAGCTCTCCAGGGATCCCTGGCCTGGGCTGACTAGTGGTCAGGGCTGATGCTGTGGCTGGGGGGCCCGGTGAAAGGGCTCCCCTGGCTGTGGCATCAGCCCCCCGCTAGAAAAAGTCCAGTGCTGGTTCTGGAACATACAGGGGAGCCTACAAATATTTTTCCCCTGTATTTCCAGAACCAGGACCAGATCAGAGCCCAGAGCTGGTTGCGCAGAATACGGGGGACCCCTACGTCGTTTGTCCCCCGTATTTTGGCAACCAGCGCTGGTTCTGACTAGTCCGGTGCTGGTTGTGCTTAAGTACAGGGGACCCCTACGTCATTTGCCCCCTGTATTTAAGCACACGCAGCACTGGGTTACTAATGCCCGGGGCTGGTTGCTCTTTTTTGGGGGGTGCACGCCATTTTTTTCTTTTTTTACACAGGTTTTTTTTTTTTTTTACCACAGCAGCACAGACTGGTCTCACGGACCTGTCATTGCTCTGTGCCAATCACACAGATGCATGTAGCATGGATCTCCCGGGTCCGTGCTACATGCAAATGGGCACCATAATGCTGATTGGCTTCCTGTCTGCCACTGCAGTGCCACTCCTAGATGGGCCACGTGTTTGTGCCACCCACTTGTGTCGCTTAGCAAAGTCATCCAGCTACCTCGGTGCAACCTTTTGGCCTAAAAACAATATTGTGAGGTGTGAGGTTTTCAGAATAGAGTGGAAATGAGTGGAAATTAATGTTATTGGGGTTATTAATAGCGTAGGAATAAAAAAAGGCCCATTTTATGTGATTTTAGCGTTTTTTTAATATTTTTTAAGAAAAAATCCAGATCCAAAACACAAAACCCAGAACCCAAAACACGGAAGGGTGGTTTTAGCAAAACCAATCCAGATCCAAAACACGAAGAAAGATCCAGATCCAAAACCAAAACACAAAACACGAAAAGTGGCTGGTGCACACCCCTAATATATATATATATATAGAGAGAGAGAGAGAGAGAGAGAGAGAGAGAGAGAGAGAGAGAGAGAGAGAGAGAGCGAGCATGTTTGATTTTTGGATGTCTGAAACTATGGCAAATAAAAGTGCAATATTTGAATGAGATAGGAAGGGGCAGATGCAAGATTCAATTTTTTGTCAGGGTACATACAAACATAATAATTACCAAGCTAAATACCAACACTGGGCCAACAATGGTGCAGCAGGATTCCAATCACACTCTTTGTTTACAGCTTGCTTGTAGTGTGGATGGTCCATGTCGCCTGAATCACGTTAGACCTATGATGTCGTCATGTGCAATGAAGTAGCACCATGGTAGGTCTGGTGTGGTTATTAAGTATTATGTCTGTATGCATCCTGTAAAAAACTTGGATCTTGCAACTGTATCTGTCAGTCTATCTATCTATTTATCTATCTGTCTATCGACCGCAGTCCACAGGGGGACTACGGTCTGACCCCTATGTACCAAATTCCAAAAAACATACCTTTTTACAGTCTGGCCCCATACTTATGGAGCCATTTTTGCAGTCACAGTTTGCATATATTATTTGTATTTAATATTAATAATGTGTATATTAAGTAATATGCAGATCACATATTTTATATTAGTTATTATGTTTTCATGTTCTGCACCTTTTACTTTGTTCAAAGGTAAATATTGGAAAACTAGCAATTTTCAGGTATGTTTCTGTTAAAGCACCGTATTAATAAAAATTGCTGCATTTTATTAAAAAACCATAGTTTGTATTTTTTTTATAAAGAATAGGTGGTGTATGCTTCATATAATCAAAGAGGGGAGAGAGATTGAGATGGTTGAATGTAGGTGGGTAGCTGTGCTTCATGGTGCTAGCCACTCCCCATGGCACAGACCACACCCCCACATCACTGGTCACACTCCCATATCAGTGGCCCCATCACCTAGCAACCACTGATGCCCATTGGACCTCGTCATTGGGGGGCATAGCACTGTGACAGAATATGTGATAGTGTGAATACAAAAATCTAGTGCAAAACAATGTGTACCTGTCAATATAATCAACATATATGTAATACAAATATTAAATATGTATCTGTGTCTAGTGTTGTGTTTAAAGCAGTGTGACAAAGAAATATTATGGACTGATCAGAGTATCTATCATAACTATGTGACTGTTGAGGTATATTACTGACAATATATAGCATATATTATTTAATACGATATGAGTCACAACAAAGTCTCCTACATCTCTGTTTGATATGTTACATATTTATCTGTACTTATGATTTGGATTTTCTAAATAACTTTGTTATCACCAAACCTAGGAGTGCCGCCACAGTTCCTTACTTTTGCTGTGTGACTGCATGGCTATAGGATACTTCTGTTTATGCTTAATTAGGTGGGCACCCTAGCTTGCACACTTGTCCAGAGTGTCGAACAAAATGACTTCTTTTTATATATATATATAAAAAATAAGTCACTTAATGTCCAGTACTCCCTCCAGCAGCCACAGCATGCTCTGGTGCCTTTCCAAGTGTTAATGTATATCCCAGTGTGTACGGATGGCACTCAAGGTCCCAGCAATGTTAATAAAACAGGCAACGCTAGTTTTGCAATAACAAACATTTCAGAGCTAGAAGCTGTTTTTATCAAACATGAATACATATAATTAAGAAAACATATAAAGACCTGAGTGAGCTTCTCTGGTGTCTTTTCAATTCAAGCCCTCGCTTCCACCTACCACCCAGTTACACCAACCCAGTTGCAAGTGCAGATAGTACTGTGATATACTGTATACAACTCTGATAGCATACGCACTGCCACCTTCCCATTTTTGTGACCGCCATACAATACTAAGAGCATTTTTGTGGTCACAATACACTGCTGAGAGCATTTTTTTGGCCGCCATACAATAGAGAGATTTCTATGACAACCATACACTGCAGAGCCCTTTTTTTGTGACAGTGATATAATACAGAGGGCATGTCAATGATCACCATATAATATAGAGAGCCAAAGCATTACCACTATCCAATACAAGTAGTTTTGAGACTGCCACACAATATTATCACCTCATCCTAAAAAATCCCTCCTAAAAATCATTAACTCCTCCAGGATTATCATAGTAGCCCCATTCAACATAATTGATCCCCAATATAAAAACATTCCCTTCTCCCTGTCATCAATTCCATTCACATTTATTACCTCCCTCTGACTGATAAAAACCCTTCATGTTAATTAACCCCTAAAAAGCATTATCCCTTCGTCTTAACCCACCCTCATTGTAAAACCCATGCACAACTTACTTAATTATACTTAGAAACATCCTCAATGATAACTATTACCCCCCTTTTTCCATCGCATTCCATCCCAGCCCCCTAACTCTACTTACCTGTCACTGTTCTTCTCTCACTGTGACTCTCTAACCACTAGGGAGGAGACAGGACTCATTGCAGCCATGGGTTGCATGGTCCCTGCAGTGTACAGCCATTGGATGAAGTAACTCGCAGTTGCAATACCTGCATCCCACTCTCCTCCGCTCGCTGCCGTAGCATCTGACCCTCCCACTCTACAGCACCCAACCTCTCGCCCACTCACTGCCACAGCACCCAACCCAACCTCCTTCCCCACTTGTGGATGTAGCACTTGAACCCCCCACACGGGCACTAAAAAAAAACAGTGGTGGCAGGCATGATATGCATGAAACAGTGATTGAAAAACTATTAAACTATTTTATCTAAAGCTAATCTGTATGTGAAACTACTTATTTTCTCAAGGATAAACCTCCATGCATGTGCACATGCCTGACATTGGTCTACATTATAAACCCCAAAGCTACTGCAGGCTGGTGCTTGTGTGCAAGAAATGGTCATTAGTGCGGTCAGCAGAGGTTGCAGCAGTATAGCAGCAAAGCACAGCACCAGCAGCAGGCAGGCGCCAGGCTCCCTAGGGCCACTGGGCTGTAGGCGGCCACCTGTACTGAGTTGTTAGTAATCCGACTTTTCTGTGGGGTAAACAATGCTGAAGAAGCTGGTTATCTTAAAAGTCTGTTTAAGGTGCCAACACACATAGTGATATTTTACCCAATTTTGCCGATTTCGACAAATCATGATGACAAATCGTATAAAATATGTCCAAATCGTGAGATGCCAATGCGCGTCCTTGATCGTCGTACATCTCATCTTCAGATCTGTCATGCTGTAGGGCAGATTTGCCAATCTTGGACATGATGTGGTGCCGAACGTGAGTACTTTTTACTCACAATGTATCTCACATTTCATAGTCACGGAATTTGACGGACAGGACCCTGTACACGCCCATTCGCCATCTTGTGCAACATCGTGGATAGAAGGAGAAGGACACACGATTGAGAGCCTGCACACCTGAAGGCTGGATTTCAGCACTTTGGTGAGTATTGGTACTGTATTAATGCAATCCCACTGCCCTCCAATGAGTGCCACCCACCTACCCACCAATGTGTGCCACCCACCTATAAATGCATGACCCAGCCACTGCCCACTGAAATGAGGTGGGCAGTAACTGGGTCATGCATTAACCTCCCATGCCCACCAATGTGTGCCACCCACCTACCCACCAATGTGTGCCACCCACTTAAAAATACATGACCCAGCCACCGCCCACCGGAATGAGGTGGGCTGTGGCTGGGTTATTGATTTATTCTCCCATGATCACCAATGTGTGCCACCCACCTACCCACCAATGTATGCCACCCACCTATAAATGCATGACCCAGCCACCACCAGCTGGAATGAGGCGGGCGGTGGCTGGGTCATGCATTAACCTCCCATGCCCACCAATGTGTGCCACCCAACTATAAATGCATGACCCAGCCACCACCTGCCAGAATGAGGCAGGCAGTGGCTGGGTCATGCATTAACCTCCCATGCCCACCAGTGTGTGCCACCCACCTACGCACTCACTGCCCACCAATGTCATGGACCACCTAATAAATAACTAGAAAATATGAAAACACTCCAAATATATTAAAATTTCAAAAAGAAATATATTATAACAAGATAAACAAATACATTACAAAAACATAAACAATTCTATTACAATAACATAAAATATATTTCAACAGCATAATCAAATATATTACCTTTGTTTATGTTACTGTAATATATTTGTTTATGATGTTGTAATATAACATCATAAACAATTGTATTGCAACAACATAAACAAATCTATTACATCAGCAGACATATATTAAAAACCTGTAAAAAAAATTTTAAATACAAATGAAAACACATTACATTCCTGTAAAAAAAAAGAAATCAAAACACATTACATTCCTGCAAAAAAAGAAAACATTACAATACAAATAAAAACACATTACATACCTGTAAAAGAAAAATATATTAAAATACCATAACAAACATATTAAAATTCTGTAAAAAAACATATTAAAACATTAAAACATTTAACATTAACAACATTAAAAATCACAAAACAATGTACAATTATAGCTAAAAATGTATATGTCCATATTTTTCTTCTTCCTAGGAATGTCGATTGATAGTGAGTGAGAGTTTGTGACTGGATTCCTCGAGATCCTACATTCCAAAGAGTGTCTATGGTGGATAAGCTGTAGACAATACAATAATAAGTCTCAAAAATTGGCAGCTTTGGAGGTGTTGTTGGAGTACACCAAAAAGTATATTGCGGATGCAACCCTCAAAACAGTCCGCCTGAAAGTCCAGAACTTGCATACGGTGTACATCAAGGAGAAGACAAACGTGGACGAATCAAAAAGGTCCGGAGCGAGCACCAATGACGTGCATCATCCAACGCTGTGGTACTATAGCGTGATAAGCTTCATCAGCAATCAGGAGCCACAACGCCAGTCTGTCATCCTGATGGCCGAGTGAGAGGGAGAAGAGGAGGTGGCAGAAGTGAGTGGACCATCAGAGGAGATTTTGGTAAGTTGCAACACAGTTCATAAACCAAAACCTTTTTTTTTTAATAATTCCAAATGTCCATTGTAGTCAGTTAGGTCACAGACAGTCCTCCTGCCATGGCACCGCACCTGGTCCATTGAAATAGGCCATATCCTCCTCCCTTACTTCTTTGGCACGTGCGGTTGATGTTGTTTTGAATTGGAGGTGTACACACTGATGTAAACTGGGCAATCTCCTCCATATGTCCTGCACCTTCTGGTCTAGCTGTAACTGATCCTTGTTGTGTAGTTTTTCTTCGCAGAAAGTTATGCAGCACACAGCACGCCATCACAACCCAGTCTATCTTTTCCACACGTAGGTTTATGGTGGTGTGGAAAATGCAGAAGTGGTTGCTGAGTATTCCAAATGCATTTTCCACAATGTGTTGTGCACGAGATAGACGATAGTTGTAAATCCTCTTCTGTCTGGTCAGGCCCCTCTGTGCAAATGGCTTCATCACATGTTCATGTAAAGCAAAAGCTTGTCTGCAATGAAAACATAATTTAGGCCGTGCTGTGTCTCGTCCAGTTACGGCAAGTTGAGGGTTTTGTTGGTGAGGCTCTGGTAGAATGCCGTCTGTTTAAAGGACCTACCATCTGAAGCATGGCCATTCTTGCCAACATCCACAAACAAAAATTCATAGTTGGCATTCACCACTGCAATGAGAACGATGCTGAAGAAGCCTTTATAGTTGTAGTAATATAATCCGGTGTTGGCAGATGGGCTGATGTGTATGTGTTGTCCATCGATGGCTCCTCCGCAGTTAGGAAACTTCCAACGTTGTTCAAACTCTTCAGCAATGTTTTTCCACTCCTCCACAGTGTTTGGAATCTAAAAAAACAGTAAAAAATGGGTTAAAACATGACTATAATATTTTTTCCTAATTTTTTTTCCTGTATAGACTCCCACCCAAGAGCCTGATATGTCCTCCACGCCGGACCTAAGTTTGATCGGGGACAACGAGGTGGAAATTTCTTCCCCAGTGCCAACAACCATTCAATCACCCACATCATGTTCCGCACTTCCCCAAAGTAAAAAAAAACCAGGGGAAAAAGCAGCAGCAGTTCACAGAGCAGGAGGACATATTTTTGCAACAAGCGGAATGTATCCTTCAGAAACAGTCGGATGACATTGATGATTTCACAGCGGATATCAACAGTAGAATGAGTAAAATGGATGACCCAACAAAGAAAATTACAACAGGCTCATGTATGAGCTATTAATAAGGTCACTAAATAGTAATTTACATGACTTAACTTATATTACAAACCCACTTATGTATTCACCTTCCGCAACCACCTATGTGAGGACCCCCCAGCCCAGTTGGAGGTCACTCCCCCACCCAGTACCCCACCCACAGGCCAGACTATTCATACTGCTCTGCTGGAGGCAGAGGATGATTTGCCCCATTATACGTAACTGTTAGGTATTTTTTTTATTGAACAATACATATGGATTCTGCGCTTCTACATAAATATGGATTGCAATATGGCAGAGAATGAAAAGGTCAAAACCTTGATCTTAAACAATGTTAAACAAAACATTTATTTAAAAAATGTACATTTATTAACAAATACAATTAAACTAAAAAAAAAATTATCTAAAAAAATTAAAAATATTTCCTTAAAATACACATAAAATTATACTGAATATAAACATGCAATATCAGACACTTACTTATAAATAAGGACTTATAGTAGCCTAATCTTAAGCACCTGCTGCAAATGTCACAACTGGATAGTTTTGTGTGGATAATAATGACTGAGGCTCATTGAATTGTCTCTGTGTGAAAGTAGACAGTCAGCTTTTGGCACCTTGGTTTAGGGAAAAAATGTAATTTGCAGCTGAAAATCCTGCTAAGGATATATCTATCCTGTTTCCAAGGTAGTATCAGAAATGTCACTCTGTGTAGTGAGTCGGCCACTGTTATTGTCTTACCTGGACCTGTATGAAATCACAAGTCCCAGCACTCCTGCTGTACGCTATTATTGTTGCCTGTACTATCACCAAATTTTATCACTCCCAATAGGTGCTGCTGTATGGTATACGGTGGTGATTATGCTGATTGGACAAGGTCGCTACACATGGTACAAATAAAGATTGATGGAAGCCGGGGCCACAGTCTGTACTTGTGCCATGTGTGTATTGGCCTGTTCAAACTGGCATCTGACCCACTGTATAACATACAGCAGCCTACCTATAGGGATTAATAAAATTTGGTGATATTGCTGTTTTCTACATTTTATATACATAATGTAAAATTGATAAATTTAAAAAAATATATATATTATTTAATACTGTGCAGTTTTGTTGGCACAGTCTTGCTAAAGCAGCCTTATTGGCTGTCAACATAGTTATTATAAAGAGTTTAAAAAAAAATAATTTCACAAGAAACAAATGTGTAGTGTGTTTTTTTTTCTTACCTTGCAATACTGGTACTACAGCACTTTAACGATAGCCTTGCAGGTCTCAGGGATGATGATGCCTAAGGACTGAGGGGAGATGAGGGTCCCAAACTTCAGGTCTTCCAGTGACTTTCCTGTAGCCAGATAACTCAGGGTAGCCACCAGTCTCTCTTTAGCAGGGATTGCCCTCTGCCACTTTGTGTCTTGCCTCAAGATGTGGGGGGAGGTCAACATACTCAGCAACTCCTGGGAAGTGGCGTCATCCAGGTAGTTGCGGTAGTCATCCGGGTTGTTCTCCTTGATCTCCATCTGCAGGGATATGTGAGAGGGAATATCCCTTTGCAGCAGCCACTCCTTGGTCCAGCATGCTCTCCTCCTCCTTCGCTGGGCCCTCTCCTGGATCACCTTGACCCCAGCTTGGGCAACCAACACTTTATACTGATATGGATGCATCAGCACAGAATTCAGGAACAGGATAGAATGCAGGTAGCACACACTTACAGGTAGAACGCACTTTGTAGAAGGTAAGCCAAATACAAAGCTGAGCACAGTAGCAATGTACAGGGTTCAGCAGGTATACACCTAGCCTCACTAGTAGCAGACCAGAATGTGCACAGGGTTAAAATGGTGCTTGCTTTTTATACCCCCTACCTAGCTCCGCCCATTATTTAAATTTCCCACCAATCATGAAGATCCTCGTGTGTTGTTTGGTAAGCTCATGATTTATCATGCACAATTTAACGATTTGGATTTCTGACATGATTCACGATAGATCGTGGGATTGTGAATCAAATTGGCAGCTTTTTTTACCTAATCATGCTCACGACTGCCGGGGAGCTCCCGGGGAGAGTTCAGGGGAAATCGTATACGATGTCGGTTCGTGAGCACATCGCTATGTGTGTAGGCACCTTAAGATTAATGGTGATTGCCATAGGGGAAATGCTTTTTTAAATCATGTCTGACGTTCTGACAGTATAACAGAAGTAAGTTACCCAGTATTAGAAATACTTTGTGAGTGTCATATTGGAAGTACCAGTGTCACAGTATATAATTGACAAATACAATTTCTACAGTTCATATAGTATTACTGTATTATAATTTAGCATAACAGCAGGGGCATATCTATAATGGGTGCAGGGTGTGCAGTGCACACCACACACCCTGCACCTATACTCCATAGTCCCACATAGCCATTTTCCAGCGTTCTGCGCATGTGCAGTAGGGAAATCCCCAGGAAAATGTCTGCCGTGCCATTTTCCCGGTGACATGCGCATGCGCAGTAGACTCCGGGCACAGACTAGTGCCCAGGGTCTACTGAGGCAGTCAGTGAGCAACAGACACTGGAGAGAATGGAGGGAGCCCTGGACGGGGAGTGAACACGGGCCCCCTCCAAATACGCCCCTGCATAACAGATTCCATATGCATACCTCAGTCTGTATCTCTTTAATGATTTCTGCTCATTAATCTACAATTAATTCCCTATACAACATGTGTGTGATAAATATCCGTTGCTTTCCTAACGTTTGTATGAATCAACAAACAGGTTAATTTTAAGTATATTTTCTTTTGTATTTGACAGTGACATTTAAGATTATTAAATATATGTATTGTGTCAGGTTGTATTTGGTTGTTTTGTAAAATGCATACACAATTATAATACAATTGTGTGATAATACAACTAAATACACTATAAATTTAAAAACATAGCGATACATAAGTAGCATTATTTTGAATTTAGTTGTTCTTATTAACTGCTAATTTACCATTTAAAGTCCTTACTTAAATACAGTAATTAGCAACTTGGTAGAGACAAGCACAGGTAAACTATAGATCCATGAAGCCTAGAAGAAAGATTGCTGTTTAAAATATTAAAGAATACAATAAATTATCTTGAATTGAAAGAAGCTCTGCACAAGCTTTTAAGGGGATCACATACATTTTTCCTATTTAAACACAAAATTGTATATCTTGTTCTAAAAGATGATTAACTAATTATTTCTAATAAATATTCCACTGGCCTTTTGCTGGTATATGAAAAATATTTTACTTTAGAAAATCACTTTGAAAATACTAAAGGCTTCCCAGGGATTCTAGGTGTCTCCTTGCATTTGTATGGTCATAACTAGCAGTTTTGTACACATTCATGACCAGGAAAAATTCCAAGAGCATGAATTCTGGCAGTTATACTGTTCCAATTGCTTCTTTAATTCACAGTTTGCCTAAAGGATTATATTGTTCTTTTGAAGACAGTTTTGTTTTCTTTTTCTTAGCTTATATTAATAAACTTTCCATTTTGTTATTACAAATTTAGGTAAACATATTTTAAAATATATATTTTTTTTCTTAGATTTAATCCATATAAATTATTAAGCAGGGCCGTAACTAGGGTAGTGTGACCAGTGCCATGGCACAGGGCACCGCACGGCAGGGGGCACTGTTTGGGCCTGTCAATTTCCTGTTTCATAACAATCTCACTTGTAGCTTTCTCTTCTTTCATCCCCAGCATCTCCTGGCCTCCCCTAGCACTTCCCTGGCCCTTGCCCAGGAGGCCATGGCTTTTTTTCAGGTGCACTATCTTTAGTCCCTATTTAAAAAATATGTTGGGGGGGCGCCAATGCTCTCTCTGGCACAGGGCACCAAAAAGTCTAGTTACGGCTCTGTTATTAAGTAACTTAAATTTTGGAAAGGCCAAGTTAACATTCTGTCTTCAAATCCATTAGATACTTTTACGTTAGGAATACCCAGAAGTGCGCATAAATGAATATCCTCAAATGTCAGTGAACTGAACAAGATCACACCCATCAATCAATAGAACAGCATGAACAGCAACTAAGTACTAATGTTGCAGCCACAAGTCATGACGTTACTAGTCTTTCAACATGATCGACTAAAGCCAGTGCACAAGGGAATAGAGGTTTTAACTCAGGGCATCTTAACTCAAAACAATATTTTACATTGCTTAAAAAACATGTTTTGTTTACACAATCAACTTGGTGATGCAGAATTTTTTAAAAGGTTACAGGGGTGTGCAGGAGATGCTGTCTGTGGCATGGAAAACTTTGGAAGATTTTCACTATTCAGCAACTGCATATAGCAGGTTGCAGCACTTGCAAGAAAAGTTCAATTTGCCATGCCACCAACTGAAGCAAGACATAGTAACACCCATTATATGTTTTAGCGCATGGAGGAACAGCAAAAAGCCATCCAAACCTACACAAAAAGCCATGACATAGAGGGAGAAAGGGGAATGCATTATTTGAAGTAATCACCTATGAAGTAAGTTCAGACACTGCCAGCTTTAGTCAGATGATTCCCCTAATTATACTTTTGGAAAAGCAGCTCAAGAAACTGAAGTAGGGAATGAAATGAAGCAATTCCTCTAAGTTTGTTAGATTTGTAAATCAAGTCCTTTATTCACTCCACCAGGATTCAAGGGTTGTCAACATCTTGAAATTGGATCACTACATTTTGTTGACCGTGTTTAAGTTGTCCTTTCCAGCTAACACATATTTTAAGAGATGCAAAGAGCTCATGGCAAGCAAGTTGTCAGCTCAAGTGGCACATGACATGACAATGTATCCTCCTTCAGTTTCTCTGGCATCTGCTGCTACCAGGAAAAAACTGATGGTGAGGAGGAGGATGTCAATGATGACATTTTGAGATCATTAACAGCACTGTTAGCTGCCTTAAGCTGATCCTTAACCACACTGTTAGCTGCCCTAAGCCCATTGGTAGCTTCTTTTGTGGGGACCCAAACAAACCAAGCACAGCAGTCACAAAAGTTCAAGTCCCTGTTGCTGAAGTGATTGTTTTGTTAAACTGTGCATGTCCTTTTTAATATACATCATAAGGGTTTGTGGGTAGGAGGGTTGGCCAAGGACATCTTGCACCACTTTTCATTGTATTATGCACTGTTTGGAGCATTGGTGACTGTCTTTTTGCATAGACTACAAACATTTTCATAGGTTATTAAACTGCCATACTGGTTGCCACTGCTGTGTGGCAATGTCTCATAGATGTCATAAGAACTGCTGTTCATTTCTGCCACTGCTCTGTTGTTTAGTTTAGCCAGCCAGCTCTCTGTAGCCTTTGGCCTACATTGGTGAAAACAATATTGTGAGATGTAAGGTGGTCAAAATTGAATGGAAATGACTGGTAATTCATTTTATTGAGGTTAATAATACTGTAGGAACAAACACAGGCCCAAAATATGTGATTTTACCTTTATTTATATTTTTTTTTTAAATACAGATACACAACCAAAACACATGAGAATAGTTTTGGCAAAACCAAAACCACAAACAAAACAGGTTGATGAATTAGAACCAAAACACGAAGGTCGGTCCACATCTCTACTCCCTAATTATTTTAGGTGCCAAAATTTACTGGAAATTAATTCAAATTTAAGTTATTGATGTTATTAATACTATAAGAACAAAAAACAGGTCCAAGTCACATGATTTTAGTTGTTTTTATCAATTTGTTTTTAAAATCCCAAACTAAAACATTTGAAGGTGGTTTTACCAAAACCAAAACCATAATATTTGAGGGGGATTTTTCCCCCATATAGAGATCTCTATATGTACAGTCCTGATGAAAAAGTCATAAGGCTTTGAAACGTTGATATTATTCTGTACTCATGTTTATACTTTTTTGTGTAACATTTTTTCACATTTTTGATAAGGAGTGCCGCCTGTTTTTTCTGTTTGGGGAGGCTATCTTGCTTCACACAAAGGGAAAGCTTGCATATATATATATATATATATATATATATATATATATACACTGAAAAATAAGAGACGTGCGCCTACTGTATTAAAGTAAAATAAATTGTGCTCAAGGTATGTATTGTGTGTACTTAAAATTACATTTGTCAAAGCTTATCTGATGTCCAGGCAACACTCCTTTGACTTCACAAGGATTTGGGCTTGAAATAGGCTGGCAAATTGGACAAAGGTGCAGATTGTATTGATTTGAAATCAATACAATCTGCACCTTTCTCCAATTTGCCAGCCTATTTCATGCCCAAATTCTTGTTAAGCCATGCAAACTACTAGTGGGTCATATGTAAGTGACCTCCCTCTCTTGGTTGGAAGTGTCAAAATTGTGGCCCAAGGCTGTTTAACCCTTGCAACATTACAGGATGAATGAGCTTCCATTTTTCCTACTGGTGAAGTGTGGAGCATAGACAACCAAGATAAAGTGCAGCTAGGCTGAAAATATCCCTTTTCTAAGGTACATTCAAGTAATTACCATTCCTTGGAATACCATCCAGAATACATTGTCGCCACGTGCTTCCTGACCATAAGAGCATTGCCTGAACATCAGATAAGCTTTGACAAATTGAAATTTTGGTACGCACAATGCTTACCTTGCACACAATTTATTTTACTTTAATTAAATTACTACACTATTAGGCGCACGTCTCTTATTTTTCAGCACCTTATTTTCCCGTTTGTCACATGGACCATTTGAAGACTGCTGCCACCTGTTATTGTCAGGAGTGTTTATTCACAATGTATCATCACTTTTTTCAAAACTATATGATTACCATTACCAATAATTGGCTCACGCTAAAGAATGGTGCATTTCGTTGCAGCGGATCTGTGAACTGTAGATTCCTTTTGAATGGGGATACTTTAGTCCATCTTAAAAGTGGTCAAAAATACTGTTTATATCAACGAATTAACTGTGAGAGCCATTTTATTGTCTATGCTATCACATGCCCCTGTCATATGGTTTATATTGGAAAAACTACAAGGATGCTGAAGGAATGCATAGCAATGCATTGGTCATCGATCAAAAAGGCATTTACATCGATAGACCAGAGCACACCACCAATGGCTAGACACTTTGTTGATCAGGGGCATGTGATCAATGATTTCCGTTTTATGCCCTTACACCTTAGAAGTGGTGGTGATCATGGGAGAAAGCTTCTCCAAAAAGAATGTGAATTAATTTACAAATTGGGTACACTACGTCCACTGGATCTCAATGAGGAGTTTACCTTCAATGTCTTTTTATGATGTTTCAGGGACATTGACATAATTGAGGACTGCTTAGCGATGTCACTTTGTCAAATCTTTGTGTGTTTTGTAATTTTTCATATTTTATTTTTTGTTATGATTTGTAAATTTAGGGGATTTTTCATGATTTATGTTTGTGTTAAGTATTATATTTTTTTCTTTTGGGTTTGTCGCCATAATTTTGTCTGCCATATGTTTAATATCATATATGCGGAGTTTCAATATTGTCCTTGAGTGAATGTTGTATATCGTCATATATTTCTCTTTGTTGCTAACTTAGTTGTGGAAATATTGGTGCCTGTCAGACATCCAAACTATTAGCTCTCACCTAAATTTGTTTAAATGGGTAACTATGGTAACCACCCGAGTGGTGATACTCTGCATTTATTACACATGACGTATGCACATCACGTATGTGTGGTTAGTGGACTGCCTTCATGACTATGGCAATGATGTATTTGGTCCCGCCCTATGAGATGCGCTGGCATTGGTCCCTTTGCAGCTTGCACTCTATCCAGGGCTTGTTTGTTTACGTTTAGTCATGCGGCCGGCTGGACACATGGAGATCTCAGTGATGTTGTTTCTGTTGAGCGATAAACCAGCAGTCAGCTGGGGTATTTGGCAGCAGGTGAGATCTATATTTGTTTCTCTGATTTGGCACCATTTCCCCTATCTGAGCACCATGTGTCAGTATTATGTTTGTGCTCATTATGAAGGTGGTTACACCACCGAAACGGCCGTCGGGCATTTGATTGTCTTTTTCTGCATATGGTCACCAGGCATCGTTAAGTATGATTGGAAATCTTCTGCAATGCAGTTGTGACATGCGCTGTATGGCTACTCGACTTAACATGGCTGTATCTTAATACAATTTATTGTTTATTACACTAAGTTATGGTGTGCTGGCTTCGATTTTTGATCTCCTTGGGGATTGATTCACCTTACATCCCATATATTTATCAGATAAATCTAAATCCGGCATAGGGACTCACTATGGTAGCTTACCAAATAAGCATGTACACACCCTACATGATCAAATACATGTGTTATCCACGCGATTTATCTTTTATTAATAGAGCAGCCATACAGCACATTTTTAACTATACACTTTTTGTTTTCACATAGCTGAGTCCCGGAGACAGAAGCAGCATTGGGGTTGCTAGGCAACACACCGACGCCCAGTGCTGACGTCATCGGAGAGCGCTCCAACAGACAGGGGAGCGTAGCCAGTCTCCGGGATTGGCATACACAAGGAGGTCTGAGGGATAAAGGTAAGACCCTTTAGCACTTACACTTTTCACTATTATTTACATTATTGTCACTACCACAGCAGCTTGAGGACTGGGTCCGGAGGGTTCGAGAAACGTTGCTGTCATGCTGTGAAATGATTGGATGTACTAAATTGTACTATATATAAAAACTTTTTCATTACTAGTGCTGTACATGGACTTGCATTATTCAGGACCAGCATTGTACATTATACAGCATGAGCACACGAAGTTGCACCACAGCATAGGATGCCGGATTATTGGAACATTGTGCTATTGGAGCACATCTACAGCTTTAAGTTTGAAGGCACCAAACGCATATTATACTTACTTACCTGCAAGGATTTCCTTACCTTTGGAACTATTTTCAGCCACAACAATGGAACATACAAGCAGTATGGACCAGGCTGAGTCACTACCGATGGAAATTACAAACCTGATGGGGTTTCAGTGCAGCAGGGAGATACTCTCAGTTTTACTCAAGCACAAGCAGATCAAATCTTGTTTGCAGAAAATGTCATCATATCACAAATAGATGACATAGCGGAGGATGTAGATCACCAATTATTAAAAATGTGCAAAAGGGAAATAGACTATTTTCTACATGGGTCAACATTATCCGACTACTTTCATCAAAATCTCATACCTAGGGGTTTCAGAGTGTAGAACGTTCCTACCACAGGTAAGATGAATCCTGAATTCTGTAGTCGCTGGATATCAGTACTAAACAAATGTAGTTTTGACTTAATGCTTCTAGTCATCGAAGAAGCAGGGAAGGAATTGAAAACATTATGTACTAAAATGGAGGACTTTAGAGCCAAGCATGAAACAACATTACAGGAACCCAATAATACCTTGTGGTGGCTAAAATTAAACCAACAAATAGAGAACCACAGAAAGGAGTTATTAAAGTTTAAAAGATCAAAATGGATGACTGTGCAATCGGATTATGAAGAACATCGCATATACAAATGGATCACAGGTGCAGGGCCACAAGGTAGATCAGGTAGATTTTACAACAGACCCACATGGAGACAGAGAAGAGAACTTCACAATAAAGAACAGAATACCAGGAACAGTGATAGCGACTTCATAGTAGCAGAATCCGATGAGCCCAGTACCACACAAAGACCCCATTTAGGGGCTCGTACATGGGCAAGAACAGAAATGAGCATAAACCCTCCTGAAGAGGACGACAAACAGAGAGGATCCACAAAGCCGAAGCCAAGAAAGAAACATTAGTAATTAATCTGTCATCCAGATCCCTATCATCTATAGAGGAAAGAGTTTTAAATAAGGGCTTATCATTCATACAGATGAATAAACATAATCCATTCGAATGGCAAATGGACCTCCATCATATGGAGGTCCAAACTTTGCCTGTGGGAACATTTTCAACATCAGGAAGGCTCACAAAAAAATCAAGAGACAATTAATCCTGCGATCAAAAAGTACTTGAAATTCAAGTTTGACCCCCAATCAACAAACCCTTCAATTAAGACATACACGCACCTCTTAAATGATTCAGTCATAAAATATACCAGAACTCCTAAAAATATATATCTAAACTTGAACAAACAGGAATTTGAAGCACTTACAACACTGGGCAATGACAATTCCATTACCATACATACAGTGGACAAAGGAGGGAGTATAGATATACAGGATATAAAGGACTACAAGGCAGAAATTGAAAAGCAGTTGAACCACCAAAACACATACGAACTACTGCCAGGAGATCCAACGGCAGCATTTGCCAAAGAATTGGAAGGTATACTTAGGGAAGCTGCTACTAATAACCATATAACTAAAAAGGAACAAAGAGCAATATACCCACAGCATCCAATAGTTTCAATCTTATACACTGTGCCGAAAGTGCACAAAACTCTTGAGAACCCACCTGACAGACCCATTATTTCTGCCAGGGGCTCATTGTTTCAGCCCACAGCAGAATATTTGGATTCATTACTCCAGCCACATGTCATTCAACAAAAAACTTATTTGAAGGACACAACAACATTTCTCACCAAATTAGAAGAATTTACAGACATGGAAGATAACATTATAATGTGTACAATGGACGTGTCTTCATTATATACTTCCATTCCTCATAATGAGGGACTTCAAGCAATGAAAGCATTCATTGATACTTTGGAAGAGCCATTGGGTTTGGACCACAACACCTTCACAACACCAGTTGTTACATCTTATACTAACACGAAATTATTTAATGTATAACATGCGTTATTATTTGCAAAAATCAGGATGCCCAAGGGGGTCCAGCGTGGCCCCAGCTTACGCAAATATTTACATGTTCCAACAGGAACGAGAATTCTTTTTTACTAAACCAGAATTTTCAGAACAGATACTTTGGTATACCCGTTTTATAGACAACCTATTTATGTTATGGAAAAGAGGTCCAGATCTATTTGAACACATGATGGAGGAAATAAACAGATTACAATCAACAATTAAATTTACATATATACACAGCAAAACAACAATTAACTTTCTGGATGTCACAATACATCTATATGAAGGCAGGATCTCAACAACAGTGCATTACAAATCCACTGACCGTAACTCACTCTTGACCACGAGTAGCCAACACCCTAAAGCACTTAAAGAAGGACTGCCTTTCTCACAAATGTTGCGAATAGTATGCATTACAAGCGATCCAGCTAAATTACCAGCAGCCCTGGAGGTGGTAGTCAATAAATTTTTACAGAGGGGCTATGGATTATCACTTCTACGAAAAATGAAAACAAAAGTATTAAGTTTAGATAGACGAAGCCTTTTAAGAAAAAAATTATCCACACAAGATCTGGAGAAATTCATCTGCACCACGCGCTTCTCAACGGCAAGACCAATTATCCCACGTGCCACTAAAGCACTATGGCCGATTATAACAACGGATTCTACACTAACCAGCTTAAAACACACACAGCCTATGACTTGCTACAAAAGAGGCAAAAATTTGAAGGACTTTTTGTTCAAAATAGGGATGTGCAGGCTCGGATAGGTTCGAGTTTGCACGTGGAGTTCGGTTTTTTCCCTCCAAAAAAACGGAACTCAGAACGAGGCAAAACGTCATCTTACATGGACGAACATCATCATTCCTGGACAAAAGACCAGGAATGATGATGTTCGTCCATGTAAGATGACGTTTTGCCTCGTTCTGAGTTCCGTTTTTTTGGAGGGAAAAATCCGAACTCCACGTGCAAACTCGAACCTATCCGAGCCTGCACATCCCTAGTTCAAAACTGATATTACAGATTATAACCAAACAATAGCTATTTTTGGTCAGGTCAAAAAACCTGAATGTTATCGTTGCCCCTCATGCTTTACATGCAACTACTTAATAACAGGCTCAACCTTCCAGCATCCTCATACAGGAGTTACCATCAACATCAAACAAGTGTAGAATTGTACTTCTAAATACATAATTTATTACATCACGTGTCCTTGTAATCTATTCTATAATGGCATGATGAGCCGTACATTCAGGGAAAGAATGGCCCTCCACAGATCGGCCATCAACTAAGCCATAACAGGAGGTAAAGGGGATCAACCAGTGGCTAAACACTTCCAGGAGAAGCACCATATATTGTCAGTTTTGAGATACTAAATTATCAACCAGGTACCCCCACTTAGGAGGGGAGGAGACAGAAATGGGATCCTTTAGAAACTAGAATCACGGGGGAATATATAGACTTAATAACCTATACTCTGCAGGACTGAATGAAAAATTTGACTGGAACGCCTTTTAGTGCTTATTATATTTGTTCTTTAGTGCCAAACATTGTGATTATATATGACAATGTATACAAGCAGCAACAAACCAACAGCATCACTCTCCAGTACCTTATATTCAATTCCTACACTCAGTTTAGGAACATTATACATTATTTCTACATAGTTATCCTAAATACAACAGAAAATAGTATCAATAGTGCAGTCTTTCTATAGATATTTCTAAGGCAGCCACCTTCATCTCAATACATAGTTTCACCGGAGTCTCACTTCCAGATAATAGATTTCCTTCCTTTTCACATATACTGGATAAAACTCACCATTTCAAAATAATTGACGTTCACTAAAAGGTTTTATACATACTTCTTAGCTCTTTAAGTACATCACACTTCTCGGGGTCTATAGACAAACACTTACCGTTTATCCCCCTTGGTTCATGCACATCTAGGTTTATTTTAAGGGTCACTACTCACGTAAAGTTTGAAACAGTAGAATTCTTCTAATAAAAAATAATTTTTATTCCAATAGGAACCATAAAAAACAAACAACAATCAATAAAAAAGATGACAGGAAGCAATATAATACCCACATGTGGCAATGGAAAGTCTGCAATGCAGGTCATGTGTACATCTCCGTATACCCGGGAATATTCAGAGATATTCCTCTAACCAGAAATCAATTACTGGGAGAGAACCGCATGAGAATCATCCAAAAGTGGAATTATATCACCTGTGGTTCAGTTCCTGCTTCTAGCTCCACCATCAACGCATTTCGGACCCTTGGTCCTTCCTCAGGATGTGGAGCATAAGTCTAGGAAGGGCTTTATATACCCCTCCCTTATAAACAACAATTACAAGGTTATTACCCAATAATAACATATAAACCCTAAAAAACCTCATTGTAAATTTTTACATTGCCATCTGACATTCCTAACAATGAATGAAAAAACACTCAATACATAATAAATATTCCATTCCACAATAACTTCTAAAATAATGTACTTCATAAAATCCGATACAATAATTGGTAATCCTCAAGATAAGGGGAGCTGATCCACCTTTCTCCTCCAATTAATAGGCTTAACCCATCTCTCATTGTCGCCGTGTATTCCTGGTTACCCGGCGGAAGTCCTTATTAGGTGGTGTCTCAGCCCACGTGATTACCTTCCGACGTCCGCATAAATTAATAATGAACCCCAGACATGCTTCTCTAGATGCCGGGCAATAATACCCAGAAGTAAAATGCTGGGCAACTTCCTCTATCACTCCCGATGTGTAAGCCGCAAGACCGGATATTGTCATATCCGTGACCGGAACTTCGTGTGCCACACATATTCCATCCAGTGATTGAACCGCATTTCTGGAAATGAGTTCTTAGAAACTGCGTCCCCATGACACGGATCTATCAGTTCCACCTATCTTCCATGCTCATAAACAATATCCTCATGTTAACACATATTGGGGACTCAATAAATATGCGTCATAGAGATGTGGAATGGAGCTGTATAAAAACTTTTCCTCTCTGTATCTCATCAAGTAGCGGGGTATCTCTTTTCAATATGAATCCAAATACTTTCCATATTCATTGTATAAAATGTAATTTCATCCATCATTCATGAAAAGAGAAAAATAATAATAAAATTAGAAAAATTGCATTAAAACCACCACATATATATTCTTACAAAAAGCACTTGCTTTCAAACTGTATATTGAGGCCTCTCGGAGCCAATGACCTAAGTAAATAAATTGTTTTCATTTCCACCTATGCAAGGCGTTCTTCCCTATTGTCAATTCTCCAATTGGGTTGAATTACTCTAATCCCACAAAACAATGATAATTGTGTAATATCACATTGATGTTTTTGTTTGAAATGTAGGGATACATCATGTGCTGCGAGCCCTTGTCGCAACACATGATGCCCTTGCCCGTGACATCAGCACCCCGTATTGGTTTCCATGGTTACCCGCTACATAAATACAAACTACATAAATACAAATATCAGACAGTACATACTGCCTGTTGGTGATGAAAACTATCATTGAGCCCCCTGGGTACAAGTTTCCCCAATCTATGGATCCAGCAGGACTCGCACTGCAGAAGTTTGCCTGATCTGTTACCACCTGTTTGTGCAAAGTGAATTGTCATAGGTTGATCACTATGACCTGTCGATATTGCTGCCCTAATTGCAGAGCGGTTATTTAATTAAGGGTGACAGCTTTTGTCACCCCTATAGTGGAAAATGTTTCTTTATATGTCATAGACTTAGTTGAACTACAAAGTTTATTGTATATTTGATTAAATGCCCATGTGGGCTATATTATATAGGCAAGACGGACAGAACCCTTCGCGAGCGTATGGCTTTACACTGCTGTGCAATTAGAGCAGCAATATCAATCGGTTACAGTGATCAACCTGTGGCCCATCACTTTGCACAAGCAGGTCATAGCCTTGCTGTTCTCAGGTACATGATCATCGACCATATACCTAGTTCCATTAGAGGTGATGATAGATCAGACAAACTTCTGCAGTGCGAGTCCCACTGGATCCATAGATTGGGAACTCTTATACCCAGGGGCTCAATTGTGAGCCGGGATTGCATTGTTTTTTGTGAGTTAGTAATATGAGGATTTGATACCAACAAACATGATACAACATATGTGTTTTGCCTTATTCAATTGTATTGCGCTATGCAGGATAGATAGGGTATCGACAAAGGGTTTTTCCTCAAGAAGTATTTCTGGGATGATTCTGACATATTCTTATTTGACCATGACTCTGTGACATTCTGGTTATGTAGCCAAATTTGACTGTCCTGATGAGGATATATATATATTAGTTTTCATCAGCAACAATCAGTATGTACTGTGTGATATATGTATTTATGTAGTTTGTATTTATGTAACGGGTAACCATGGCAACCAATGCGCGGTGCTGACGTTACGATAGTGCATCGCGCCGAGCGCCGGATGCTGTGGAATCACTGTGGGATGGTGTCGGTATAAAGGCATGTCTGTTTAGGTAATATGTTTGTGTACCCTGAAGACGATGCAAAATAGCCAGCATCGAAATGTTGGTATAGTAGCCTGTTCCAGTATTGATTTATTATACTCGAGTGCTGACAACATTGGTTTGTGTGTATATATGTATATATATATATATAGAAAAAGAAGGAGGATTTAACCCCCTATTGTACCTCAGCACACTGAATAATACCTGCAACAATATATGAAGACTATATGGTCATAGAAATTCAGAGATATTAGTTGCATGCATTTGCAAATACATGGAAGGCTGCTGGGCCATGTCACGGCTTCTCTGTTACCAGCAGTCCCTAACACTAAGGGGTTCACGTCGGGGCGCAGTGCACCCCAAAAAACGTCCAGCCCAGAACCCCCCCAGGGCATCACACGAAAATGGAAAAAGAGTGACAGTGCAGTGTAAAGTATAGCTGTGTGTGAGTGTTTGGGCGTAGGGCCCCCGGGACTGGTCTGGCTGGGCCTCCTCAGGGCATCACCACTTAATACACATAGTTGCTTTTCACATCACCTTTTATGTTTGTTTATTATTCATGTATTTTTTCACATATATTTTAACCTCTCATTCCACACTTAATGATTACTCACACACAGCTATACTTTACACTGCACTGTCACGCTTTTTCCATTTTCGTGTGATGCCCTGGGGGGGTTCTGGGCTGGACATTTTTTGGGGTGCACTGCGCCCCGACGTGAACCCCTTAGTGTTAGGGACTGCTGGTAACAGAGAAGCCGTGACGTGGCCCAGCAGCCTCCCATGTATTTGCAAATGCATGCAACTAATATCTCTGAATTTCTATGACCATATAGTCTTCATATATTGTTGCAGGTATTATTCAGTGTGCTGAGGTACAATAGGGGGTTAAATCCTCCTTCTTTTTCTACTTAGTGTGACCCCTCCCTTTCATGCACCTGATTAGTACTGCTAGATTGATTGAGCAGCTGCCATTTTTGTTATATATATATATATATATATATATATATATATATATATATGTCTAGCCTCTTAAGAAAGAAGGAAAAACACTCTCCAGGTTTTCAGCAAGATTATTCAGTATTTAATGATTAAACCAACATAATTTGCCAACGTTTCGGTCCAGTATGGACCTTTGTCAAGGCACAATAGCTTCTAAACATCAATAGGTCACTAAGAGGGAGTACATATAAACAACGTAAGCATTCATAGTCTGACAGGTCCTTTAAAACACATAAATTCAAAATGTCTTAATCCATGATCGATATATATGATATAGGGAGAGGTATGCCTCATATAACAGTAGCATGATATCCAATAGAAGCCCACACACAGGAAACTATTCACAGCAGTTGGATCCAAAACAAAACCTTACTTCAGCAGCTTGTATTTAAAATACTGGGATCGAATATGCACTCCAATGTTGATTATAGTAATAACCAGGTAGAGGGACAATTTTAAATGTGAAGTCATATATTATGCAGCATGAACATAGTAACCAGGTAAGTGAGGGTATGGACAGTACAGTCCATATACAGTACATATTACACCAGTATGTATGAGGGGGCTGTAAGAGCCTGCAGGGTGGCAAAAAAAGGGATGTCTTACCTCAGCGTTGGCCTGTCAGGGCATATGCTGATGCTGGAGCATAATCTGAGCTCAGGGTTTAAAAACCCAGTGACCAGAAGTGCGTCACCTCCGCTGAAAAACAGGAAGTGCGCGATCGCGATTATGTATGTTCTATTAAATGCCCATAGATCTGAAATAGCTGAAATTGCACATCCTTAGGCATGTAGCCTATTGGATAGTGCTAAAGGGAAAGTCTCCAAGTCCCTATTGTCACAGCCACAAGAGGGACATGTTATAGACAGGAAGTGGGGCACTTTGGCATTAGCCGGCTGCCATCTTGTGTGTGGCTCAAGATATATACAGTAATAGCTGTCAATGAGCCTTAGCAGGACCTTAAGTAATGGGCAGCTATTGGTGCTACTAAAAATTCCTAAAAAGGGCTATACAAGTGTTATTAGGGGTATAAATGCCATAAATGCATATTATACATAGCCAACTAATAAAAACTGTAACATGGACATACCTACATATACACATATATACATATATATATACACGTTTATACACACATATACACCCGTACACACATATGCATACATACACATGGTCAGTTACAGAAATTAGAAGAATGATTATTAATGTGTAGTAGGACCTGGGACTAGAGGACCTAGGGGTACAACATGAATATGTGGATCAACATCACAAAACGATTGACATTAGGTGAACGGTACAGAAAAATTCAATGTTAAATTTAATATTTGGTACCGTATATATAGATAAAGTCATTTTCAGAGAAAGATACCCAATGGGCAGTTCTCATTAAGTCCACGTGGTGCCACAGTGTCAAGCCTGTAGATCCACCGACTTTCACATTTTTTAAGTAGAGCCAGTCTATCTCCTCCTTGTTCGGGAGGCGGTATCCAGTCAATGAGTTTGCATTTGAGGGTTGCTACCTGATGTCCCATCTGTAGAAAATGTCTGGCAACAGGTTTATCCGACTGACCACTGTTGTAGGCAGCTCTGATGGATGCCCTATGATTAGCCAAACGTTCCCTGAAGATCCTGGAGGTGAGCCCGATGTAGTAATGACCACAAGGGCATATGAGTATGTAAATAATATGATCCATTTTACAATGGAGCTTCCATTTAATCTTTATAGGTACACCCGTGTGGGGGTGAGCAAGAGTATTGCCCGGAACCATAGAACTGCAGGTCACGCAGCCTCCACATCGGTAACTACCAGGTCGGTTCTGCATGACTATGATAATAGAGTTAGTCATTTCAGGGTTCATTGATGGTCTAAGTAGCAGTTGTTTCAGGTTGGGCCCTCTTTTATATGCCATCATGGGTGCTTTGGTGTTGGTATAAGGTAGAGTAGGGTCAGATTGGATAATCAGCCAATGTTGTCAGATTGATCTTTCTGTTAATCTGGATCTGTTGCTGTACTGGCTGACATAAATGACATGGTCACCATCAGTAGGTTTAGGTCGAGGGTTTGCATATTTATTTCTGACCTTGTTTAAACAGCTCTTAAGCAGAGAATGTGAATATCCTCTTTCTTTGAGCCGAGCTGTCATTTCCAGGAGTTGAGTGTCTTGCCGTATTGTATCTGAGTTATTATGTAGGACCCTAAGGTATTGCGAATTCGGGAGGCTATCTTTCAGTGCAGGGGGATGATGACTCGTGGCTTCTAGAAACATATTCCGGTTGGTATCATTCCTATAAAGGGTTGTGCCCAACTTGTTTCCATCCCTGTATATGGTGATATCTAGAAAGTTAACAGACTCCTTATCAATGTGGTGGGTAAACCTTACTGGATGCTCCAGTGCATTTAGTTGTTCCACCATTAGGTTAAATGAGCTGTCGGTACCTCTCCATAGCAAGAAGATATCATCGATAAATCTGAGAAAGAGGACTACCTGGGTGCCATAGTGTGGTATTATGTAAGTTTCCTCATATTTGGCCATATAGAGATTGGCGTAGGCTGGCGCCAGATTCGACCCCATGGTAGTGCCTGAGCATTGTATGAAATATGTTTCTTTGTATTTAAAATAATTGTTGCATAGGACCAATCCGGCTAGATCCATGAAGAATCTCGTTTGTTGTGGTTCTGTTTCAGCTCTCATAAGAGCATCCTCCATCGCTAGTAATCCATCTTCATGTGGAATGATGGTATATAAGGAGCAGACATCCATAGTTGCCATCCAGGTGTCTCCTTCAATAGTGAGTGCTTCCAATTTATTAATGAATTCTCCAGTGTCTTTGATGTAACTTGGTATTTTGATGACTAGAGGTTGTAGATAATAGTCGACATATACAGCGAGTGGTTGTAGGAGTGATCCTCTGGCTGAAATGATTGGCCTACCTGGGGGTTTGTTCAGGGATTTATGTATTTTCGGCAAAGTGTATATTATAGGGGATACGGGATGTGGCACCGTCAAGTATGCCAAAGTATCCTCGTCAATTAGGCGTATTCTGGATGGCTTCTTGTAATCTGGCATCTATTTTATTTTTGATTTCATACGTGGGGTTATGGTAGATTTTATTATATGTTTTCACATCCATAAGTTGTTTGAGAATTTCTTCATTGTAGTCACTCCAGTTTTGAACAACTACTGCACCCCCTTTATCCGCCGGTCTTATTACCAGGTTCTCATTCATGCAAAGATTGTTTAGTGCCTCTTTCTCGCCAACAGACAAGTTGTTATAATATTTTGGAATATCCCTGGTATTAGTTTCTTGATTAATTAGGCGTAGATAGGTTTTGATGCTGGGGTTAGTGGAGGTTGGGTCGAACTTAGATGGAATTCTAAATGGATTATGGGTTTGTTGTAAAGTTGTGTTCTTAAAGTGTTCCTTCTGTCTTAGTCTACGACCAAATTTATAGTGGTCAATAGACCAGTTGAATTTATCATGCCTATTAGTTAGAACAAAAGATAAGCCTTTAGTGAGTAGGTTATGTTCATTCTTTGATAGTTGATGGTCTGAAAGATTAAATACAGTGTTCACAATCTCCTGCCCCTTCCCCTTCTTCTTCCTTGTGTAACTACCCTTCCTCAGGTGGGGTCTACGGGTTGTACCACGTCCTCTTCCCCTAACAGGTTTGTTTCTAAAAAACCAAGGGGAGGTCTAGTTTCAACGTTATCCATGTCTGATGTTGTTCCTGAAGATGCTGTATCGAATTGGTATATTTGTGTGCGTCCCATGGGTTTCGGTCTTCTCTGTCTCTGGTTTCTATTTGAGGGTTTACTTTCTCCTAGTAGCCATCGGTAGACAGTATGATTTTTATAAAGAAATGAGTAACAGCGCTACCCCTTCTGAACTCTTCTATATTCTACTGGGTTAAGGCAAATGCCTATTTACCGTGTCTTAATACTGTATTGGGCTATACAAAGTGGAATTGACAATGCGGCATAATCAATATAAATCTTGTTATTTATTGGCTAAAATATTGTGTGAAATAATACATGTATACAATTATCACAATTGTCTGCAATGCAAAGAAACTGCTGTGTGGTTTGAATGCTTATTGGATGGCGATTGTGTACACTGTCTGTGAACACTTGATAGGAATTTGGGGGATGATAAAGTCCTTGGGATCGATGCGTATAGGGCTAGCGGCATCCCGCTTTGTCACCCATATAAGTTCAGATGTGATTGTCCAAATAAATGTGCTCCAATAGATGGTGGCCCAGGCTTTCTTCTTTGCAGAAGAGAGGAGAACCACCTGGGTGGCAGTGCAGGATCTCTGGACCTGGTTCATGCAGGGTACAGTGAAGTGAGTGATGCATCTAATTAAAGACTGTATCCTGCACTTCAACTGAGTACCTGTCACTCGCCTGTCTGGGGAGGGGAATCGTCGGACGCGATCACTCCTGACCTGATCCGGCTTCCCCCTCCTTTGCCGCATTGTCAATTCCACTTTGTATAGCCCAATACAGTATTAAGACACGGTAAATAGGCATTTGCCTTAACCCAGTAGAATATAGAAGAGTTCAGAAGGGGTAGCGCTGTTACTCATTTCTTTGTATATTGTATCCTAGTGAAAGGTAAGAACACCCTTTTGTATACAGCAGCTCCCGCAACAAAGAATAGGTAGGCTGCTCAGTGCTCAGTACTACTTTTTTGTATTACTATTGTGTGTTCACTGTACTTGCAGCAAAGGCAGACCAATCATTCTTATGTTAGATGGGTATACTGAACATTAACACGATCAGGGAACAAAGGGCAGAAGTACTTTTTTCACAGCTAACAAAAAGCAAGACACCCACCCCAGACATTCAAGATTTCTTTGCAACATTCACACTATTCGAAAAAACAGTGACCAAGGAAAATAAACTATGGTGGGACACTGAAACACTAAAATGGTATCTAACAAACAAGTTAGTACCAAAAGGCCTTAAGTTAAAGAAAACAGCAGCACACCATAATGATGATGCCAACTTCATCAAAAAATGGGAACAAATTTTGACAGATAGCTCGTTGGAATTACTTAAATTAATAATAGAAACACAATCAAAGGAATTGAAAGACTTAGCAATAGAAATAGCGAGACTGGACACATTGCTAATACCATATGAGCAGGACAAAGAGTTCCAAACATTAACAGCATTAACGGTGGACAAAATACATAAAGGAGAGGACAAATTAGTTTCCATCAAAAAGGATAAAATTTTGAGAGACAAATTAGGTGTCAAAAAAAGGAAAATAACAACAGTAAATGATCCACAACACAAAGTTATATCCAAACCCCACCATTAAAATAAAAATCAAGTAAAAAGAGTGAAGAGAAAGGATAGTGATATCCCCATATACACAAGACTTAATCTAACGTATCAAGAATATATGACTAAGATTCATTCACAGGTCTCAACATAAAAAGAACCAGACACTTAGCAAGATTATCATCAGGAAGTTCAGACACAAATAGTGACAACTCAAACTCCTTCTCTATATACAATATAGAAGAGGAAGAACATAGCCACAACTTGGCAAGACGATCACTGGAACAAGGCTGGTTCGATATAGCACCAGAACTATTCAATGTAAGTACATATGACAATAACATAGACATCAACAATGACCTCAATGGTCAACTAAATACCGTAGCAAATAAAGACTTGACCAAGCCTCAAACATTACATACAGATCTTTTTTTAGAACCAACGACAAACATCAGAGCAGTGACTTACACCAATCACTCACAAGCACCATGTGCAGACCTTTTTTTAGAGACAACAACAAATCTCCAACAGAGACCAAACAAATCCATAAAAAGAAAACTAGAAGGGGATGTAGAGGAAGAAAGAAACATAAAGAGACAGAACTCAAAACAGGAGAAAACAAAGGGCAGGGCATATTCAACCTAAGCAGCCTACCACTAAGTGACGACCACATATCCGTTTTGGATAAAGGTTTGAAGTTCACCCCAGCCACAAAAATGGACAAATTCAACACTTATTTGGACATTCATAGATTCTCTAGAAAACTGACATTAAAGAAATACTTTCAAAAAACACCCATGGCACAACATGTACCCGTTAACAGTAATTATCAACACACGGAGCACAAACCAAACTCGAAGTTTTATCCCACATATATAGCAGGGCAGTACATAAATACTTTCACAAGCCTACTAGAAAAGGATCTATGCAAACTGAGTGAACAAAAACTCAGACATCAACAACTAAATATGACAAAAAAGAGATCAAAGCCATGGAGGATTTGAAAAGCAATAGGGCAATCATAATCAAACCCGCGGACAAAGGGGGGGGATAGTGATCATGGATATAGACAAATAGATAAAAGAAGCCAATAGAATACTTCAGGATAGAAATACATATGAAAAGTTAATCTGTAATCCGACAAAACAATTTCAAGAAGAATTAAGACAACATTTGAGAGTGGGACTGAATGAGGGAATTTTGACCAGTAAAGAGTTTGAATTTCTAGATACAAATCACCCAGTTATTCCGGTCTTTTACCATCTGCCGAAAATACACAAAGACCCAGTAAATCCACCAGGTAGACCCATAATTTTGGGTATACAATCACTAACATCCAACTTATCCCAGTACGTAGACACATTTCTACAACCTTACGTGAAGTCACAGAAATCATACTTAAGGGACACAATTGACATTTTATGTAAACTAAGGAACATCACCTGGCAAGATAATTACTGGCTAGGGACGAGTGACGTCACCTCACTATACTCAGTCATCCAACATACATTAGGAATTGAAAGTGCAAAACATTTTTTGGATCAAGATCCGTTAATGACATCAAAACAAAGTGATTTCATAGTTGACAGCATTAAATACATTTTGACACACAACTATGTATGGTTTAACAATGACTATTACTTGCAAGTAACCGGGACAGCTATGGGGACAAGGTTTGCACCAAGCTACGCAAATTTGTTTATGAGCCACTGGGAAGATCAGTACATATGGGCCAACAGAGAGCTTGACGCAAACCTCATCCTATGGACCAGGTTCATAGATGATGTCTTCTTTTTGTGGCAGGGAGACGAGACATCTGTACAAAATTTTATCGATTACATTAACAACAGTAAACACAACTTACAATTTACTAGTCAGTATAGTAAAACAAATGTGACATTTATAGATCTTAATATCTTTAATACAGATAACCAGATACACACCAACACTCACAGTAAACCGGTTGATGTCAACAGTTTTATTTTTGCAAACAGCGGTCATCATCCAGACTGGCTAAATAGTATTCCCATAAGCCAGTTTCAAAGAATCAAAAGGAACTGTTCTAGAGAGAGTGACTACCGAGAACAAGGGAACAAATTGAGATTGCAATTACAAGGGAAGAAATATGAGGGCACCAGAGTCGAGCAAGCCTATGACAGATTTAGAAAGGTGGATAGGGAATCCTTGCTGCAATATAAGAATAAAACAAAGACAGGGGACAATCTTGAAAATAAAGAAATCTACTTTGTAACTGACTACAGCAGCCAAGCCTCCCGGGTAAAACAGATCATAAAAAAACATTGGCCAATATTAATGCAAGATGATACACTAGCAGAAGCACTCCCTAATGTCCCCAAGATAGTGTTCCGGAAAGCACCGGACATCAAAACTAAACTAGTCAAAAACCATATAGCCCCCAGTACAACTAGACAAACAACAATAACCGAATCATGGAACAATACAAGGGACAGGAACAAAGGAGGATTCTACTTTTGCGGAACATGTGTAGCCTGTAAGAAAACGAACAAAAAGAACACAAAACCAGTACACTTAATCACATCCACATCCAATCAATTTATATGGAGGATCAGGGACAATATGACCTGTAACAGCAAAGGGGTCATTTACATACTAACATGTCCTTGCAGTAAGCAATACATAGGTCGCACCATCCGCCACCTCAAAAAGAGGTTAGCAGAACATGTACGCAACATTATTTCGGGTTGTGAAGAGCATCCAATCTCCATCCATTTTAAAACATTCCATGGTTCCGATCCTAGGGGACTAGAATTTGCAGCAATGCGATCAGTGACACCAAACTGGAGGGGAGGGGACTACAATAGGCAAATTAATACAGAAGAACTGAGGGCCATAATCACCATGGATACGCTTACACCCAAAGGTCTAAATATAGACAATGAGGTGAGATCCATCATTTGTGGGTGACATGTAGAGCAGCCTTTTTATGTAATGCAAAAGAATAGTGATGCATGCTACTCCATGAGGCAAAGTGAACCGTCAGATCTCCAATGTATATAACACCAGCCAGATAAAGTGTAATCCAGGAAGTTAACACAAGTTGTAGCAAGCTTAGTCACCATGTTTGGAATAAAGTGGTTTGGTAACCTATTGCACACAATGTGAATGATGTATATATTGTGGAGTATCCATCAAATAGTGGAATTTTTTATGGAATGAAATGTATGTAGGTTCACACAGACACCTATAGAATGTATATTGACCAGCAGGATTATATATGGAATATACTGCATATAGGGTTAAATAGAAACCTACGATCTGAGATAGAAAACAGGCAGACATCCTTTGAGTGACTGAACAAGCCACAAATCTGCATTTGTTAATAAAGACCAATCAGATTGAAGGCGGGCAACATAAGGACATTTAACCACCTCGTTATCAATCACTTTTCACTACTCACAGAGGAAGACCTTAACGGTTGAAACGCGTTGGAGACATAACAGATAAATCAACCATCACAAATCTCCTGCATGCTCAAGCAGAACTATACGTGCAAAGAATACTGCTAATCCCATCCATTCACGATCGAGTCATGTGATCGGCAAATTACACGTGACCAGGAAGTAACAGAAGCGGAGAAGGAAGGACGGACCAGGACGACACAGACGGGCGCCCGCCTCCGCCATCGCCGAAGACAGGACACCCAAGCAGAAGGAGGAGGGATCCGGCCACACGGGAGGACAGTCAGACAGGTAAGTCTCTGACACAGGAGGGGGAAGCCGGATCAGGTCAGGAGTGATCGCGTCCGACGATTCCCCTCCCCAGACAGGCGAGTGACAGGTACTCAGTTGAAGTGCAGGATACAGTCTTTAATTAGATGCATCACTCACTTCACTGTACCCTGCATGAACCAGGTCCAGAGATCCTGCACTGCCACCCAGGTGGTTCTCCTCTCTTCTGCAAAGAAGAAAGCCCGGGCCACCATCTATTGGAGCACATAATTTGGACAATCACATCTGAACTTATATGGGTGACAAAGCGGGACGCTGCTAGCCCTATACGCATCGATCCCAAGGACTTTATCATCCCCCAAATTCCTATCAAGTGTTCACAGACAGTGTACACAATCGCCACCCAATAAGCATTCAAACCACACAGCAGTTTCTTTGCATTGCAGACGATTGTGATAATTGTATACATGTATTATTTCACACAATATTTTAGCCAATAAATAACAAGATTTATTTTGATTATGCCGCATTGTCAATTCCACTTTGTATAGCCCAATACAGTATTAAGACACGGTAAATAGGCATTTGTCTTAACCCAGTAGAATATAGAAGAGTTCAGAAGGGGTAGCGCTGTTACTCATTTCTTTGTATATTGTATCCTAGTGAAAAGTAAGAACACCCTTTTGTATACAGCAGCTCCCACAACAAAGAATAGGTAGGCTGCTAAGTGCTCAGTACTACTTTTTCGTGTTAATATGATTCTTATAATCATTAGCAACAGTGGTCAGTTTCATCCGTTTAAAAGCTATCAGGTCTCTTCTATAGTTGTCAACTTGGGCATTAAGTTTATCAAGCCAGTTGGTAGTTTTGTCATACTTCAGTATGTTAATGCTGCTTACAGGAAATTGATCAAGATCAGTGGTAACTTTCTTAAGTTCCTGACTTACTTCCTCCACCACAAGGACTATAAGGTCCAGAGAGCATTTGTTAAGGATGCTGCACCATCGGCTGCAAAAAATGGGATTGTTTCTACGAATAGTTGGCATGTTAGTAATCCTGAAACCCCTAGGGATCTGTTTGTTCCTGTGATATTCCAATAGGAACTGTCCATGGAGTGTGAGGTCCGTAATTCTTTTTTTGAGTCTCAATAATTGATGGAAAATATCAATGGATGTTTCCGCAGGCAGGGTAGAGAAGTCCAATTTCTCAAAGAGGACACGATCCGCTTCTTCATCTGTAAATGACAAGGCTCCCTGTTCAGCTTGGGAGAGGAGTGCTTCGCCCAATAGGGCCGCTCCTCCGGTGGCCATAATTTATGGTGACTACTGCTCAGAAGTGTATCCCAGGTGCCACTGATGCTGAGTTGCACGTGTACTCCTGTACAATATCTTTGGTAATATGGTGGGTGTCCGGAATAGAGTGTGGGTGTGAGGACATCCAAACTCTATATGTACATATAGATAGTCCGGCACTCTCAGTTCATAAAGTTCAAAATACTGGGGTGTTTTTAGGGAAATTCATATGGAGGTTCCCATAGATAATAGTCTAGCCTCTTAGGAAAGAAGGAAAAACACTCTCCAGGTTTTCAGCAAGATTTTTCAGTATTTAATGATTAAACCAACATAATTTGCCAACGTTTCGGTCCAGTATGGACCTTAGTCAAGGCACAATAGCTTCTAAACATCAATAGGTCACTAAGAGGGAGTACATATAAACAACGTAAGCATTCATAGTCTGACAGGTCCTTTAAAACACATACGTTCAAAATTATAACAACTTGTCTGTTGGTGAGAAAAAGGCACTAAACAATCTTCGCATGAATGAGAGCCTGGTAATAAGACCGGCGGCTAAAGGGGGTGCAGTAGTTGTTCAAAACTGGAGTGACTACAATGAAGAAATTTTCAAACAACTTATGGATGTGAAAACATATAATAAAATCTACCATAACCCCACGTATGAAATCAAAAATAAAATAGATGCCAGATTACAAGAAGCCATCCAGACACACCTAATTGATGAGGATACTTTGGCATACTTGACGGTGCAACATCCCATATGCCCTATAATATACACTTTGCTGAAAATACATAAATCCCTGAACAAACCCCCAGGTAGGCCGATCATTTCAGCCAGAGGATCGCTCCTTCAACCACTCGCTGTATATGTCGACTATTATCTACAACCTCTAGTCATCAAAATACCAAGTTACATCAAAGACACTGGAGAATTCATTAATAAATTGGAAGCACTCACTATTGAAGGAGACACCTGGATGGCAACTATGGATGTCTGCTCCTTATATACCATCATTCCACATGAAGATGGATTGCTAGTGATGGAGGATGCTCTTATGAGAGCTGAAACAGAACCACAACAAACGAGATTCCTCATGGATCTAGCCGGATTGGTCCTATGCAACAATTATTTTAAATACAAAGAAACATATTTCATACAATGCTCAGGCACTGCCATGGGGTCGAATCTGGCGCCAGCCTACGCCAATCTCTATATGGCCAAATATGAGGAAACTTACATAATACCACACTATGGCACCCAGGTAGTCCTCTTTCTCAGATTTATCGATGATATCTTCTTGCTATGGAGAGGTACCGACAGCTCATTTAACCTAATGGTGGAACAACTAAATGCACTGGAGCATCCAGTAAGGTTTACCCACCACATTGATAAGGAGTCTATTAACTTTCTAGATATCACCATATACAGGGATGGAAACAAGTTTGGCACAACCCTTTATAGGAATGATACTGACCGGAATATGTTTCTAGAAGCCATGAGTCATCATCCCCCTGCACTGAAAGATAGCCTCCCATTTTCGCAATACCTTAGGGTCCTACGTAATAACTCAGATACAATATGGCAAGACACTTAGGCCCTCATTCAGAGCCACTCGCTATTTGCGGTCGTTCGTTCTAAAACAAGGGGTGGCTATTCAAATGAACCGTTCGCTGTTTGCGGTCTGTTCATGCCTCTATGTCTGAACGAGCGAGCAAAACTTGCGTTCATTTTTTGGAAAAATACGCCCCCTGGCCGCTCGCATCCTACGTCATGTCCGCTATTTATTAGATTAATCGAATACATCGACAAGGGTATGAACTGCTCGCTATTCTTGTGGTTGGTGTTTGCTACCACAATTTTGCGAGCAGTTCTGACTCTAAAATAACCCAGTGACGTGGTCAATGACGCTGCTGTTTTAAATATGCACACCCATAAAACGCCCATTTTGACCTTTAAGCATGCCTGCGTTCTGATTTCCACTCCCCATTTTCAAGCACCTTCCCCTGTTACCACCCACATACGCCTCTTTCTGTCACTCAAAATAGCAGGCATTCTATATTTTGCGAGCACATGAATTTCGGCCGCACTGACTGGTTACCGCATGCGTATAACGATCCGTACGCATGCGCAGTTGGGCTAACATCGCTCGGAACGAACGAGCGGCCGCTTACGAGTGGCTCTGAATCAGGCCCTTAACTCCTGGAAATGACAGCTCGGCTCAAAGAAAGAGGATATTCACATTCTCTGCTTAAGAGCTGTTTAAACAAGGCCAGAAATAAATATGCAAACCCTCGACCTAAACCTACTGATGGTGACCGTGTCATTTATGTCAGCCAGTACAGCAACAGATCCAGATTAACAGAAAGATCAATCCGACAACTTTGGCCGATTATCCAATCTGACCCTACTCTACCATTTACCTACACCAAAGCACCCATGATGGCATATAAAAGAAGGCCCAACCTGAAACAACTGCTACTTAGCCCATCAATGAACCCTGAAATGACTAACTCTATTATCAAAGTCATGCAGAACCGACCCGGTAGTTACCGATGTGGAGGCTGCGTGACCTGCAGTTCTATGGTTCCGGGCAATACTCTTGCTCACCCCCACACGGGTGTACCTATAAAGATTAAATGGTAGCTCCATTGTAAAATGGATCATATTATTTACATACTATTATGCCCTTGCGGTCTTTACTACATCTGGCTCACCTCCAGGATCTTCAGGGAACGTTTGGCTAATCATAGGGCGTCCATCAGAGCTGCCTACAACAGTGGTCAGTCGGATAAACCTGTTGCCCGACATTTTCTACAGATGGGACATCTGGTAGCAACCCTCAAATGCAAACTCATTGACTGGATACCGCCTCCCGAACGAGGAGGAGATAGACTGGCTCTACTTAAAAAATGTGAAAGTCGGTGGATCTACAGGCTTGAGACTGTGGCACCATGTGGACTTAATGAGAACTGCCCATTGGGTATCTTTCTCTGAAAATTACTTTATCTATATATACGGTACCAAATATTAAATTTAACATTGAATTTTTCTGTACCATTCACCTAATGTCAATCGTTTTGTGATGTTGATCCACATATTCATGTTGTACCCCTAGGTCCTCTAGTCCCAGGTCCTACTACACATTAATAATCATTCTTCTAATTTCTGTAACTGACCATGTGTATGTATGCATATGTGTGTACGGGTGTATATGTGTGTATAAATGTGTATATATATATGTATATATGTGTACATGTAGGTATGTCCATGTTACAGTTTTTATTAATTGGCTATGTATAATATGCATTTATGGCATTTATACCCCTAATAACACTTGTATAGCCCTTTTTAGGAATTTTTAGTAGAACCAATAGCTGCCCATTACTTAAGGTCCTGCTAAGGCTCATTGACAGCTATTACTGTATATATCTTGAGCCACACACAAGATGGCCACCGGCTAATGCCAAAGTACCCCACTTCTTGACTATAACATGTCCCTCTTGTGGCTGTGACAATAGGGACTTGGAGACTTTCCCTTTAGCACTATCCAATAGGCTACATGCCTAAGGATGTGCAACTTCAGCTATTTCAGATCTATGGGCATTTAATAGAACATACATAATCGCGATCGCGCACTTCCGGTTTTTCAGCGGAGGTGACGCATTTCCGGTCACTGGGTTTTTAAACCCTGAGCTTAGATTATGCTCCAGCATCAGCATATACCCTGATAGATCAACGCTGAGGTAAGACATCCCTTTTTTTTCCACCCTGCATGCTCTTACACCCCCCTCATACATACTGGTGTAATATATACACCTGGGGATTGTACTGTCCATACCCTCACTTACCTGGTTACTATGTTCATGCTGCATGATATATGACTACACATTTAAAATTGTCCCTCTACCTGGTTATTACTATAATCAACATTGGAGCGCATATTCGATCCCTGTATTTTAAATACAAGCTGCTGAAGTAAGGTTTTGTTTTGGATCCTACTGCTGTGAATAGTTTCCTGTGTGTGGGCTTCTATTGGATATCATGCTACTGTTATATGAGGCATACCTCTCCCTATATCATATACATCGATCATGGATTAAGACATTTTGAACTTATGTGTTTTAAAGGACCTGTCAGACTATGAATGCTTACGTTGTTTATATGTACTCCCCTAAGAGGCTAGACTATTATCTATGGGAACCTCTATATGAATCTCCCTAAAAACACCCCAGTATTTTGAACTTTGTGAACTGAGAGTGCCGGACTATCTATATCTATATATATATATATATATATATATATATATATACATATACATATACATACTGTATATATATATAATATATATATATATATATATATTTATTAGAGATGTGCGCCGACCCCCGTGTTTTGGTTTTGGATCTGGATCTCCCCTGGTTTTGTATCTGAATCTTGTTTTGTTTTCGTGTTTTGGTTTTGGATCTGGGTTTTTTGCAAAAAATCATAAAAACAGCTAAAACCACATCATTTGGGCCTGTTTTTGTTCCTACTGTATTATTAACCTTAATAACATTGATTTTCAGGCATATCTAGGCATGTTTAACCACCTCAATGCTCACAATATTGATTTCACTATTTTTCACCAATATAGGCCAAAGGCTGCAGCGAGCTGGCTGGCTAAAGTAAGCAACAGAGCATCGGTAATAATGCACGGCAGTTTAAAAAAATATCAGACATCTATGAAACATTGCCACACAGCAGTGCAGACAGGATGGCAGTTTAATAAACTATAATAATGTCAGTCGGCAATGCCCCAAATTGTGCCAAATGTAAAGGAAAGAGGTGCAAGATGGAAATGTTCCTCCCACCCACTCTTATGTGGGATATTAAAAAGGTCATGCACAGTTTAACAAACCTAGCACTTTATCCACTAGGACTGACACTTTCGTGGCTGAACTCCTTGGTTTGTTTGGGCCCCACAAAATATTTTTTGGAAGGACTACCTTCAATTATTAAGAATGAGGTTGATGATGAGGGTGTTGGTGGCGGAGATTGCATGTTATGGTCCAAACTGCTGGTAACTGATACTGGACTGCTTAACATCCCTTCCTCTGCTAACTTTGGCTTTACAAATGGAACAGATGCCTTCACAACTGTTGTCAGAATTTAGATTTAAATAATTCCACACCCAAGACATTGCTTTTCTGGCTTTCTTTTTATCATTAGCAAAAACTGCTGCCACTGGTGGCTGATTTACGCAAACCACATTCTTATCATTGACAACCACATTAGCATCAGATAGTACACAAATTTCCTCCTCATCCTCCTTTTGCACTTCCTCCACACTATCAGCATCATTTTTTATTATTTCACCATCTAATACTAGCACAGCCATCATGGCGTCAGTGATCCGCCGTGAAACTGGGTGACAGTTGTTATATTTACTTCCTCTATCAAAGGTCTGTTTAATAGTCAATTGTTTTTTTAAATTACTTCTGATCACGAATGAGGATGTAGATGATGATGCAGGTGTTGGTGTTGGAGATCGAAGGGGCTTGGATCTCACAGAGAGGGAGCAGGTAGGTGACACTGGACCTGTTACGTTTTGAGTTTTGGAACTTGGTGATGTACACTTTGATATTTGATGAATACGCTCCAAGTGACGTAACAAGGAGGAGGTTCCTAGGTGGTTTAGGTCCCTCCCTCTACTCACTCTTGCATGGCAATGTGCACATATGGCTTGACAACTGTTGTCCGGATCAGGATAGAAATAATTCCACACGTTAGAAGTAGATTTTTTTGTCTTTTGTCCCGGCATGACAACAATGGGCTTTAGCTTTTTCAAACCAGGGGCAACAGCTGTTGCCTTACTTACACAAAGGACATCCTCGGCATCAACATCCTCATCACCAACACCAACATCCTCATCATCCTTAGCGCCTTCATCCACCAAAATATCCTCCTCCTCCATGTGCAATTCCACAGAAGCATCCTCAATGACTACGTGTGCAAGATGTTGACTGCCCTTCCCCACATTTACAGAGGGCACACAAATGTTGGAACTTGGAGGATCCCCCAGTACACAAGTATTTAGATCGGGCTCACATATGGCAACCGCAGACACATTTGCAATCTCCTCGGGGATTTGTGATTTGGATTTCTCAGGGCACACAGTTGGTTTTTCAGGAGCTGTCTTATCAACTTTCACATTTTTAATTGGACCACCACCACTACTACTAGAAGCAGAAGGGCTATCAGAATCAGCAGTCTTCTTCATAAAGTAAGAAGGCCAAGGCCTTATCCTTTCCTTGCCACTTTATGTAGTGAATGGCATATTGCCAATTTTTTTGTTTATCTAAAGTCAAATATCCTTTCAATTTTTTTTTCTTAATTTCAGTAAAACCTGCTTTACTATTACTACCATATCGATGACATGACTTAAGCCCTGGGGCATGGGCCTTCCTAGTGGTCGAGGAAGCTGACGGCCTTGCACTGCTGCTGGCAGCTACAACATGTGGTTCTTGGCCTTGCTCTCCTGTCATGTGACAGCCCTCCATATTTTTTCTGCAGTCTAAAAGCAGTGTCACAATCACCAATAGTGTAGCCAAGGTGCGGTTACAAAATTAACACACGTGCAGTCGTGTGCACACACAAAAATATAAAAAAAAACAACAAATGATGATTTATATTTTTTGTCAGCTCCAGAAGAACTTGGCCCCAGAGTAACGATTGATCACGACTGGAGTCTGGCAGCACAAGGTTGCAACTTGTGTTGCTGGTTGGATCTTGTCCACTAATGGGGTTAAGCCGAAAACCCACCCACACAAACAAGAAAAAAATATGACACTTTATTTTTTTTTTTATTCAACACGACTGTTGTCGCTGTATCTTGTGCGCTACTGTGGTTAAGCCTAACACCCATGCACACACAGGAGTAAAAAATATATAAGACAGTGACACTTGTATTGTTTTTTTTTTTTATTGAACACGACTGTACTGTAGTCGCTGGATCTTGTGCGCTAATGTGGTTAAGCCTAACACCCACACACACAGAAGAAAAAAATATATAAGACAGTGACACTTGTATTGTTTTTTTTTGATTGAACAAGATCTTGTGCGCTACTGTGGTAACACCCACGCACACACAGAAGAAAAAAATATATAAGACAGTGACACTTTTATTGTTTTTTTTTTTAAGAACGACTGGAGTCGGGCAGGACAAGGTTGCAAGTGCAACGTGTGTTGCTGGCTGGCTCTTGTGCGCTACTGTGGTGCAGCCTAACACGCATGCACACACAGAAAAATATAAAAACTTAAAAAGACTTTTTTTTTTTGGAGTCCAGAACTTGGGCCCAGAGATGGATACAACACAAGCCCAGGACACAGCAGACAGCCCAGATGGATCACTAGACAGCACAGTGACAGTGACAACACCGTGACCAGAGACCAGAATGGATCAGCACAGACAGCACAGTGATAGTGATTAGTGACAGCACCATGACCAGAGACCAGAATGGATCAGCACAGACAGCACAGTGATAGTGATTAGTGACAGCACCATGACCAGAGACCAGAATGGATCAGCACAGACAGCACAGTGATAGTGATTAGTGACAGCACCATGACCAGAGACCAGAATGGATCAGCAGACAGCACAATGACAGTGACAGCACCCTGACCAGAGACCAGAATGGATCAGCAGTCACCAGCCCAGGACACAGCAGATAGCACCAGCACCTCTCCCAGCCCTACACTACCCACCCTCCCTGTTCACTTTACACAGCCGGAGAAGAAATGGCATCTGTTGTGTGGTCCCTTATATACTACATTGATCATAGAGATGAAAGCTCACGAACCGCAAGATTTCCATCTCTATGGTTTTGCCTCGGTTTCGAGAACCGAGTAAGGCGGGAACCTCCGAGCCTGCTTGGATTCGACTCGGTTATGCTAAATTCGGGTGGCCTCAGTTCTCTGAGAACTGAACCCGCTCATCTATAATATTTATATATATATAATATATTATCAATCAGGAGAAGATACAGAGAAACTTACAAGCTGATAAAGGTACATGAAGCAGAGAGAAAGAGAAAAGCAAGAGCTTCACAGATCTTACTAAACAACATTTTATTGGACTGGAGAAGTATCTAAGCAGGGTCTAAAATAACTGGCAATATCTTTGGAATATTGGCAGTATTTTTTTCTAGTCTTTAGAAGTGAAATTGTTGTGTGAGCCTGGTTTTCAATGTTAGTTTTCATTCAGTGATGAAATCTTAACAGTAATCTTAATTTTGCAGCTGTTATGGCAAGCACGTCCGTGTGTACTCTGGGCCTGATTCAGAGCCGTACGCTATTTGCGCTCGCTCGTTCAGAAAAAGGGGCCGGCTATTTAAATTGAGAGCTCGCTCTTTGCGGTCTGTTGACGCCTCTATGTGTGAGCGAGCGAATGAAACATGCGCCCCCTGGCCGCTCGCATCCTACGTCATCTCCGCTATTTATTAGATTAATCGAGTACATCGAAAGGCGTCTGAACTGCTCGCAGTGCTTTTGGTAGGATTTTCCTACCGCAATCATGCGAACAGTTCAGGCTAAGAGACAACCAAGTGACGTGGCCGATGACGCTGCTTTGTTAATTATGAACACCCTTAAAACACCCGTTTTGACCGTTTGGTACGCCAGCGTTCAGATCTCCACTCCCCGTTTTCAAGCACCTTTCCCTGTTACCACCCACAAACGCCTCTTCCTGTCACTCAAATTTGCAGGCACTCGCTATTTTGTGAGCGCTCGATTTCCGACCACACTGACTGGTTGGCGCATGTGCATTACGACCCATACACATGCGCAGATGTGCAAACATCGCTCAGAGCGAACGAGCGGCCGCTTACGAGCGGCTCTGAATCAGGCCCTCTGCTAGAGACACCAAACTAAGGGCCTGATTCTGAGCTGGGTAAAAAGTAAGATAGAGCAAGCTGTGCACTTGGACAACACTTGTAGAAATGCAAGGGGTGCAAATTACAGATGTGTGCAGACCCACAAGTTTTGGTTTTGGTTCAAAATCATTGTCATGTTTTTGTTTTGGCAAAACAACTCTCAAATGTTTTGGTTTTGGATCTAGATTGTTTCTAAAAAAATCATAAAAGCAACTAAAATCATGTTATTTGGACCTGTCTTATTAACATCAATAATATTTATTTCCAGTCAATTTTGACCACCTCACAGTCACAATATTGTTTTTACCAATATCAGCCGTAGGATGTAGTGAGCTGGGTGTCTAAACTAAGTGAAAGATCAGCGGCACAAACCCATGGAAGTTTAAAAGAATATAGCATAGTACACCTGTGACGAACAATATTATTTTCTATTATTTATCCATTAACCCCATATCCACTGTCAACAGGTATGCAGGTAATAGCCCAGGTAGTACATCAGGAGGGGGTCCCCACTTTCTGAGCAATCCAATCCTGGGCTAACCAGTTTGGGACTGGTTAATGTTATGGCAGGGGAAACCCACACTGTGTATCTCCCAGCTATGGCATTATCCCAATGGCTAGTTAAGCCCAGTGCCAGTTATTGAGAATAGGGGGAATCCCACACCATTTTCCCCACTATTTTTAGTAGCAGCCCAGCCTGAGAGGTCTGGTGCTGGTTTTTGATTTTGGGAGTTGACCCCACATTTTTTTTATAATTAACCATTTATTCTATTTTTGTCATATAACTAAGCCTGCACAGATCATACTGATCTGTTCAGTGCATTCAACTAGGCCACAAAGTTGGAGCTGCCTTAGAAAGGAATAGGAACCAGGAAGTAGAAAGGTAGGCATTTATAAGCAATCCAATCAAAGCCGTCTCTAACCAATTTGGTGCCCTATGCAAATTTTGACTGGTGCCCCCTAGCAGATAATCCCACCACCAATTTTATGGCTGGTACACACTAAACGATATCTTGTGTGTACCGACCAAGTTAGTGATGGGACCCAAATGGGTGCCGGAATCGGCAAGTGCATACACACTTGCCGATGCCAGCAGTGACATAGTGCCAGTGGGGGCCATGCTACATTCGGCAGCATAGCCCTTGCTAACGATGTCGCCCATCAGACCTGCATGCAGGCCCAAGAAGCAATGTCACTGACAATTAGTAGGATAACAACAGCTATAACACACACATACATATCTTTAAAAAAAATAAAAAATAAATATATATATATATATATATATATATATAGATCCTTTGGTTCGGCACTCCTGTGATAAGGTAAATGTAGCCCTCGTGCCCTCTGCAAGCGTGGATATACAACAAGAAGAAGAAAGCAGCGGCACTGAAGGTCTTGAATATGATATATTTAATCTCCGACATTTCAAGTCTACAATGCCTTTTTATCAAGGTGTAACAAAAGTATACCTTTTGTTATACCTTGATAAAAAGGCATTGTAGCCTTGAAACGTCTGAGATTAAATATATCATATTCAAGACCTTCAGTGCCGCTGCTTTCTTCTTCTTGTTATATATATATATATATATATATATATATATAATCTCCAAAGGTTCCTTTTAAAGAACAAGGCTGCACTCCCAGTTGTTATGGTACAAAAGGTGTGTTTAAATACACCTTTTGTACCACAACAACTGGGAGTGCCGCCTTGTTCTTTAAAAGGGACCTTTGGAGATCGTACTTTTTTGGGAAGGCACCCCTGCACTAATCATATAATCCAGAGTGCCAGGCTTCCTTGGAATATATATATACACACAACATAATTGTGTAATGTCTCCTTAAAGTGCGAGCCCCAATTGCTCCAACTGTGAGAGAGCCGGGACAGCCTTTGGAGAGGAAGACTGGCCACCAGGGTAAGTATAGGAGTGGTGGGGTGAAAGGGGGTGTTGAGACAGAGCCATAATAGGGTGGGGGTCAGGACATGACTGTGATGGGGGGGTGAAGGAGGAGGACCGCAGAGACAGGGTGGGATAAGCCAGAGGAAAGGTAGAGCAGAGCAGGGGGGGAGGGGAGAGGGTCAGAGACTGAGGCGACATGCAGTTAAACTATATACAGTGTATATACCCTCTTTCCTCTCCAGCCCCACATTATTCCAGCCTCCAGACCCCTCTCATTCCAGCCTTCAGCCCCCTGTGCCCCCCCAAACCCCCATTATTTCATCCCCATGTCCCCTCCTTACCCCATCCCTTCCAGCTCCCTCTCATTCCAGCCTTCAGCCTCCTGTGTCCCCTCCAGCCCTCTGTGGCCCCCCAGTCTCATCATTTCAGCCTCCAGCCATTATCCCAGCCCACTCTATCCTCTCCATCATTCTAATTTAGCCCCCTGTGTCCCCTCCAGCCCCCTGTTATTACAGCCTCCAGCCCCCGTCATTCCAGCCTCCTGTGACTCCTCCAGCCCCCTGTCATTACAGCCTCCAGTCCTCCTGTGTTTGCTTCAGTGCCATGTCCCCTCCAGCTCCTTGTAATTCCAGCTCCCTGGCACCCTCCAATTTACTTTCACTTTGGCAGCCAGACTGCTCATTTTTCTTTCAGTTCGGTGTCCTGCTACTCCAGCCATGGCAGCCAGTTTATTGTGCACTGCATGCTCCTCAGGCTCTTCGGCTCTTCCTTTTCTTCCCAAGCATCTGACACATACCATTTGTCTCTGTAGAGAGCCGACTGTGTCAAGGGGGCATGGCCTAATCGTAGGATATGTGGCTACACCCCCTTATGGGGGAAAATCCTTTTTGCACACGTGTTACGTGCCACTGCCGCTATGTGATGTGTTTTACCTGTGGCCGGGTGGGGGGGGGCGCCGTCGGGGTTGGACTGCCACCCAAGAGGCTTCGGAGGCAGACTGTGTAGCAGGAAAGAAAATATTCCTGACTACTGCATTTCAGGCAGCTTCATGGAGGGGGGGGCAGCGACAGAGCCCTGGAATGCCCCTAGGCATTCCAGTCACCCTAGACATTGCTTAGATTGCCTATGCCTAGGGCAGGCTCTGAATCCAATAAACACAAGATCTGACATTTCAGGGATTATAGCGTTTTGCCTTGATTTGAGACTTGGGCGATCAAAATTTGGGTGTGTTTGGTTTTTAGCACAATTGAACCTCTCATCCCTAGTGCAAATCATATTTTTTTTTTCATACGTGTTAAAATACTGGCTGCTGTTGCATGTTGCTCACAGATGATAGACAGCTTATTTTTACACTGCAAAGTTGATTTCAGTTTGGACACACACCTCTCAAATCTAAATCTCTCTGCACAGTTTTCATCTGAAATAATTCATATATATATATATTATCACCAGCACCTGTGATCAGTAAACACAGCTTCTGCACCTTTGTTGCACCAAGGAGTACATGGTGGTTTGGATTCTCTCCACTGTGCTGGTCAGATAACATAGAGGGGGAAGATATATATTGTATCACTGGAGCATATAGTAAGATGGACATTTATAGCAACAAAATATATACTCGGAGTGATGACTTGTATGCTTTCAGTCATCAGCTGCTCACTGCCATCCGCTAATTATATGTTCTCAGCTGCAAACTATATGTTCTCAGTCTCTATTGGTGCATAAGTGGAAATATGCTATTATGAATTATATTTGCCAATAATTTTTGCACTATTGTCCTGGATATTACATATTACATTTGTGTGCCTGCACCTATGGGAGGATTGTGGGATAAAAATCTCTAACTGCATATTTACAGCTGTGAATTACATGCAGCTATATTAGCAGTTTGGATTTTGACTATTTATAATTGAACACTCACAGCTGCAAATTATATGCATTTACATTACAGTATGTATCTATTGGGTCTGCAGTTCTAAGCTACAGTAAGTGGAGGATTCATTTTTATTTATTTTTTTAAGCACTTAATTACCATTCTATCCCAGTTGACATGTTAAATATGCCCCATCTGCAGTGTAACTTGGTTTTACCAATGTGCATCTTTACTTGCTTTTTTGTTTTATTCCCAATTCAGAATAAGGACCTGAGTATCAATTATACTACACTGTTACATCACTCATTTACAGGGTTCTATCTCCGCACTAGTAGGAACCTTTCTGCTCTCCACTTGTATCCATTTTAACCCATGAGCAGAATACACAACCACATGGACCTAGTGATAGCAGCTGTAAAATTGTAAGTACTTGGTTTTATCTTGGTTTTGTCAATAAATACACATTGTTTGTAACTACTGTGACAATCTTATACTTATTGCATATACAGTACTGTGAGTCGTATCTCAAAAATTTACTTCAATAATTTTGCAATGGTGTAACAATATTAGAAATGAACTTCTATATACCCCTGCCTGTACCTTCTAAAATCCTTCCTATAAACCTCTAAGGATGATGCTAATTTGCGTACGCAGTCACACCATAAATAAAGACTTAGACATAGAACCTGTGGTTCCAAAGCACAAGTGATATTCAGGTAAAAGTTCAGACAGTTACACGCAATTGATCAAGACACAATTTAGGCGCAAAAGTAAATCATACAGACCACAAATGCAGTATACGTACACAGGCGCTTCTGGACCCAGAGATAGGCTTCAGCAAGAGACCCCTCGTCATTCAACATTCAGCACAAAGACTCCCAAATAGTGTCCGTACACCCATACTTATACCCCCCCAGTTACAAAAGGTATGTCTGTTGCTGATGTCATTGGTTCTCAGAGGTGAAGCATCTGTTACAGTGCATCTAACAGGCTGGTTTAAACAGACTTTCCCTGCCTCTAACAGCTAGGGGTCTTCCTCTTCACGCCTTCTTCAGCATCCTAACAGTTGAATCTAAAATATACATTTTGGTTGAATGTAGGTTCTGCGGTCCATAACTCGAGAATGCATAATGCGATCTCCTCACCGATAGCACCGGGAAACTGTGGAAAGAGTATGCATCAGAACAACTCCAAGAATGACGTGTTTATCTTGTATAATTCCTTAGTTAACAAATATCTTTATTTCTTAGCATTTAAACTAACTGAACCTTCTTGAATCATACACTTTAAAGCTTATTGAACCTTATGTATGAATATGAAATGTGTGGGTATTCAGGGTTTGGTATAAAGACATATTTAATGTGTGTATGAAAATGCATTTGTCTCTAACTGAGTGAACATTTTAGCAGTGTGGTATGCTGGGTTAGATAGTTCTACATGACCTGTCAGCACCCCCCCCCCCCCACCACCTTTCCTGTGTTCAAAGGGAAAATACCTCTGTCGGTTTCTTGTGTGAAAGTGCAAACTACAAGAGACATTCTAGCCAGACCACCCGTAGTGAGCAAACACTATGCTGGAAACTTATCTACATAAGCCAGTTGTCACCTGGCCACTTGCTTATCAATACTATAAAGCCATTTCTGGAATATATCCTTTATAATACGTAAAGTAATGAAATAGGCTTTTAGTGAATCACCGTAACATATGATAATGGTCACAGATGCATTCATATGATGCTAATGGTATTATCGCCACATGTACTAAAATGTGAGTTTATCTAAGATGGCGCTTAGGCAGCCATTTCGCAAAATGGCGTTTGCGGCCAGTCGCAAGATGGTGTCGCTGCGATTCAATTTTAAACTGAACTTGTCTCAGCCAATTATTCAGCTTCGACAGGTGGGATATAGATTCATCACATAATCATCATTTCCATATGCTGATTACTTCAGAGATTAAAGACCAATTTATTCATCTAATAGTCACTACAGTATGTTTGCCCAATTTATCCTCACCCTCTATGCCCTGTTAGGCCATCAATCTATCCCACTTATAGGTCTCACTTTGGCTTTTTTAAAGGAGTTTCTAAAGATTTTTAATGACTTTTCTATTTTCATTTGTTACAGATATGGATATTTCTATTAGATTAGGGTATTGACAATTAAATACTGTAGTTCGAAAACTAAAATTTGAGTTTGCTATTTTGCTAACTGTGGCCTCATCTGTGGACCCCATTAGTGGACTTTGTCCCCCAAACATCCTTGGACAGCTTGTTTTTTCCCTAATTTTAGGCTCTAGATCGAAGTTATCTTCAACTAAAAGTTTTGCCCTCACAGAATGAAAGTGTAAAGCAGCAGGTAAAATGCAGGGCAGAGTTTGCTAAGAACTGTTACAGAACTGAAAACTTCAAATTATTCCCACCGTACTACAATGCCATACCTTGTTTCCATTCCCAAAGTGAAAGTAAAAGGCTTCCAACACCAGAACTGAAAGAGCACCTTACAAATTTAGCAAAGGTCATTATGGGTTGTCACTCTCTGGAGCATGTTTCCGCAGTGGAAACACTTACAACACAAGGAGTCTGTTGATTGACTGCCTGCCGTTACTAGACACTTGTATGTCAACGGCAGCATCCACAGCACAAATGACTTATTTATATATTCATTGCAGACATATATTTGCAGGAACCACTGGGAGAAACATCTGCTACCACAGCTATTACCATGATCATGCTCTACACTCATGGCAGCTGAAATAAGGATGTGCCTGATACTGCAGATACCTGTGTTGCTCTGGCCTATCACTTGTAAATGCTAGAACTAACAGAGTAGAATATGAGCAATTCCTAGCTAAGCAATTTACCAGGCACAATAAGAAAATTGATTGGGGAGTGGGAACAAAATAAACACCCAAAACAATTGTCAACCCCCTACCTCCCATTACACCAGGCATACTTTTGCAAAGCAATGCAGATTTGATCTCAACTAAAACTAACATTTTTCTTTTGACAGCATAAATATTTAAAAAGTTAACCCCAGCACACAGTTATATAACATCTCTAATGTTATATATTTATGTCTTTCTAAATATAATTTATTTTGTTTACAGAACTCACTTGCAATTAAACTGCATTTCCCATGACGTTGGAAGTTGGAGTTTTCTTCCTCTTTTTTTTATGAGGATTACATTTGTTTGCTTCATTTTCAAAGTTCAAATATAACAGATAAAAAATATAAAACATGCCAGGCAATTTCATATTTCTGATTTGACTTTGTAGATAAAAGAAAAATTACATTGGGGACATGAGTATTGTGGATGCTCGAAGCAATTTCTACTTCAAAATGCAGTGAAAAACTTTTAAGAAACAGTTTTATATATGGGTATTGCTTATCTCCTTGTATACTTCAGAGTTTCTGAGGATCTAAATGACAGATGAGTTATTGCATATCTAAGTGATACACAAAATGGGAACAATAGGAGAGAATATACACACTATAGTACTTAAAATCTGATTTTTATATTATTATGCAAAGGCTTTCATATATCAGTATTCTTTATCCCCAGCTGTGCACAACAACAAGTCTTGCCTCACCGAAGTACAGATATAGAGGAGTAGCCTTTTACAAGTCCAAAATCATAAAGTAAGATTAACTCAGAAATGATATATACCTGTACTGTATATTTAAATGCCAATGTTAGACATATGACAAGTAGTTAAAATGAAGGTGCATCCAGCTGTTCCAGCTATTCTGAGAACTCTAGAATGAAAATAACATTGAGCTGACAATTTTAGAATGCACAAACATTTATTTTTCCGATATTTGCAAAAAAGTGTGATTTGTAGACTATTCCAGAGTAAGAGCAATTTATAGTATAATTCTCCCTATATATTTTTCAGGATTTTGTACAGTATCCATAAGGATGTGTCCTCATACACCTAGCATCTATACATTATACAGAGTAAGAAGCGTTGTTCATACGAGATGCTCCAAAAGGAGCAGCGTACCATACTTCTCATTATATGTTGCATCTTATATGCAGATTCAGCGAAAAACCACTCAGACTGTACTAGAGATGCTAGGCTGCTACATTAACTGCACAGGAATTGGTTTTACACCCAGATTAAGCACAATGGAACTTGGCATGAGAAAAAAACATGGCCATTCACATTAGAGCTGTTTTTACCCAGATTCATACATATGTACATATGCTACACATCAAATTGATCAATGTAGATTTGTCACGCCCAATTGTTTTATTTAAATAATTGAAATGCCTATTCTGAGTGAGAAAGATGCACCTGGAGTGCTGTTTGGCGTGACTGAAGCCACAGTATAAAGACACATCTGTATGTAAAGTATACTGTTGTATGGGAAGGGAAACTATGGAAGTTTTTTTAATTGCTCCTCCCAACTGCTGCAAATCAATTTGAATTTAACAATGTCATATATTCATGATCTTTAAGTTCCAAAAAAAATTAAAGTAACCTAAAACATATTTGGTTATTTCAGTAACCTGACCTGAGGGCATAACTGCAGCGTGTAGCTGTGTATGCCATAGCTGTGCTCCAAAATGGAGAAGCCAAGAAGGAGTTTAAGTAGCATATTTATTGATCTCTGCAGACATTCCCTGGTAATAAGAATTCCTTATCACTGCAATTTGCGTCAATAAGGAATCCTTAATCATCTGAATGTATTATCAGTGAGTGACAGCAATGGGGGCTTCGATAGGAGCTAGTCCTTTACTTTCTGTTTTGGCCAGCTGCACATGGGCCAACGTCCGTCGGAGCATTTGTGAGCGGGCAGTAGAAATTTTTTGCAGAGTGTAATATAGGCTAACACGCCATATAAGTATGGTATTAGCTGCTGGGGCCAAGCTTGCTTGGCAAATCTGGCATGTCCTATTTGTGAGATATCACTACAAAACACCCATTTTAAGGGGATGTCCCGCATATATCATTATAAGGAAAAAGTTCACATCAGGACTTAAGACCTATAAAAAGAGAGAATAGATCCTTTGGTGAAATTCCATTGGGAATTGTAGTTTTCGTTAGCTTGACAGTTGCAGGAACTGGGAATATGTGAGAAATAGCAAGCGGTTATGTAATGCCATCTCCTCCTTGATACTGCTGATTATTGCACTGAGTTGACCAGAGAGGAACAAAGGGAGAGAGGGGACTGGAACATAATAGGAACCTGCATGATATTTACTGCTCCTGTCAAGACATGAACCATTGCAGCAATAGAGAGAATACAAGGAGGTGCGAGGTAGATGTGCAGGCGAAGTGTGCGCCAATCTCTCTGCCAGTTCCAGTTCCATCCTGTAAGTGTCACATGCTGCAAATATGTGTATATGACCTCTGTATGGCCAGTTTCATCTTGTGAGTATTTTCATTATTGAATGGGTGGGAATCCCGTGATTAGTCTGTCACCAGTGTAAATGAGAGAGCGCCTTCCCCCATTATCACTGCGTATGAAATTTAGAAAGATTATAGAATAGATGCTTATTATTTCAAACTTTATCCTCGAAAAACAAGATGATCCAAACAGAGGAAATAAACTCCAATTTGCTTTATAAATTATTATTCTTCCTTATCACATGCTTGAAATGAGTAAATTCCCTGGATTAATTTGCTATAAAAAGTGCCAATGCCGGGGGCGTAAGTGTTTGTTTTGTTAGGGATACTGTATGTCTTCATTATTGAATGTCTCTACAATGTATTTATAATGTATTTCATTATTTAATGCCTAAAGGACCCTCTTCACAGATATAAATTGAATTTCTTTTCCTCCATCTATAAGGTGTGACCTCAAATGTTCTGTAAGTACATTAAATTCAACAGGGTAACGCCAAATTTTCTGTATAGGCAACTAATATAGTTACATATAGTATCTTTATCTACTTAAAAAAAAAACCTTTTTAAGTGTAAATGAATCTAAACCAATCTTTTCCTCATACAGTAATTGAGGGTCTGATGTAGACATGGTTTGTATTGTAGCCGTGGTCACGGCCGACCTCGCAGTAGCGGTTGCAGGAATATACAAATGCTAATCTCAGTACTGGAGTGTACGAGCTGTGAGATGCCCACTTTCAGGCTGTGTGGTCTGTGCATTAGCAATGGAGATTGTAAACACACCAACATTGATGCAACATTGGTCGCACCATCGACTTTTATGGTAGCCTAGGGTCTACTTTAGTTATTCTCTCTTCTATTCCAATTAAACATGACCTCTGAAGCATTGTATTTGCTATTGGGAATGCAGCAGAGTTCACAGACACACCTGTGAATACGTCCATGAAATTGCCACTTTTTGTGATCACTTTAACTAACAGTGTCTACCCTGAAAGTCCAGGGATTGTAAACCCCTTCTCATTTGTCAGCTATTCCATATACAATTGCAAATAGTATCACTCACATTGGTTAGCGTGTTTGTAGTAATGGTTTCTGAGACTTGTTGTGCATGCGCAGTAGCAAAGCATCACTCAACTGTGTAAATATCAGCACTGTGCCATCCCTAAATCAGGTTCTGAGTTCCATACCCCCACTCCTCAGTATCAGGACATGTGTTTTGATGTCCAAAACAAAATGACATATTAAGGCTAAGGCCTCACCACTAGAAGAATATAAAGCCCCAAAAAGTATGCTTGTCATTTATCACAACAATTTTCAAAGCACTGCAATTTTTTAAAATGTATTTTTTTATTTATAATTGAAGGACTGAAAATAGAGATGGAGAGAACAACAACTTCTATAGGAGATAAGATAGGAGAAATGTGTCTAACAACAATCAGTGAAAACAGCGAACACACATAAAGTGATTCTATCTGGGGTTATACAAATATACAAACAAAAGTGAAACATTTTGGAAGAAGGGAAGTCAAGGGGATAGGGAATGTAGACCAAACTCTTGAGACAAGTAAACCAAAGAACTGCTGCCGGCCTGAATATAACCTAAAAATAAGATAGTATTAGGTGAACAACAGGTTTCCCACCAACAGAGACAAGTGGTCACCATGTTAGTTGGGGCATATATGAGATGTGTAGGAAGTAGTTTTCTTGATTTCCAACCAAAGAACCACATGGAGGTGAATGCTTGGAATCTATCTGCATCTGACAAGGCTGTACAATCCATTGTCATATAAAAAGCTAGACATGCAAGCTAGTCAGTTAGGGGGGAGAGGGAGACCTCCAACTGACCGGGATAAGGGTTTTGGCAGCTTTGCTCACTTATTTTGGAATACACTTTTTGTGTTTAGAGACAGGAATATTAGAGTGTGAGAGTCTCCCAAAACCAGAATCAGTGGGGACTGCTGAACTTACTATCTCTTTAGAATTGGTCATTATTATCACATAGAAAAACAATAGGACATACCCACCAGATATGTATGAAGGTGTTAGGTCCATTGCTACACCTCCAGCAGGAATAAGAGATAGTGTTAAAAAATTTAAGGAGCACATTTGAGGTTCTATACCAGTGAGCTAATCATCTGAAATGGGTCTCAATACTGAGGAACTATATGATCAGACATGAGTCATCTGAATATTTTTTTTTCTATTCCTTGCCACCTAGAGAGAGTAAGGCCAGAGCACTGGAAGGGAATTCAACATTATATATAAAAGGAGAAAGAGGGGACAAATTGGAACAGATGCTGTTCTGGGTGCGTAGGAGATGCCAACACTCTAACACGGGCCCAATGGTAGGGTGGGAAACCCTGGAAAGCCAAGGTGAAATATTTAAAGGCATTTGAAGAGATTGACTTGGAGATTGAATTGGAAACATTTGGATGATGTAAAACAATCTAATATTCTATCAAGCATGTTAGCATTATAATATCCAACAAAGAGAGGTAATGGCAAACCCACTCTAGTTTTGGTTATATGGAGGACATCAAGACCATTTCCTACCTCATACAAAAATGTAAATAACCCTTTGCAGATTATAGAATATGTTTCTTTTTTGGGTGGAAAAGGGAAGGGGGACTTTAATTGGCACCACTTGTAGTACATATAAGATCTGTGACACAGTCTTTCCAGACCTAAAAGGTCTCACCAGGAACTGTCAAATCAAACAGATAGCCGGGAGCTCAGATGCCTTTAAAAAAGCTGTGATGAGGCGGTTAAGGTAATCCTGAATAATTGCACTGCTGAAATGAAAGTGTATCCAGACCTTTTATCAGATTGCACCTGTTGTGTACAGGAGAGAAGGACTTGTTGACTGAACAGTATAATGTTCCCGGTCGTGCTGTGTGAATAGCGGTGCAGGCAAAGTCCTTGCTCCATCAATGTTGCAGGGCAGTTGTGGTAATTGCATCAGTATTGCCGTTCGGCCTGTGGATTAGGGCCGCACGTATGTTGTAGCGGTGCTGGTGTGGCAGCAAGCGTGATTTTACTGTGATTCTATGGTTCCCAGCCACTGGAGACAACTTTTTAAATAATTGTGGATGCTCACATTATACCACTATACCAATGTTGTCCTCACTCCTGGAATGTCAATGAGATGACCATAATAATGGGAAATCTGCTGCTGCCCCATGAGGGTAGATGAAGATCCCAGAAATGCAATGTCTGATTGAATCTCCAGACTACACATAATGTGACAGGTGCACATGTGCAATGATGTCATTAGGCAAGGATGTGTCAAAGCTCTACATAGACTAGCCATTCACCAAGGACTCACCCAAACCTCCCATTGGACACACTCTGGACTCCCTGCACCAATCTCTTTGAAATTATTTTTCAAAAAGTAAGCAAGTATGCCACATGTGACAGAAAAAAATCTGTGCATAGACATGGTTATTGGCAATACAAATATTAGGGTTGGTGTGATCCTCACAACTCTGGTTTATCTGTACAATATCTGGAAACAGCAGACAGTGGAAATAGAAGACCGTGCAACACAGTGAGTGAATGGTACAGAGGGTGCAGTTGGATTTTGTTTTATTTTGTGTGTGTTGACCTAGAAATAGAGCAATAAAAATGATGTCATCACATTGGCATGTAATAACAGTTGGTATTAACTTTGACTCTTTTGTCACTTCCAGAGAGTTCTGGCATACCACACATCTACAGTCACAATTTGTGAAATGTTTACTTGTTATCACTCAAACAGAGGTATTCAATATGGGAGCGATAACATCGTTTTTGCGTTAATATCGGAGGTATGACGTCATTATCGCAGGTTTTACTTTTACACCGTATTAAATTTCAAAGACTTATCGCAGTTTTGAAAAGTCTTTGATAAAAAACGGTGATAACTTTTCACCATTGAATAGGTGTCGAAAAAAAGTGCAGAATTGGGGTTTAGGGGTGCAGGCTTAAAAAAAATAGCCTGCACCCCTGGGAATGACATTTAAAAAAGAACTGTGTCAAAAAAAGTTTTAAAAAAAATAGGGACACCCCAAAAAATTAATTAATACCCATAGTGTTCCAACAAGTTTTTACTACTTTAGGGGGGTCTTACAATTTTTTTTAAGCAAAAATTCGTAACTTTACGCAAATCCAACTTCGGAGTTTCCCGTTTTCGTTAATTTAAATTGAATACAGGGATAAGCGGGAGCGCGCCCGATACTTTAACGCAGGTAAAAACTCCGATATGAAACGTTAACTTCGACAGTGAAGTTAACGTTTCATATTGAATACCCCTCTTAGTGGAACACTTTGATAAATAGGATGATGGAGATTCAACGGCTTAATTTTCATCTTGATCAATAATATTTGTTTAGGGATTCTTTTTGCACAGAAGTAACATTCTCTACAGTATAAAGTGCCTGAGAGCAATACATACAGTACATTTTGAAACTTGGGCTAGCAATATAAGAAGACCTTGAAATAGAGGGACGATCTGAGTGACTAGTAATAGACAAGTACAGGAAAAATAGGAATTTTGCAGCAGTCAGTACAGGTTGAGTCTCCCATATCCAAGTATTCCGAAATACTGAATATTCCGAAATACAGAATTTTTTTGGCATGACTCGGATTATGAAACCTTTCATTTTTGATGGTTTAATGTACACAAACTTTGTCTAAGGCACAAATTATTAAAAATAGTGTTTAAAATTACCTTCAGGCTCTGTTTGTAAGGTGTATATGAAATATAAATGAATTTCATGTATATATACAAACTTTGTTTGAGCCACAAAATTATTGAAAATATTTTATAAAATGACCTGCAGGCTGTGTGTATAAGGTGTATATAACACATGAATGCATTCTGTGTGTATATTTGGGTCCTATTACCAAGTTATTTCATTATGCAAATATTCCAAAATACGGAATAATCCAATATCCAAAATACCCCTGGTCCCAAGCATTTTGGATATGGGTGACTCAACCTGTACTGTATATTGTGCGACATGCACTAGTTGAGATAGCAATGATTTATATAAGGTGTTTTACATAATTATATAACTAATGATAAGTGGAAGAATTAGTTGTTCCATGGTGACCATTGTATGGTAAAAAAATATGGCAGTTGAAATAACATTCTAAATGACGTCTTAGTATTTGATCACCTAAATGGATAAGGGATAAGGAATGATGAGTGATTGTAACACTTTCTCTCTGTATAGGGTGATCAAAATGTTCACAATACTTAAAATAAGCATAGAAGTAGTCCATAAAGTCTTTGTATAAAGTCAGTGACAACTAAATGGATTATGTCTCTTACCTTGAATGGTTGTCTCAGCCACATCTGTAATCCCTCTATTTGTAATTCTTTATTTTTCAATCATCGTGGTAAGTAATCCTCATTTGACTGTGCATCTAAGTATACAAGTATATATAGTGTAAATCAAATGTACCAACAATAATGAAAGATTAAGTTTATATTGTATGACTTTTCACTGACACAGCACACCACCCCTCATGATTGCACTTACATGAATACAGTATCTCTTGGGAAATGTAGTAATAAAAGTGCTGATAAATTCTGCTCCTATTGTTTGCATTCTTGTTTGCTGTCTCACAAATAGCAAAGAGGAAAGGTAGAATCTACCATAATATTGTCTTTACACCATATGTATAAAAGACCTTCTTAAAGTGTACTCACATTAGTTTTAATATATACAGTAGTGCATTAATTTATAACCAAATAGAATAGCAGCACAGCAGAAAAACAACATTCCCCCATTGTGATTGCACTTACATTAGAATTCTTGGGGAGTAAAGTTCAATAATACCACATGCTTTCTGGGTTTTTTTAGATGCTACTTTAGAATGTACATGTCTTATTGATGCTACAAATCAATAAGAGTTGTTATGGTATTATTGTGCAGCGACATATCTATTCTATATGGAAATGTTTCTAGAAGGTGATTTAGCTTGAATGCACTGTACAGTTTGTTTTGTATTCTATCAGTGCAATTTGTAGTTGTTTCTAGCTCGAGTTACCAGTTGTGTATTTGAAGTAACATGCTGTTTTTATTGGTACAGGGTTGTATCACTATAGTTACCAGATGCTGTTGGATGTGGGAGGGTCCTCTGCATTAGGGCTGCGGCATTGTGACGTCAGCTTCCCCGACGCCGGCGTTCTGGTGTTTGGCACATGGGTGAGTATTTATGTACCGTGTAATGTGTTTTGTAATGTTATGGTCCCTGAGGAAAATCTCCAATCTGAAACATTGGAGAGAATAAAAATGACCTATTGGTGATTATTTCAAGACTGAAAATCCTATAAGTGCCGCCCGCCTCCTGATATACAGTATGTATGTATATATACAGGAGGGGTGAGCGGGTTCGGATTTCTGAAATCCAAACCCCCCCCGAGACCCTACGATCCGAGGCCGATCCGAGTCAGGCTCGACTTTTCCCGCCTGACTCGGATCTGAAATCGAGGCAAAACGTCATCATCCCACCTTCCGGGTCTCGCGGGTTTTGGATTCTATATAAGGTACCCACGTCAGCGCCATTTTCTCACTCAGCTGTGGACAGTGAAGAGGGAGGGTGGGAGTTAGGGCTGGCTGGGCTGTGTAGTGTAGTGTAGTATTGTGCTGTGCTGCGCTGTGCTGCTGTTGTCCATAGGGGCTGTGTCCACTCCTCCAAAGTCCATATGGGCTGGCTGTGTTGTGCTGTGCTGCTGTTGTCCATAGGGGCTGTGTCCACTCCTCCAAAGTCCATAGGGGCTGGCTGTACTATGTTGTGCAGTCAGTTGTCCACAGGGGCTGTGTCCACTCCAAAGTCCTGTGCAGTGTCCCGTCCTAAAGGGGTGCTGTAGTGTTGTCCAGGGGGTGCTCTGTCCATCAGGGGTGCTCCCCCCAAGTGCAAAAAAAAATAATATTTTTTCTGTGTTTGTGAACTGTGTGCGCAGTAGCCGCACGTGCATCAACAAAGTAGCGCCAAGCGTGCGCCTGTGTCATAAGTAAAGGGCCGGCTGGCTTGACCATTAAAGGGTGCTGTAACCCCCAAAGTCCACTCCCAACAAAATAAAAAATATTTTCTGTGTTTGTGAATTGTGTGCACTGTGGCTGCACGTGCATCAACAAAGGAGCAGTGCCAAGCGTGCGCCTGTGTCCCATAAGTAAAGGGCTGGCTGGCTTGTCCGTTAAAGGATGCTGTAACCCCCAAAGTGCACTCCAAAAAATATAAAAAAAATATATTTTTTTGTGTTTGTGAATTGTGTGCGCAGTTGCTGCACGTGCATCAACAAAGTAGCGCCGAGCATGCGCCTGTGTCATAAGTAAAGGGCCAGCTGGCTTGACCGTTAAAGGGTGCTGTAACCCCCAAAGTGAACTCCAAACAAAATTATAAAATATTTTCTGTGTTTGTGAATTGTGTGCACTGTGGCTGCACGTGCATCAACAAAGGAGCAGCGCCAAGCGTGTGCCTGTGTCCCATAAGTAAAGGGCCAGATGGCTTGTCCATTAAAGGGTGCTGTAACCCCCAAAGTGCACTCCAAAAAAAAAATATATTTTTTTGTGTTTGTGAATTGTGTGCACAGTAGCCGCACGTGTATCAACAAAGTAGCGCCAAGCGTGTGCCTGTGTCATAAGTAAAGGGCCAGCTGGCTTGACCATTAAAGGGTGCTGTAACCCCCAAAGTGCACTCCAAACAAAATAAAAAAGTATTTTCTGTGTTTGTGAATTGTATGCACTGTGGCTGCACGTGCATCAACAAAGGAGCAGCGCCAAGCGTGCGCCTGTGTCCCATAAGTCTATTAAAATGTGGAGTAACCCCCAAAGTGCACTCCACAAAAAATAAACAATTCTTTTTTTCCTGTGTTTGTGTGCGAAATGTATGCACAGTTGCCACACGTGCAACAACACAGCAGCAGCTGTGTCATAAGTCAAGGGCCGGTTTGGACATCTGGTCTGGACTGAAGGACATGCCAACAATTTCTGACATGTCTACTGTCACTGCTTATGATACTGTCACCACTGACAGAATAGTGGAGGAATTATTTTCTGTGTTTGTGAATTGTGTGCACTGTGGCTGCATGTGCATCAACAATGGAGAAGCACCAAGCGTGCGCCTGTGTCACAAGTAAAGGGCTGGCTTGTCCGTTAAAGGGTGGTGTAACCCTCAAAGTGCGCTCCACAAATAATAACAAATTCTCCTTTTTTTTCTGTCTTTGTGTATTGTGTGGGCTGTAGCCGCACCTGCATCCTCAAAGCAGCAATGACAAGCCTGCGTCTGTCTGTTAAAGGGTGGTGTAACCCCCAAAGTGCGCTCCACAAAAAATAAAAAAATCTTCTTTTTTTTTCTGTCTTTGTGAAATGTGTGGGCTATAGTCGCACCTGCATCCTCAAAGCAGCAGCAACAAGAGTGCATCTGTCTGTTAAAGGGTGGTGTAACCCTAAAAGTGCACTCCACAAAAAAAAATTCCTTTTTTTTCTGTCTTTGTGAATTGTGTGGGCTGTAGCCGCACCTGCATCCTCAAAGCAGTAGCGACAAGCGTGCGTCTGTCTGTTAAAGGGTGGTGTAACCCTCAAAGTGCGCTCCACAATAAATAAAAAATTCTTCTTTTTTTTTCTTTGTGAATTGTGGGAGCTGTAGCCGCACCTACATCCTCAAAGCAGCAGTGGCAAGCCTGCGTCTGTCTGTTAAAGGGTGGTGTAACCCTCAAAGTGCGCTCCACAAAAAATCAAAAATTCTCCTTCTTTTTTCTTTGTGAATTTTGTGGGCTATAGCCGCACCTGCATCCTCAAAGCAGCAGCGACAAGCGTGCATCTGTCTGTTAAAGGATTACATCGGTGACAGCATCCAAGTAGGCATGTCAGACAGTCCGTACCTGTACTGGCAGTAAAAAGAGGCAATTTGGAGGCCCCTGTACAAACTGGCTCTATTTTACCTGAGTTGCCCCTCCTCCAGTGTGTTCTCCGAAAGAGTGTTTAGTGCATCCGGGAACCTTGTCAGCGAAAGGCGTAGGAGGTTGCTTCCACAAAATGTGGAAAAGATGATGTTCATAAAAATGAATTATCAACTCTTCCAGGGAGACCAGCCTCCAGAACGTACAGAGGGACCTGTGGTGGTGGATTCCAGCGGGGACAAATTAATACTCTGTGAGGATGAGGATGTACACAACACTGAAGAGGGTGAGGAATCGGTGGATGAGGAGGATGAGGACGACATCTTGCCTCCATAGAGCCAGTTTGTGCAGGGACAGATTAATTGCCAGCTTGTTTTGTGGGGCCCAAACGAACCAATCATTTCAGCCACAGTCATGTGGCAGACCCTGGCGCTGAAATGATTGGTTTGTTAAAGTGTGCATGTCCTGTTTATACAACATAAGGGTGCATTATGTACTGTTTTGGGCCTAGTGTTTCAAACTGCCATCCTGTCTGCCACTGCAGTGTCACTCCTAGATGGGCCAGGTGTTTGTGCTGCCCACTCGTATCTCTTAGCATAGTCATCCAGCTACCTCGGTGCAACCTTTTGGACATAAAAACACTATTGTGAGGTGTGAGGTGTTCAGAATAGACTGGAAATTAGTGAAAATTAAGGTTATTGAGGTTAATAATAGCATAGGAGCTGAAAAACCCACAAATTCTGTGATTTTAGCTGTTTTTATGCTTTTTTAAAAAAAAATACAGATCCAAAACACAAAACCCAGAACCCAAAACACGGGAGGGTGGTTTTGGCAAAACCAATCCAGATCCAAAACACGAAGAAAGATCCAGATCCAAAACCAAAACACAAAACACGAAAAGTGGCCGGTGCACACCCCTAATATACAGTATATATTATATATATATATATATATATATACAATCCCAATTAGGCAGCACTCGTGGGACTTGGCACTCCAAATCAAATACAATCCACTAATCAGCTTGATTTCCAATGTTTCAGAGCACAGAACAATGAAAACAACTTACCTATATAGAAAACGCACATTAAGTGTACACCGGGCATCCATCGGCACCCTTCCCTCCACAATGACGTCACTTGTGTGCATCCCAACTGACGTCCCCACATCACTGCAAACACCAGGTAACAGGATGCAAAACGATATTATGTGCACAAGAACACCAACACCAAAAAAAATAGGAATGACATATAAACACAGACTACTCTAATATCATAAAGGAGCTGCCCAATGAGTAGAAATATACACACTCAATTAGAAAAAGCAAGTCTCATTGACCTAACGCTACCTATCCTGACAGCTATGTTAAATATGCAAGAAATGTACACATTCCACTATAAAAATCAGTTAAATGATACTTGTTAATTTAAGCCAAAAGGCTTAACAGTGTTCAAGCGAGTTATCCAACATGCTTCCAGTTGCAAAAGAGCTCGTTCCCTGCAACCCCCTCTGATGTTCAGAGGGACAAAATCAATAATTTTATATTTCAAAGAAGGTAAAGAATGTCTATTCTCCTTGAAGTGGTGTGCTACCGGCTGATCCACCTCTCTGCCATCCAGGGCCAGGCAGATAGCGGACCATTGCAGAGCCATTCACTCTTTGAATTTTCTGGTGGTTATTATTTAATCTCTCCCCCACCTTCACTTCTGCTAGAGCCCCCTCCCACCCCTATGGTCAATCCCCTCTCCCACACATGCAGAGAGCAGCAAAGCATGTGTCAGGGGAAAATGATGATCATTCCCCCCTGCTGCAGCTGATCTCTGCACACACAGAAATCAGCCAAATAGTGCTTGGAGGGAAACTATCTTGCCCTCCTCACACGTTGATCCCTGGCGCATGTGCTCAAGAGTGCCATTTGCATGGCATTCTTGGGCTTGATTCTGGCAGTGATGTTGGTCTCTCATCACTGCCTAGGAAATACAGCAAGTCAGAGGAGATCCATTCTGCATTTGTGCAGGGCGTTGCAGTCATATGTTATGCAAATTGTTCTGGCTGCCTTAAACCAGTTTGGGTCAGTGCTGCAGACTGTGCAAATGGACACGGAAAAAAGTGACAGTTGGAGTGAGGTACCTCACCAAGAGAGATAGAGTGAAACAGAGCTCTTGCTCTCCAAAGGAAAGATTGGAAAGGAGCTGAAATAAGAGATACCTTCCAGAAGTTAGGTCCTGGAGAGGGGAGACTGCTGTGAGACAAGGGGAAGTGCTGGCAGGAGCTCAGTCAGTAGCTGGCACCAGTGTAAAGAGTGACAGAGGAGGTGGTCATCACAGCCCCATCACTGAAGTGGGCGTGTTGGGAGCAAGCAGAGCCTGTTAATCAGCGGTACTTCACAGCACATCAGCTGAGGTACTGAGCATCACAGAACTGGTAAGAGGGCCCTACTGACACACTCTAAAGAGGTGACGTAACCCCAGATTTATATCAAGTCGGAACAGTAAATATACACCTTACTAAATAGCGAGAATTAGTCCAAATTATATTAATTCCTCACTGTTAATTATTCCATATATATTAGCTAAAACAGTGTACAGATCTGTGCTATTGCCACTAGAGGTACCTAGCCCAACTAAAAACATCCTTTACCAACACCATTTGTGTGAACTCCTTGCAGGGATGCAGCATCTGAACTACACCAGGGAAGGACATTGTAGCGGCATTAGCATGAAGTCACCGACACAACTGCAGCAAAAGGACCCCTTCTTTATTTTCTTACGTAAATCACTGACAGGAGCTTCTAAACCTACAAACAAACTTTGTGGTCATATATTCAGCGCAGCCAAACTATTAATAGCTGTGCATTGGAAACACCCCATGCAGGCACTCATTAATAAGATTTGGTGTATAGCCTCCATGGCATATATCACAGTCTTGCTTCGTGACAAGATGGATAAGTTCCATGACATCTGGGGTCCCTGGTACCAATATTTTCTTAGACAGATCTCCGTTATCAAATAGTTATAGTTATTGTATTTTCCACAGGATTTTGGTTCATTGCCTCCTAGTTGCTCACAAATATTCTGTATATTATAATCTGTACCAGTGATTGTCTTTTTCATTTTCTACACCCTTCCTTTATGTTACCCCCTCCCCACCCTCCCCTCTTATATTGCTACTATATTTACTGTTTTGCATTTAGTGACAAACGGTTTCTAAAAATATTAAAAATATAGTGGATTTTTTCTTTTTTGTAGCACGCACAAAATATATTTTGTTGTATGGCTCTTATAATGTAACTGTACTATTTATGTTGTGTATGCTCTTATTTATTACATATGTTTATCTTCTGTTTTTCTAAATAAAGTGATTTTAAAAAAAGACGCAAGGAAGACAGCAACTGTGTCTATCTCTGATTCAGATCCTATGAGGAGGAATCCCGCCCCCCGCAACAGACCCCACCCACATTAGGGCTGCTTCCGTACATTTCCTGGGCTGGTTTTCCATCCCAGTCCTCCACTGTCTATATATATATATATATATATATATATATATATAACTATATATATATATAAAACTATATATATATATAACTATATATATTTATATATATATATATATATATATGATACTGATATCTATATATAGATATCATATATAGTGATATATATATATAGTCAGAGATATACATATAAGTAGTTATATATATGAAAAGTAATATATAATCTATCATATATATCATGTGTGTATATATATATATATATATAGCTTTTCTTATCTATACCTGTATATAAATATGTATATTGAATTATATATATATATTTACTTTAAATATATATATATATATATATATATATATATATACTTACAATGTGTAGCGGCACTCCTGGTACAAACAGCGGCTAATGCACAGCGTTAATGGTCAACGTTTCAAAGCCTTTTAACAGTGCTTTTTCATCAGGACTGTCCTGATGAAAAAGCACTATTAAAAGGCTTTGAAACATTGACCATTAACGCTGTGCATTAGCCGCTGTTTGTACCAGGAGTGCCGCTACACATTGTAAGACTGTGCCCTATGCTCTTTGCGGACACCCGGTTGAGTAATGGTGTATAGGGAGTGTCGGACCTGCCTGTGTGTGTATGTATATATATATATATATATACACAGCACAGTATTGCAGTGTTTTATATATTTTCAAAATATATAATACACACATAAGTATAAATATACTTCCTATATATATATAGGAAAACAATAGGTACAGGTCCCAATGTCAGAATCACGTGTATATATATTTATAGCAAGTGGATGGGCAGCACTATCCCAAAATAATCTGGCTTTGTATATAATTTTAACCGTCTAAAATGCAGTACAATCATACATCCACTTATTATATGTTCCTGCTGAGGTAATTAGGAGGGCACCAGGTCATATTTAACTTAATAAATATATATAGATAGATATATATAATAGTCTCATGAGGACCATACACGGTGCGATGATACCTTGTGATGCGACAGGATCAGACATATTGGGCGCGACGGGCGGTCCCTATACACGGTGCGATTGGGTGGCCAACCGCCCAATATGCCGGCTCCCCCCTTCCTCACCTACATATCACTGCATGGGATCGCACATCGCATCCCCTGATCAACTAATCCTGCAGTGCGATCAGGCGGTGCAATGTACTCGGTCCGACATCAGGCCCATACACAAAGTGCGATATAGCAACCAAATTGTGCAAATCATTCAGATCGGCTGCTTTATTGCACCGTGTATGGCCCGCATAAGTAATAACGTACAGCACTCAGGGACTCACAAAATGTCTAGACTCACATGAGGTCTTGATGAAAGGGCACACAACCCCGAAACGTTGACTTACGATACACTGAGCCTGTTGTGAATTTTGTGAGTCCCTGAGTGTTGTCCGTTATTACCTGGACTACATACCACCAGTAAAGCGGCCCACACACTGTGCGATTTTTTGCACGATGTGCACGATTTCGATCGATCGTAACGATCAATCGTGCAAATCGTGTGTTGTTTTGAAAGGTTTACGATGCCAATGCGCGTCCCCACCGTCGTATAGTTGGTTCGTACATCTTACGGAAAAACCGTAAGATTACGATCTATCAGGTAGGATATATGATGGTGTATGTATGATCGTACAGATCAATCATACACTATTTGACCACATCGTACAAAGAATTTCAAGGGCAATCGTACAACACATCTTAACACTGAAAATCGCACCATGTATGGCTGGCATAAAAGGTGGATTGGGATCCAGATTCATCTTCGTGTTTTGGTTATGCAAAACCACCCTCCAGTGTTTTGGCTTGGATTTGGTTTTAGTTTGGTTTTGGATTCCTTTAAAAACAGGAAAAACTGCTAAAATTACATCATTTTGACCTGTTTACATGCAAAAGTCCAGTTTGTTTTTTAAATCTGAGTTCCTAACCAGGGAAAGATAAGAACCACGACTCGGATTTACCCTGATTTATGAAATTCTATACACACCATACTCTGGACTTTACATGTGATGCTAAACGCAGAATATAAGGTTATCAAATGATTCGTATCAGTGTGTTTGCTGTCATCAGCATCACAAAAAAAGCAAGTAAAATGTATTTAGTGTTATTTGTATAGTCCAGAATGCCACACCACTGCATTTGTATTGGTCTCTCTGTGGCGGCAACACACACAGCTGCTATTAGTCATTTGGGTTACAGGACCAGCAAAGTGTGTATCTAAATATCATGACGGAATAAAATTAATCTGAGACGCCGGATTGCTTATGTCCATGCTTTATGAAGTCCGATAAGTGTCTTTTCTGTAGATAACTGTTTAATAATTTATATATATACTGTATGTGTGTATGTGTAAATGATGCATTCTAGTGCTGGTGCCCACAAAATCTGTAGTGGAGAATGCCTCTTACAGGGGTATTCAATATGGGTGCGATAACATCGTTTTTGCGTTAATATCGGAGCTATGACGTCATTATCACAGCTTTTAGTTTTACACTGTATTCAATATCAAAGACGTATCGCAGTTTTGAAAAGTCTTTGATAAAAAACGGGGATAACTTTTCACCATTGAATAGGTGTCGAAAAAAAGTGCAGAATTGGGGTTTAGGGGTGCAGGCTTAAAAAAAATAGCCTGCACCCCTGGGACTGACATTTAAAAAATAACTGTGTCAAAAAAAGTTTAAAAAAAAAATAGGGACACCCCAAAAAATTAATTTAAAAATTGGGGTGAAAAAAAAAATGGGAAAAAATTGTTTAACAATAGGGAAATAGGTTCAGGGCTATTCTGCAAGTATGCGGCAGGTGTTTTGAAGAATAGAATTATAGCGGCAGGTGCACAAATGCGGAATTTTTAAAAACTTACTTTAGGGACATCAAAATATGCTAGTACCCATTTTCATGTACCCCAAATTTGATGGGACCACTGAAAAAATGAAAAAATTAACCTAAGTGCTCTTCTGCATCACTTCTTCAATGTCGGGAAAAAAACACCTGCTGCGACTATTTAAATCCCCGACTTTCAATTAAAAGCTAAAACGGGGGTACCCATAGTGTTCCCCCATGTTTTTACAACTTTAGGGGGGTCTTACAATTATTTTAAAGAAAAATTAGTAACTTTACGCAAATCCAACTTCGGAGTTTCCCGTTTTCGTTAATTTTATATTGAATACAGGTATAAGCAGGAGCGCGCACCATACTTTAACGCAGGAAAAAACTCCGATATGAAACGTAAACTTCGACAATGAAGTTAACGTTTCATATTGAATACCCCTCTTAGGGCGGAATTCAATTGTTTTCGCGGACCGCATCTCCCGTCTAAAGTGACAGGAGATCGCGGGCCGCTATACAATTGTCCAAGATGTTCGCACTGATCGCGCCCATAGAGGTCAGGTTTAGCCGCGTAAAGCAGCTAAACCCGACCAAAGTGCTGGGCGCGAGCGCGAAAAGTGATGTTTGGGTGCCCAAACATGTCACTTTTCGCACATTTCAGCTCTCATCCCCCAGGGGCTGCGAGCTGAAATGTAGCGCTTGCAGCTGATCGCGCCCGACAGGAGCAAGAATAGAATAGCTCTGTCGGGCGCGATAGGGGATGAAAAGAATTGAATTCCGCCCTTAGAGTAGAACTTTATTATTATTGCTGAACCAGTATGGGCGGTATTCAATTATTTTGCCTGTTTACACGCCTGACAGGAGTTATTCAATTGTTGCTCCTGTCGGGCGTGATCAGCTGCCAGCGCTCCATTTCAGCTCGCAGCCCCAGGGGAGTGCGAGCTGAAATGGGTGAAAAGTGACCTGTTTGGACACCCAAACAGCACTTTTCGCGATCGCGCCCTGCAGTTTGGTCGGGGGTAACCATTTTATGCAGCTAAATGCTAAACCTGACCACTTTAGCTGCAACAATTGAATAGCACCCCGCGATCTCCCTTCACTTCAGACGGGAGATCGGGTGCGCGTAATCAATTGAATAACACCCAATGTGTTCTATTCAGAGGTGTTTGTCACGTTTGAAGTGCATATGTAATAATGTTAATATCTGTATACTCTTTCATATCACATATTTACAGTTGGATTTGTTTACGATGGTGCTGTGACAGTTGTCAGTAGTGCAGGCGTGCGGTTATGCTGGAAACATCGGTCGTTGGGCAATAATGCAAAGTCATATGATCTATGGTATCCAATCATTTCAGTGAGTTTAAATATATTATTCTTCTTATTATTATTATTATAATCATATTATTACGTTATAAGCTTTGACTATTGTGTACATAGATAAATTATATGTGACATATTTTCAGTACATGATGATGTTTGTATAGAGGGCAGTACAGATTCAGACACACGCACAAAGAAGTGCATGAAAAATGTGTTGCTCATTCCTGGGTGGTTACAGGGGATTAGCTAATCAGATACAGAAATGTGCGTGTTATTGGAATAACACAGGCGTGTTGCTGAAACTGTGGCCCTGATACAGAGCGCTCGCTCTGAATCAGGGCCGTCCCTTCTCCTTTTTGGAGCGGCCTCCTGGCCGCTCGCATAGCTGTGGGTGACCACCCACAGCTATAGCGAGCAGCCAAAAAGATTGGGCTTGCGACGAGACCCTGCGGTAGGGTCTCGCTGCCGCAAGCCCTGGAGTGCTTTTGCTCTATCAGAGCCAAAAGCACTCCCACTGACATCACTAGTGATGTCAGTGGGGCCAGCCCCAGACAGTAGGCGTTCCCATGGGAATGCCTACCGTCTGGGGCCGGCCCCACTGGCATCACACAAGTGATGTCAGTGGGAGTGCTTTGGGCTCTGGTAGAGCCAAAAGCACTCCTGGGCATGCGGCAGACGAGACCCTACCACAAGGGTCTTGTCGCAAGCCCAATCTTTTTGGCTGCTCGCTATAGCTGTGGGTAGTCACCCACAGCTATGCAGGCGGCCAGGAGGCCGCTCTAAAAAAGAGGAGGGCACTGATTCAGAGCGAGCGCTCTGAAAGAGTGTCCGGCTCTGAATCAGGCCCTAAATTCCTAATTTATTAATATACTAGTGGGAAAATGATTGATTGTTATAAAGAGAGAAATAGTATTAATTCACTATATTGACGTGTCAAGATTGATAATTGGTGTTTAAAATGTTTGGACCGAGGCAACATTTATTATTTTATGGCTTTCTAAATGGTGCCCATTTGCTGAAACAACTTGTAAATATGAACTGGGGCATGATTCATAGTATAACTGACAGCACTGTGTGACTTATTGTTCTCTGCCATGCCCTCTGTATTGTCTCTGTTAGGTTTTTATTGTTCAGTGGCCTCGGGAAAATAATAGAAAAATTGGCAGCTTTTATAGATATATTTTTTATTTAGCACCTCTCTTAGCAATTTCTTTCTCATGCATAAAGACGCTGCAATTTATATTAGGTAACATTGTCTAAAGTACCCTAGCCCTTACAAAATCTTAATCCAGCTATGGGTATAGTATGTGATGAGAGACTACCCTTTTTGGGGTTGGTCCTTGCTTGATACTGAGGGTGTACACTTGGGCTTTTTCTGGTAATGGCTTGGGCTTGTTTTGGAATTCAGTTTTGCCTTTTTCCCCTCATACAGTTGGTAACACTGACCGCCAGGTGTCAACGACTCACTGGCAATGGTGAGTCAACTGATTTATTCATCTTTATCAGAAGAAAATGCTTTCCTGTACATATAACACTGGCATAGATATGTCAAAATGACATTTCTTGCACGTCCATGTTTATCCTGATCCTAAGCAATGTGAAGGCAGCCATATACACAATCTTTAATCATCGTTATTATGAATTAAAACTGCACATGCGCTATTAGTAACAAAAGTATATGTTACATTTAATGTATGTCCAGCTCTGATTACATATGGAGGTTGCTGTGCCAGACACAGCAACGTATCACAGAAGCCAGCAGTGGATATCTTTTTATGCAAGACACCACCTGCTGCTTTTGCATATTTATGCACAGATGCTGTGTACAAAGACGCAGATGCTTTGCCATTTGCATCCACATATGAATCAGGCCTAGAGACAGAGGGGGCGATTAAAATGTTTAGCAGGCGGCTGTTTTTTTAAGACGTCTGACTGTGCAATTCAATTGTTGCTCCATCAGGGCATAATAGCCGCTGGTGTCTGCATTTCTGCTCACACCCTCGGATGGGTTTAGCAATTTTACACAACTAAACCCGGTCTCATAGGTCGGGAAGAGAGCTATAATTAATGAGCGACCAGAATAATTGAATTGCATAACTGGCCACTTATTAATTATCGCCGCCCTTGGAACATTTGAATCATCCCCTACAGGCTTACAATGACAGCAGTTTAAATGGTCTATTGGCTACCTTGTGATTTTTTCCAAGTGACTCTGCTGCTAAATATCCACACCCTCATACGACAGTATACACTTTACAGTACTATTATACGTTGAATTAATTTTCATTGTATAAAAAAATAATTTAAAACATTTCTTTAAAGGAATCCAAGAAAGTTAAAGGGGGAGCAGAAAAAGAAAGAGAAAAGAAAAGAAGAAAATTACTAGAAGCTGCCAGTCAGTGTGTTACGTTGGATCGTTTTACTGTAAAACAACCTAGTGCTACTCAGTCCTTTCAGCCAGTAGAAGTAGATTGTGTACAGCCAGAGGAGCAACTGCCATCAATTGGCCCTGTTGCTACTTCATTGTTTGGACAGTCTGAATCTGAAACTCCAAGTAGCTCCTCATCTCTGTTGGATATCTATGTGCATCCTGATAAACCTGGCCAATCAACAGATCATAGTGACATAATGTTATCTGTAGGCTCTGCTGTGCCTGGAATGGGGAGTGGGGAGAATGTTGAAAGTTCTGCTAGGTCAGTAGAATGTGCATGTAGTGTGGATGATGTTGAGACTGTCTATAATCTCTTTGCAAGACCACAGGTGGGTGAGAGGCCATTCTTTTTTCAAAAACACCCTATTCAACCTTTTGATAGCCCCGATTTGCCATTTGCACCTAAAAAAGTGTTTAAGAGAAAAGATGGCTCACACCGTTTTTGGATTACTTATGACCAAGCTTCAAATGCTCTGTATTGTTCAGTATGTTTAGCGTATAGCAAAGATACAGAAAGCAATGCATTCATTGTAGGTATGAAGTCATGGTCACATGTTTATCAAAGAATTGATGAACACGAACAATCTAAGCATCACAATAACTGTGCTGAGGCCCATATGTATAGTGTAATGCACAAAGATGTTGCACAGCTGGTATTCTCTGTACAGAAAAAAAACATAGAGAAGAAGTTATAGGTAATAGAAAAATTGTGGAACGAGTAATTGATGTGATAAAGCTTATTGGTAAACGAGGTCTCAGCTACCGAGGTAAGACTGCAGAAGCTGCGTATACATTGGATGATCCTGTTTTAGATCACGGTAACTTTCTAGAGGTAATTATTCTACTTAGTAAGTATGACACACTGCTGAAAACCCATCTAGATAAAGTGATTAGTAGCAGTCAAAAAGCTCATAATGCAGGCAGCAAAGGCAGAGGAAACCTTGTGACATTTCTGTCAAAGACCACAGTGAACCAAATCATAGTTGCTGTTTCATCTTTGATAAAACAGTTTATCTCTAATGAAGTCCAAGAAGCTGGAATGTATTCCGTACAGTTAGACACCACCCAGGACATTTCTGTGAAGGACCAGTGCTCTGTGATTATTCGTTACGTCACTGATCAAGTACATGAGCGTCTTCTGTCTTTGGTCAACTGCACAGACTCTTCTGGTAAAGGATTTTTGGAATTATTTAAAAAAGTCCTTGGAGAAAATGGGTTAGATATTACGAAGTGCGTGGCAAATGCAACAGATGGTGCAGCAAATATGCAGGGCATATACAAGGGGTTTTCTGCTTGGTTAGGCAAAGAGTCACCAAATCAAGTTCATGTGTGGTGTTACAGTCACATTTTAAACTTGGTTATTGGTGATGCAACTTGTTCCCCCTTAGCTGCAGCCTCACTCTTCTCCTTGCTTAATGCAGTTGGTGCCTTTTTCACGGAGTCATATATCCATATGGACATACTGGAAAGCTTAACAGCTGATAAAAGTGGAAACCAAATGCGATTACAGACCATAGGCCAGACACGTTGGTGGGCTAAAGATGCAGCATTATCCAAAATATTTGGTAACTATAAAAACAGAGAGAAAGCACTCTTTGTTGATGTTATACTAGCCTTGACCAATGTTGAGGAGTCAGAGAAATTTGCACCTGATCTACGTGCCAAAGCCAAATCACAAAAAGAAGCCCTACTAAAATACGAAACCATCATGACTGCGTTTATGTACTTACGAATATTTCAGATAATAACACCCTTATCTAATTATTTACAAACCAGTGGACTTGATTTGTTGAAGGCTCAACAGATGGTTACTTCTTCTCTAGAGCAACTGGTAGAGATTCAGCGAGACCTTGCAAATGTAAAGCTTGAAGTGGACAACTTTATCACAAAGGTAAAAGAAGAACTAACTAGAAGGTTACCTGAAAACATAGTAGACGTCCAAGAGGATTTCCCTGAGAAGAGAATCAGAAGGAAAAAAAGAATGCCTGGAGAGCAAAATCCGGATGATGTCATTACTGATCCTCTGAAAGATTTTGAGGTTAGCATTTACAACAGGGTCTTAGATGCAGCAATTGAAAGTCTGAAAAGCAGGTTTGCAAAGAATAGTGCAATTTACAGGGATCTAGCTTGTTTATCTCCTACACAGTTTGATGAAGTAAAAGTTAATTTACCAGATGATGCCTTAGAGAAACTTGGAGACATTCTGACACAATATGATGAGGAAACAAACAAAGCCAATCTGCAGTTTGAATTAGTCAGTTTAGCTAAAAACTGGGATCGATTAAAACTTACACTACCAGAGGAGTATCGTCTTACCAGGCTTAATGAAGAGGTAGATGAAATTGAAGAACTGCCATCCACACACAGTTCTGAAGATACTTATGATGAACAACACATTCATTGCAAGAGATGCCTAAACTGTGCTGTTTGTGTATATGATACTCTGAAACGCTACAGTTTATATTCAATGGCATACAAGAATATAGGCCTAGCTTATAAATACTTGCTAACACTCTCAGCAACACAGGTAGCTTGTGAGAGAACCTTTTCAACATTAAAAGTAGTGAAAAACAGGTTACGTTCCAGTCTTGGAGCAACACATTTAGAAGCTTTTATGCTGATGGCTGTTGAGAGAGATGTTTTGATGAACAACGTGGACAGTGAAACTGTCATAGACAATTTGGCTACACAGAGTGCTTTGTTACGAAAATAATTATTTTTGGATTAAGCTAATGGAGGCCAGGTGTTATATATATTTTTGCCTGTTTTTCATCAGTGTCTAAATCCGCTGCTCAGTAAATACAGGGTTCTAAGGCCCTCATTCAGAGCCGTACGCTCTGAGCAGAGCGCACGCTCTGAATGAGGGCCGGGCTCCATTTTCATGGAGCGTCCTCCTGGACGCTCGTATAGCTGTGGGTCACCACCCACAGGCTATACGAGCGTGCATTGTGATGGTCGCAATGGTCGAGACCATCGCGACCATCGAATTTGCGAGCCGGAGCCTGCGGTTGAGGTTTTCAACCGCAAGCTCCGGAGTGATTTTGGCTCTATCAGAGCCAAAATCACTTCCACTGACATCACTAGTGATGTCAGTGGGCCAGCTTCTGACGGGAGGCGTTCCCGTGGGAACGCCCCCGTCAGGGAGGCACACCCCCGGCACGCCCACCAAAGGGGGCGTGCTGTCAATCAACATTGACAGCACGCCCCCTTTGATCGGACACAACGAGCGAAGGACTTTCCTTCGCTCGTCGCATCTGGCGCATGCGCACGACGGAGCTCCCTCCGTCGTGCGCATGCTCAGTCCATAACATCGACCCACTTGCGAGCGGACAGCCGCTCGCGAGTGGGTCTGAATCAGGCCCTAAATCTGTACTTATAATGGTAAAACATTGCTGGTGAGCATATTTTCAACTGTATGCTTAAGTCTGGATACTCTGAAGTTTTCTGTCAGTTTGGGCTTCATTAAATCAGCGGCATGCAATCTCACAATTAAATAGCCTAAAGCCAAAATTGAAGCTTAGTACATAGGTAATAATACTTGTTTGTTTAATTTGCTACTAAATGGATGAAAACAGGTTTTACATTTTTGCACTTATTTATTAAAATATTGCTGTGTTGAAGTTTAAAATAGTATTTTTTTGTGGATTTTAATCACTATGCCCAGTGTTTACATTTTTGGCACTTTATTGTAATTAAAATATTGCAGTTTTGCAGTTAATTTTTTTGTTGATTTTAGTTATTATGCACAGTGTTTAAATTTTTCTGCACTTTATTATTAGTGAAATATTGCTATTTTGAAGTTTAAAATGTTTGTTTTTTTAATTTCTATGCACAATGCATTTTCAGTACTTTTCAATTGTTGCTTACATTGTCTGTATGTGTTATGTTATACTGGAATACAAATAAATTATTTTATCTGATATCCATATCTGGACAATATTCATAAAAAATATATACTGTTGATGTAGATTAGAATAGCTACAGGTAAAGCTTATTGTGTACAGTCTTCTCCACTGAAGCACCTTACATGAGGTAACCCATATGTATCTCATCAGATTTCATAAAAACAAACAATGGCAGTTTCACTTTTGTCAAAGTTCTTGCTTCTGAGAAAAGAGAATCTTGCCTTCTCACCAGACCCCGCCCCTCAAAAGACCCCACCCTTAAACAGACCCCGCCCTCATTAGGGCTGCATCCAGAAATTTCCCGGGCTGGTTTTCAGACCCAATCCGCCCCTGCAAAGCTGGATGTTAGAGTTTCTGTGGGTAAGATCAAATTAAAGCCAAATGTTTATTGCTAAATTGGACAGCTACGTCCGGCTGTTAAAAAGAAATTTTTAAATCCAGAGTTACTCTTTAATAGAGTCAATAGAATATGCAATCACAAAAAGCATAAATATCAGACCACCAGTGATCTTGTTAAATACATCCGCATAAATAAATTTTCAAAGACCCACTGTTTCCATAAACACTAAGGTGAAAGTGACCCTATCTGATTTATGTATTGCTGAACCTTTATGTGTTCCTGCACCAAATATAATGGTTAAGAGAATTGTCACTTTTTGCAGGGGGCAGTTACATAGTATAATGAAGTTACCTCCTTTAGACATAATATCCATTTATATTTGGAGCATTATGGATGTGATGCAGCACTGTACCTTCATTTCGTGTCTATGGCTTAATTTCTTGAACAGCCAGTATGTAAATAAAGTGGTACCATTATGTCTGGAGTCAGCTTATGCAGCTGCTGGCTTGTCGCTGTGCCAGAGATCCATGCACATGCAGTGGACAGAGGACCAGTTATCATCCAAGCTGTGCCTCTGCTCCAGAGGTCAGTATGTTCAGCGGTCTGCGCTGTTCCCTGAGTCCGTATATGCAGCGATAGTGGAGGAGGAGAACAGCGGGTCAAACGGAACTTGATTTGTTTATATTTCCAACATATATATATTGACTATACACAGTATTATACCCATATACTGTATGTTAGTAAATAATGTCTGTAGATAAAACAGAAAACACATTATATACTGATTATAAGATATTCGTTCATTTGAGGAAAGTTTATCTAAAGAAAGACAGATGAGAGTTGAGAGGGTTTACTGGGCCTGATTCAGCAAGGAACACACGGATGCAGACGCACACACTGGCCGCCTTGAGAATATGCTAATGAATGTATATGAACGGCAATCGCAGCAGAATAAGCAGACGCCCAGCACTACATAATACCACTCTCTTCCCTTTACTTGCGTCCTCTATACCTGGCAAGACAGCGGAAACATCGGTAACATCAGGAACCATCGGACCCATACTCACAATAGTGGTTGAAATGACCCTCCCGTAGACATAGCAAGACTTTCTGTGTGCAACTAGACCTCAGACTGCATCCGCCGCTGCAAGGGCTTAATTATGCATGCCCCTGATATGCCGTCCAAACGTACATTTGCCCGACCACTCCCCCGTCACCACCCACAAATGGCACTTCCTGTCAATCACTTGTCCCTGGGGCTGCGTACACATACTTCATCGCATGTGCAGAGCAAAGCCATCGACCGATTGCATGCATCTGCATGCGTGCATTCCTTTCTGAATCAGGCCCATCATAGCTTCTAATTATCACTTCACTTTACATTCAACTAATTAAAATACATTTATTCAATATATGCATCCATAAATTCAATAAATTTTAATACACATATTAAGCAGTTTTTTATTTATGTATAATTTAGGTGGGGGGGGGGTGTTGGGGACAGCACCCATACATAGTAATACTGATTTAATATTGTAATCTGCTCCTGCAAAAAGGGATGGACACAATTGAAATCTCTCTTAGCTTGAAAAATTAGTTTTATTTTTTAGGTCAGTGGTTCCCAAACTTGTTTGAATCATGGCGCCTCGGTGCATCAACCTTGTTTTCACGGCACCCTAAGCCAAAAGTTTGTTATTGAGAAATTCAGAATAAAATGTAATGAAGTAGTACAGTGAAGTAAATTGTGCTGACCTGTCATCCATAGGTTTGGTTATATAACGGTGGACAGGTTTGTGCTTCTGTTTGTGCACATATGAACATTACATTGACCATAATGAATTTGATTTGGTGCTGGACCACCAACCTGAGGCACCCTTGCAAGTGTCCCGAGGCACCCCAGGGTGCCGCAGCGCACAGTTTGGGAACCACTACTTTCGGTAAAACATTATCTTTCAACCTTATTGTATATATTATATAGTGTGGGTCAACATCTGATTTGAACAATTATGGGGGATTAACCACTAATTTCAAAATAAAAAGTAAAATAATATATTTTATATTTTTATTTATATAAAAAATAACTTAATATAACTATTTCACTTCGCTTTGTGGACTTTATTTCTGCTGTCTCTTGGTTTTCTGGTTTGTTACGTTGTCATTTGACACATGTATAGCTTTACATGCTGGGATTCCTGTGTGGGGGTTGCATGATTTCAACACATTCTCCTTTTTCACACTAGATCTCTGGTGAGATCAGGGGGGTATGCTGAGGACAACATTCAGCATAAGAATGCTGATGAATATCATTAAAATATATATAATTTCAGTTTTTCTTAGTTTAAATAAGACATTACTTTATGTAATAAACTTTTTAAAATGATTTGTATCGTATTGCACATAATTCATATTGCGAATTAGCATCTCATAAAAACAATTATGGGGGAGTAATTATTTGTTTAAAAAGTAAAATAAATGTTTTATATATGTGTCTATATATATATATATATATATATATATATATATATATATATATATATATATATATATACTTAATACGTTTATTAAAATGGATTTAATTTGTGGGTGCATATATTGAATAAATTAATTTAAATGGATGAATGTAAAGTAAAATGATAATTAGAAGCTACTATAACCCCTCTCACATCTCGTTTAGAACAAATCTGTCTTTTTTTTAGATAAGGCTTCCTCAAATAAACGAATATCTGATAATCAGTATATAATGTGTTTTCTATTTTATCTACGTACATTGGGCCTGATTCAGACCCGCTCACGAGTGCTATGCGCTCGTGAGCGGGTCGATGTTTGGCCACTGTGCATGCGTACGCCAGAGCCGGCTCCGACGTGCGCATGCGTGAGACCCGGCTAGTGACGGGCGCTCCGTCACTCCGGGCCTCGTACCAAATGGGGGCGGCAGTCATTTTTGATCGACAGCTCACACCGTTTTGGAGGCATGGCTGGGGGGGTGGCCTCACAAACGGAGCCATTCCCAAGCGAACGCCTGCCATTTGTTGGCGGCCCCACTCACATCACCAGTGATGTCAGTGGGAGAGCTTCCGGCTCTATTAGAGCCAGAAGCTCTCTGGGGCTTGCGGCCACGAGACCCTACTACAAGGGTCTCGTTGCAAGCCCGATGGTCACGATGATCTTGACCATCGCGACCATCATTCTGGCCGCTCGCAATAGCTCTGGGTGGTAACCCAAAGCTATGCGAGTGGCCTGGAGGCTGCTCCAGGAAAAAAAAAAAAGACCTGATTCAGAGCGAGCGCTCATAGCGTCCGGCTATGAATCAGGGCCATTATTCACAAACATATATGGGTATAATACTGTGTATAGTCCATATATATATATTGGAAATATAAACACATCTTTGTTACTTTACTAGTGTTTTTATTTGATGAGACTAATGATGCTAATTATAATGTTGACTATTATATGCTTCAAAATAAGAACCTTAATATGTGTGCATTGTTTGTATATGAAAAAAACACAAATACAAATGGGCATTTTAAAGCTGCTTTTTAATTTTTAATTTAGATTTTTATAGTTTTTGATATTTGTGCCAAATGACGCTGAAAAAGAACCAGATATCTTCTGATCAGGATGTCTTTAAGGTTTTCAATTAACTCATCTAAGATCTATTTAAGGAAGGAGGCAATTCCACCTCCTAACTACACTTATCTGAAGAAATCCTTAATAGAAGAAATGCGTTAGAGACAACTACACTATTAACACCAGACCGCTCATTGCAGGCGGACAAATCAAGCTCCGTTTGCCCCCCTGTTCTCCTCCTCCACTACCGCTGCATATGCAAACTCTCAGAACAGCATGGGCCACTGAACACACTGAACTCTGGAGCAGAGGCACGGCTTGGATGATCACCGGTCCTCTGTCTACTGCATGTGCACAGACCTCTGGCACAGCGACGAGCCAGTGGCTGCACAAGCTGACTCTAGACATAATGGTACCACTTTATTTACATACTGGCTGTTCAAGAAATGGAGTCATAGACATGAAATTAAGGTACAGCGCTGCAGCACATCCATAATGCTCCAAATATAAATTGAAAATTAAGTCTATAGGGGCCTATTTATCATTCAGTATTTGAGGTAAAATCCCCCAAAACACCAGTTTTCAGGGGTTTACCTCAAAAATTAAGTTTCCCTAGATGTTTCAAGGAGGGATTGCAGAAAGTATCTCCGATACCTGCTGTGATCCCTCCATTCCCACAGGCAGACGCTTTCCTGATAGGTTCCTATGGGGAATGCGATGCTGCCAGATTTACCAATATACAGAATGCGATGCATTCCCAATATTGGTTCCCTCAGCTAACGCCATCTGAAGATGGCATTAGCCGCTGTAGACTATGGGCTACCACTGCATAATTAGTTGGTGGTGGGTTCCTCTGGAATCCTTACTCAGCAATGGCCACCAGTCACCGGGACAACGCATGCGCAGCCCCAGCACTAACTGGCAGCTCTCACATGCTCCGGATGGTATATCCGTTCGTTATGATTGCATTTTGCAATGCGATCATGGGCATGCCTTGATCACATTACAAATGAGATCATAAATAATTGAGGGCCTAAAGGAGGTAACTTCATTACAATTATGTAACTGCCCCCTGCAAAAAGTGACAATTCCCTTAACCATTATATTTGGTGCAGCAACACATAAAGGTGCAGCAATACATAAGTCACATAGGGTCACTTTCACCGTAGTGATTATGGAAACAGTGGGTCTTTGAAAATCTATTTATACGGATGTACTTAACAAGATTACTAGTGGTCTGATATTTACACATTTTGTGATTGCACATTCTATTGACTCTTTTGAAGAGGAACTCTGGATTTAAAAATAGCTTTTTAACAACCGGACGTGGCTGTCCAATTTAGCAAGAAACATTTGGCTTTTATTTGATCTTACAGCCACAGAACCTCTAGCATCCAGATTTAATTGTGACAATTTTTAGTAGCAATATAATGAGAGAAACATTGTTTAATTTTTCATTGTTGGTTGATTGTTTTCATATATGTTTTCAATGCTGTATGCTTGGAGCTTTTTATGAATAGTAATTCATTATTGAGATATATTGTTTTTTACAGCACCTTTTTTATTATTATTATTTCTTAATTTTATAAAGGCATACAGTGTATAATTTATCTATTGCGCCTATTTTTAAGCGTGGTTAATTTTCTCTTTTCTCCTTGAATGTACTTTGGCTAGCAACCATAATTACTGCAGCAAAAAAATACCCAGTAAATAGAGAATTGTAAAAGTATTGGGTCGCTATAGATTTACTGTTTTATTTCCAAGAGCCAGGGGCTATATATTTTTAATTTGTGTCATCATCACATTGGCAGTGGGTGCAGAAATGGATTAATGAGGCTACTCTTTGAGTACAGAAAGATCAGGCTCACACATAGGACTTGCAGACACACTTAGGGGTTAATTTATGATTGTGATCAAGTTTTTTTTTTTCTTCAACTCGATTTGCATCGCTGAAACCCGGGGTGATTTGATGCTTCTGAAACTCACACATATACTAAGAAGTGAGCTTAGCTGTGACCGAGTTGGCCGATGGTGAAGCAGATTGAGATATTTCCACCGAGTAGCAAGTTTAGATAGATATTATTCACCCGGGTTTGCCAAACTCTCCCCAACAAGCAGCCTGCACTTACTGTATCAGTGAGATATGTGAAGGCTGCTTGTGTGTTGTGACTGTAAAAAAAGGTTAATATTAAAAAAAATTGATGTAGAGTCCGCCCCAAAAAAGCTTAACCAGCCACAGGCTGCTCAGCCAGTCCTGGTTTCTAAAACTATATGGTAAAATACTAGTAGGGTCACCCTGTATTTTAAGCACCAGCAGTGGGCTGCTAAGCCTGTCCTGGTTTTAAAACTACACATTTTTTCCCACCTATTTCTAAAGCCAGGACAGGTTCAGCAGCCCAGTGCTGTTTCCTAAAATATGGGGTAACCCTACTTGTATTGTACCCTGTATTTTTAGGAACCAGGACTGGCTGAGCAGTCCGGGGCTAGTTATGCTTTTTGGGGGGGACCCTACGTAATTTTTTAAATTAGCATTTCTTTTTTTTTTTGCCTATTTACAGGCAGAAACATACTTGAATCATACTGATCTGTGTATGTTTCTGCTGAAATCACAGCTTTTGTCCATTCTCATGGGAGTTTTGCCACTCTCATCTTGGTAAACTCCCGAATGCTATCTTCACTAGTGAAAAGTTCCTCTAGTTTGGCCGATGGTGAATTGAAGAGAGTTTTCTAACTCTCCAGACTTTTCATGTAGCAAAGGATATTTCTCTCCCGAGTTTGACATTAGTAAATTTGTGAGTGGGAAAACATGTCCAAACTCTCCAGAGATTGCTAACTCAACCAAACTTGATTCTTAGTAAATTTACACTGTAGACTCTGCTTAGGGATTTGTGGTGTTTCTGAACACACAGTTTGTTCTACTGGCTTAGTGTTTTTTTTCAGAACTGGTTTTCCAGTTTTAATTTTTTTAACACCTCTACAACACTTTGAGTGAGAGGGGCTTGCATCATCATGAGAGGCAGAAGATGATGCCTCACTGACAGCAGTAGCTGAACAAACACTCATAAGCAGACCAACACCTGAGCCTTTCCTTGCCACTGCATGTGATGAATGGCATGTTGGCAATTTTATGTTTTTCTGCACTAAGCTTTCTCTTTATAGAGGTGTTTTTTTACTTTACCACTGTAAAGTAATGATTTTTTATTTCAGTTGCCCTGATGCTTTAGTAGATGATATTGAAGGACTAGTATCGGATTCATCATGACTGGTGGCAGCAGCTGCAGTGCTATTATTTGATTGCTGCTCATGCTCATCTCTTGACTGATTGTTATCCATATTGATGAATACACCGACATAGTACAAACATTAGAAGAAAATATATATTTAAATTATCCTACAAATTTTTAATTTGCAGCTCTGCCCACACTGGAGACACATCACATTTATATGTACATGAACAAACGCACTGGGAAAAAGCAAACAGACATAATTCAAACAATAGGAAAAAAATATATATATTTAATTTATCCTACTAATTTTTAATTCTTAGCTCACACCGCGTGGAGACACAGCACTTTTATATGTGCGTTAACAAATGCACTGGGGGACAGAGTACAGATATAGTACAAACAATAGAAGAAAATACATATTTGTAATTTATCCTACCAATTTTTAATTCACAGCTCTGCTCACACTGCATGGAGCACAAAACTTGTATATGTACATGAACAACCACACTTTGGGACAGCGCAGATGTGGTACAAACAATAGAAAATATATTTTTTTTTCTACTTTTTTTAAACACACTTTCATTTAGGGCCACTTTTCTTCTTTAGTCTATGGGGGATTTTTGGGAAGGTATAACTCAGGGGGCAGAGGATGAATTAGGAATTTGGGTTTGTTTTATTAGGCAACTCTTGTTCCAGTGTAGGTGCTTTTTGGGTTCAGGTAATTGAGAAAGTTACAGTTTTTAAAGTCTTAGCTCACAAATGCCCCATTATATAAATAAGGAATGTCAACTTGTTGTGCATGCTCACTAGGTGCCTCCTTTAGGGGGTGTACAGAGGCTTAACCTGGGTGCACAAACATGGCTGGTATCAGTGGTGGCAGGAACTGGCAGAGGTAGTGGGTGTTAGTGGCAGTGCAGGCACTAATGGTGGTGGGACCCGGAGGAGGTAGCAGGTATGGCAGCAGCAGGACCTGGTGGAGGTAGCAGGCAATGGCAGTGAGACTCGACAAAGGTAGTGGGCATGTCAGCGGGACCCAGCAGAGGTAGCAGACATTGGCGACGGAACCCGGCGAAGGTAGTGGGCATGGCAGCAGAGGATTCAGTTCTTGCCAGCCATTCTGCAGAGTTTGGCAGTGGTGCCAATTTCAAAAAAAGGTGGCTCATATGCATTTTTTAAATTCAAGATGGCCACCACGAGTCAATCATTGCTCGCAAGGTCATTGTCCCACCCCCTTGGCTGGCTTATATAAGCCAACATGAGGCAGAAGCATGGCAGTCGAATGGCAGGGAGGGAGTGTGAAGGGCTCCTGAAGAAAGAAGATGGCCGAAGTCGTAGTGTGCAGCGGCCATGCAAAAGATCTCAAAGGCTGCTGCGCACTAGGTGAAGAGGACACGAGAAGCCCAGGTGAGGTGGCAGCCACACAAAAGAGCTAATTGGCTGCCAGCCCACAGGTGAAGACACCTGAAGCCCTGGTAAGTTGGCGCCCACCAGGTGAAGATGCCAGAAGCCCTGGTGGGTTGGTGCCCACCAGGTGAAGATGCCAGAACCCCTGGTGGGTTGGTGCCCAACAGGCGAAGATGTCAGAAGCCCTGGGTGGGCAGTGGCCTGAAAAAGAGCTTAAAAGCCACCATCCCCCAGGCAAAGTTGCCGGAAGCCCCGGTGGATTGGCGCCCGCCAGGTGAAGATGCTGGAAGCCCTGAGGAAGTGGGGGTCCCCCAGGTGACAATGCCATGGAAGTCCTGTGGGGAGGAGACAGCAATTTAAAAGAGCTTAAAGGCTGCCACCCCCCAGGTGAAGGTGCAGCAAAATAAATAATTAAAACATTTGTTGTAATGTTTTTATTTTAAGATTTTTTTTACAGGTGTACTATAAGTACCTGTGGGACCTTAATGCCCCACTTGCTGGTGCTTTGTTTCTCCAAGTACCAGCATGCAGTGGAGGCTTGCTGGGACCTGTAGTTAACCTGCAAAAGTCAACATTTTAACTCTTTATTTACACTAAACAATCAACCAGGCACCCACTTCCCAGGTCTTCTGGGGATAGCCCCGGGCTATCAGCCCAGGCCTGGGGTGCCTTGGAGAGGTGGACTCTTTTATTGGGGGCCAAGCTCCCAGGGATCCGTGGCCTGGGCTGACTAGCAGTCAGGAATAATGCTTTGGCCAGGGGACCCAGTAAAAGGGTTCCCCTGGCTGTGGCATTTCTCCCCCACTAGAAAGAGCTCAGTGCTGGTTATGGATAATACAGAGGACCTATACTCTTTTTGTTCCCTTTATTTTCAAAACCAAAACTGGCTCGCTCAGCCCAGGGCTGGTTGTGCTAAATACAGGGTACATCTTTTGTCCACTGTATTTTGACAACCAGGACTGGCTCAGAAAATGCTTGTGCTGGTTGTGCTAAATACAGGGGTTCGATACATCATTTGTCCCTTGTATTTTCACAACCAGGACCGGCAGTGAAAAGCCTGGGGCTGGTTGTGTTTACAGGTGGGGGCACTTTACACAATCAACCCGGCACCCACCACCTAGGGGTGCCGGGGATAGCCCCGGGCTATCAGCCTAGGCCTGGAGTGTCCTGGAGAGGGGGACCCTTTATTCGGGGGTTCCCAGCTCCCCGGGGATCCCTGGCCTGGGCTGACTAGTGGACAGGGGTAATGCTTTGGCCAGGGAACCCGGTGAAAGAGTTCCCCTGGCCATAGCATTACTCCCACGCTAGAAAGAGCTCAGTGCTGGTTATGGATAATACAGGGGACCTTTACACTTTTTGTCCACTGTATTTCCAAAACCAGAACTGGCTCGGCTGAGCCCAGTGCTGGTTGTGCTAAATACAGGGGACCCCTACGTATTTTGGGCCTGATTCAGAGCCGGACGCTATTTCCGAATGGTCGTTCAGAAAAAGGGGCCCGCTATTTAAATTGAGCGCTCGCTCTTTGCGGTCTGTTGATGCCTCTATGTCTGAGCGAGCGAACGAAACATGCGCTCGCTATTTTGTAAAGACGCCCCCTGGCTGTTCGCATCATACGTCATCTCCGCTATTTATTAGATTAATCAAGTACATCGAAAGGTGTCTGAACTGCTCGCAGTGCTTGTGGTAGGTTTTACTTCCCGCAATCATGCGAGCAGTTCAGGCTAAAAGACAACCAAGTGACGTGATCGATGACACTCCCTTACTAATTATGCACTCCAATTAAATGCCCGTTTTGACCATTTGGCGCACCTGCGTTCGGATCTCCACTCCCCTTTTTCAAGCACCTTCCCCTGTTACCACCCACAAACGCCTCATTCTGTCACTCAAACTAGCAGGCCCTCGCTGTTTTGCAAGCGCACAATTTCCGACCACAATGATTGATTGGCGCATGCGCATTATGACCCATATGCATGTGCAGATGTGCAAACATCGCTCGGAGCGAACAAGCGGCCGCTTACGAGCGGCTCTGAATCAGGCCCTTTGTCCCCTGTATTCTGGCAACCAGGACTCGCTCTGAAAAGCCCAGTGCTGATTGACCTAAATACAGGGGATCCCTGTATTTGTCTCCTGTAATTTCACGACCTCAACTGGCAGTGAAAATCCCGGGGCTGGTTGTGTTTGAGGGAGAGGAGGGGGGGCACATCATTTTTGTATTTCTTTTATTTTACACATATTAAATTTTTAACACAGATGCATGGATGGATCTCACTGATGCATGATTTTATTTTGTCAGATGCATGCCCAGCACCAGTGAGCTCCTCTGCCTATGTTTTTCTAACCACTCCATAGCCTCCCACAAATGCTAAGTACCTGTCACTTACTTTGTGAATGATTCCTTTTTGTGTGCATGATTACAAATAACAATCACCGCTCATGTGCAGTGCAGCTTTTACGCATGCACAATGGCTAACAATTACTCAAACTGCATAAAAATCAGTAATGCGTGCCACCTTGCTTAGTCACTATTACCATTTTAGGCTGTATAGTCAGGTCTCCTCCACTCCTCTCTACCATGCTGCTGGCGCTGACAGTACAGTGAGGGCTGTGTAGCCCAGCCCCATGCTCGGACTGCACCTCCATCTTCTACAGCTGGGAGTGCAGTTCTGCTCTGCACTGCAGCTATGATGAAAGGATTGGGGGTCCCCTGAGAGAGAGGAGCCTGGGTAACTTACCTCCTGTGCCACCCCTTAATCTGGGGCTGATCTAGAAGGAAATCTGTGCTTAGTATTGTCAAGACTTTAATCAATCTCACTTGTGAAACTTAGGTTTTGATTAGAAGATGGACGCTATTCATGTGCGAATGCAATTTTTTGTGGAGCTGCCTTTGCGAAAATATACAAATTCAAGTTTAAGCATTCCCCTTGATCAGTAATGTGCGATGGAAAAGAGCATGAATTCCACTGTGGTGCTCCGAAAGAGAATGCAACCATATGCTGTATCACGCCCATGACACTCTCATAACCAGGGCCGGATTATAGGGAGGGTGACAGGGGTGATCGTCCCAGGGCACCCACACATAGGGGGCCCCCCACCCTGTCCCCAGCCCAAATCCCCAAGATAAACTTTTTTATTTTATTCATCGGAGCCGCCAGCTGCAGCCTTCGAATAAGCCCCGCCCCCTGCATTTCGGTCCACCCCCTTCTGATTCTGCTAGCAAATATGCCTTTCCCTGCCCTGGCCTAAAGCAGTAGGTAATGTATATAAGTATATGTGCACTGTGTCTATGTCTGTCTGTGTGGGTGTGTGTGTATGTGTATGTATGCAATATACAGTATATATATATATATATATATATATATATAAATAATATATTCTTCCTGATGACGGATTACATTCCAAAACGTTGAAGACCAATATGTTTCTATAATTTTTATTGTGAAATCCAGATGAGTGCCGCCGACCTTGTTTTCTGCACACCCTTTTGTTGCCCCAACACGTTTGTTGCCCAGGGACCCCCACAGACCTTAATCCAGCCCTGCCTATAACACACCCTTGAGATACCCTCTTTTTGTGTCCATTTCAGGTCACCTCCGAGGTTCCACCCTGAAATGCCCATGAATCGCAATTGCCATCTCTAATCATAGCAATGTCATATGCAATTATACACACCATTACACACATCATCGCACACTGGGGTTTATGTGTGTGCACCAAGGGTTTCCTAGACTTTTCATACATGTGCAGTAGCAAAGAAAATTGCTCGACTGCATAAACAATGGCATTGTGTCCACCTCTGAATAAGGCCCATAGTCTGTATTTATTCAACTGTCTGGGGAAATAGAGCCTGCCAATCCTTAGGGGTCAGTCCAATTACGTTCAAAGGGGGCGAAATGCCATTGCAACAGCACAGAAACGCTGGCAACGACACGACAGTACACCCCCCTTCCGGGCCTATCTCACCCTGGACTCACACATTTTTGCTTGCAGCCTTATGGGCTGTGAACAGGAATGTGCGAGTATGGAGGAACCATAAGTGCAGCACACAGCCACACTTATTCACGGTGCAAAGAACTCGCACCTAATTGGATTGACTGCTTATACTATTTCTTGTTACTAGGAGAATAATGCGACAATTTGGATCATAAGGAAAAAAACTGGGACAATCCCACAAGAACTGGGATGGCTGAACACATACAAATATATACAGATTTCAATTATATAAAAGATAAGCAATTATATAAGAGATTTGAATATTCATGAATGAGTGTTTTTAAATGGAAAGTTAATTTAGCAAATTATGACATATGGCCTGATTCAGAGATGGATGTAGTGCCGATATTTACACAGTTAGCGATGTTTTGCTACTGAACATGCACGAAAAGTCCATAAATCCCTCACTGCGCAGGCTGGAAACCAAGTGTTCCATGTCATTCATAATTGTGTATGGCATCACTAGCACTTGAGAAGGGGTTTGTGATCCCTGTGCACTTCAGGGTGGAGACTGGAAGGTGATGTACAGTAATTGCAAAAAGGGGTGTATTAGGGGAGTGTCACGGGCATGTCTGGAAACACTTCTGCACATCCAATCGCAAATACAATGCTTAAGAGGCCATGTTTAGTTGGATTTGAGGAGAGCAGCTAGAGTAGACACTACGGGCTCCCGCTAATGTCGATGGTGCAACATTTGCAGTAGCCTCATCAATGCTGAGTAGATGATGGATTGTTTACAATCTTCACCGCAAATGCACAAGTGGGCATCTCACCGCTCGTACACTCCATCGTACCGTGCAGCAAAAGGGGAAGGCTGAGATGATCATTTCTATATTCCTTCAGCCACTATTTCGATGGCGGCTGCGAACATTGCAGAATTACCAACCATCTCTGAATGAGTCTTATAGGGTCTAATTCACTACTGGTCGCTATTGTGATCGCAGCTGCGATTATGCACGCAGTCCTTCTATGAAAATATGCTAATCTTTGGAACTGCTCATCCGGCATAGAGATGCCCACTACTTCTTTCGCACATCCGTAAGACCTCGCAATCCTGCGTATACATCAGTAACATCGGAGCCTCATGCAGACCTTACTCGGAAATTTAAACTGTCATCGCACACAGTAAGTACTCAAGCTGCAAATGCCATCGCAGTGGCTAATTTATGCACGCCTGCGTTTCTCCAACCACTCCCCCACTTACTAACACTGACGTCTAGTCATTCACTCTGCGATGGCTTTGTATCTGCGTAAGTGATTGCAGAGCGATCGTAATGCTAACCCGCACACTGCGATGCATACGCAGTACGCACCTTTGGCCGATCTGCGTACGATGTTGCAGTTGCGATCCTTGATGAATCAGGCCCATAGTTTGCAAAAACAATTCATAAAGGAACTTGTTAGAAAATAGCAATTTATTATGTGGTCTGACATGGCAATAACTTCCCTGTCACTCCACATCATTTGACATCTCAGTATATACTACTGACAGAGGAAGATTGTACTGCTATTTATAGAGCAACAAATAATGCTGGCATTAATAACTTACAACCTCGGTCAAAGAAAATATTTATTTGGATTAATGTGCTGAAAAAGTAAAATGTCAGTTACACTGTGTTTCTAACCACATAAACAGGAATATAGTGACTGGTAGCAATAGCCAGCTGCCTATTAATGTACTTACCCATCAACACTTGTATCCTTTTTAGGTGCCTTATGCACTCTATAATGGTTTCAATTTTTTTCTATTTAGTTCATAAGTGCTTGTATAGGCTCAATATGATGTAGTGTATAAATCAAAATATCAAGTTTCAATCTCAAATAAATAATATATATTTGAAGGAATCAAGGAATCATCCATAATGCCTGGTGATGTGGTCCACTGCATAAATCCAGCAGTGTTCAGGGGCCTGCATCATCGGATGGATGACTGTATTGGTAAGGGCAAGTATGATGGGGTGGGTGAGAATGTGCAATGCTCACACATGAACTGGTTACATGGATTTTATATGCTTGCAGAGTGTTATTTGAAGACATGCCCTGCATTGGTGCATGTCATTGAGGTCAGGTGTGACTCATTATCTGGATGACTTTCTGTGCGTTGGTACATATGGTTCTCCCCATTGCATGCTGTTGCTATTTTATCTGCATGCCCTTTTATCATAGTTCATGGTTCCTATAGTGGCGATAAGATGGAGGGTCCCTGCATTCACATCTCTTATCTGGGTATAGAAATCAATACCATGGCATGCTGTTGGCATTTGACAAGAAAGAGAGTAACTACAGTAGGCTGCACAGTCTGCACATATCTTTGCTTTGGTAGGTGGTATGGTCACACTGCATCAAAGGCAGTCTTTGCAGGGGATGTTTAATTTTGTGTCCTGCGTTATTCCCATGGGCTGGTTTTATTTTGCAGAAAATTGCAGCATGCAACAGTTGGTATCTGTAAGGCTCACCACTTCAGCTGTTTGTCAGTCATGGTACAACGGGACCTCAGAGGATGGGATGCGTTTCTCACAGACTTTAATGGAGTGCATTTATGACCTCCCCAATTGTCTAATATACAATTGCAGTTGTTCACTGAAGCAGCTGGGTCCATGGGTTTTTGACGCATACCTGGAGAGTTTTTGGTTGACTGCTGCCTGGAGGAGTGAGTGTCAGACAGGCTCACTAAGCACTGTTAAGATCTGTGGTTAGCAGTTCCCAGTCATAGTTACTACTGGGACACTGCATCATGTCTTGTCCTTGTTCCGGCTGTTGCAAGCAGCTTGAAATCCTGTCTAATCTGTTTTCAGCTAAGCTGCATCTTGCCTGCTTGTCTGTGTGCAGACTGCAGCTGCACACTAATTAATTATTTCTCTGTGCTGAACCCAGCTGCACACCAGTCTGTCATTAGGGAGGCTTGCATGGTTTTGCTCTGATTGGATCCTGCATCTGTTAAGTTACAGCCAGCCCTTCATTCCATGCCAGTTATAATTCCTGATTTACAGAGTATATGGTCGTGTACTCTGTAACCTGAATTGTAGCCAGTTTTACAAGTTCTGCTGTTTCAGTTCCCAGTGCCTGTTTTTCTGATCTGGATCTGCCTGTGTGTCATCCAGCCTGTATTCCTGCTGTGTCTGAGTGCACCTGTCTGCTATCTGGTTCCTGTATCTTAGCCTGCTAGGCTGCATCACAGCCTGCATATCCATTGACAATCAAGCCATGTCTGTTTATGTTCACCAGAGTTGAGTTTGCAGTGTTCTCATCTGTGCTGCTTCCAGTCACTGTTCCTGCTATAAAGTTCATCAGTTTACTGTCCTGTCTCATTCGCATCATCTTGTTCCAATCATGTCATGGTCCTTAAGGCTGCTCCATCCTGTCTCAGCAACATCACCATGTTCCAGTCACGCAATGACCTTCAAGGCCGCTCTGTTCTGTCTCAGTCACAACTCCTAGTTCCAGTCATCATGGCCCCCAAGGCTGCTCTGTCCTTTATCCAGTTGCACTTCAGCCCTCAAGGCTGCTTCACCAAGCTTCAGTCACCATGGCCCTCAACGCCGATTTGTCCTGTTTCAAGTTGCCCATCGGTCCTCAAGGTTGGATCACCAAGGCTGCTCTGTCCTGTCTCAGTCACTGCACCTAGTTCCAGCCATCTTGGTCTTCAAGGTCGCTCCATCCAGTTTCAAGTCGCACATTGGCCCTTAAGGCCGCTCAAGTCCAGTCTCAAGTTGCACTTCAGCCCTCAAGGCTGAATTGTCTAGTTCTTGTCTCACCACAGCCCTCCCGGCCATTCAGTCTTGTCTCTAGTAGCACCTTAGCCCTCTAGTCCTGTTTTGCCTGCCTTGTCTTTGTCAGTCCAGTCACACCTGTTTTGCCCTTGTTAGTCTTGTCTTGCCCATCTTGCGTTGCCAGTCTAGTCTTGTCTGAAGTCCTGCATATCACAGTCCTGGTCACTCCTTCCTTGCAGCTCATACCCTGTGTCTAGTCATTCCCTGTCTAGCATCCTAGCTGCATTATAGTCCCTAGACATTTCTCATACCATAGTGAACTGTCACTGCTTGTGTTGTGTCATCTTTCTGCAGCCTCACTCCAGCTATCTCCAGTTGTGGAGGGACTGCCACACCTCTGCCCAGTCTTATCCATTGTCAGCAGTCCTGAAATCTAATCATCGAGTGAGGATCGTAATAAGAACCTTCTGTTATTGAATCTCTGCACCATCATTGTAGTGCCAGAATTGTGGGGAGGCTGTCAACAAGCAGTGATCTTAATCATTGCTAGTTCTGCGGCTTCTGGCAAAACTCATGCTTCATTGCTTAGGAGTTTAACATTAGCTTTGTAGCACGCCACGTCCCTGGGGTGAGGAATTCTGTAGCTGATGCTTTGTCCTGATTTCAATGGTCTTGGTTTAGTGTCCTTGCTCCTGCTGGCTCCTTGTATGGTTGCATTTTCCCCTCTCACTGTTGGCAGGTCATCTTGCTTTTAGTGGTTAGCGGTGTGCTCTATTGCTCCTAAGATCCTTAGATCATTCTGTCCTGCATGAAGTCAGTGGAAAGTGTATTTGGCACACAAGAATGCGAAAGGTAAGGCCCTGCACCAGGTTTTACATTTGTTTTTTGGAGCCTTTAATCTGCCGGTAAAACTTGTTTGTGTGAGTCGTAGTGGTTATTTGGTATTTTGTTCTTTTTGCACCTTAGCGATCAATATGACTTCGCCAGAAGTTTTACTCTGTTAGTCAGGCTATTAAGTGATGATCATAAGCCCCAAGTACTCCTCTTGTGTTGGCGTTTTTTAGTGTTTGCCCTATTGGATGCTTACTCCCCCCTGTATGAGTCCCATGCATTTCAACTTGCAAAGGCTCTTTACACACATTTTTGCATTGGCAAGCTTGTTGGCTCCTCTAATCACTTGTCCACTCCAAATACGACTCTAAGACTGATCAGCGGGAATGGTCGTTGGGTTTCTATGCATCCCTGTGCTGACTCTCAGATCTGCCCAGTGCATCTTTCTCAGGCCTACTTGTTGTCCAGGCCACTTTGAGGGCACCTGGTTGATGTATCTCAATGTTTCCCCATTTACAGTCTACTAGCTTTATTGGGTCTTTTAGAATTGTATTTGGTCACTCAGGTTATCACCTTCTGACTGCGGTACGCATTCATTTCGGATTGGAGCTGCCCCCACTTGCACTTCTCTGCAGCTTTTGGCATTTGATATTCAGTCTCTTGGACACTGTAAGTCTGACGCTTACAAGAGTTATATTCACTGATTCTGCCATAAAGGGTTCTTGCTGAAATCTATTTTGTTTGTGACTTGGTAGTGCTGTACTCTTTTCCACCGTTCCTGGTTTGGGTGCCAAGGGATTTTGCCTAGATAACTTGCAGTCTGATTGGCATTTGTACTCCAGGCAGGTTTTTAACTCAGGTCAAGTCCTACCCCTCAGCTATTTTCTTGCAAGTTAGTGGTGTTGCAGGTGGCCCTGTGGATGACTGTTTGAGTTGGTCCATAGGGCTTTCTTACATTTATTGGGATTTTATAAGCAACTTCCCGTCGGGAAGCAGCAGCTTACAAAAGCCACTGCTTTATACAGTAATCCCCTTGTTCTCTTAAAGTACAATGTAAAATATAATAAATACAGTAAAAGAAAGTATAGACAATTTTACATTGTGAAGAGTGAGCAGGACAGTTCTCTAGACAGAGATAAAAGTATAATACAAGCTTAACCCATTATTAACATTGTTGTGTCTGCATGATATGTAATATATATTTTCCTGACATACAATTGTATCAGATATCCCTCGGACACATACAGTGTTTTGAAGGGGTTTAATTTTTCATTTAGAGAGAAATCTGTTATCATGTAACCAGATTATAACAACTGATTTGCATAATTACTTGGAAAGCAATCAATATCTTTACAGTAATGTGAAATACTCTATTGCTGTTACAGATCAGTGAGTGAAGTGTATACCGGAATACACATTGCTTATGCCATTAGCAGAGCTTAGTACTTCTTTTCAATGCTCTATTATTGCTGGCAAGACTTAAAGGCAGACCTTACAGAGAAAGCTTAGAAGTTGATGGCTAGTGCAGCAGGTGCATTGTGCACAGCAGCTGGGCAAACTCTTTTATTTCTGATTGATCCTGTCTGTCTATTAATAAGTTCAGGTCAAAGAGATATACTGTTTCCGACTTACTACAGTTATCTCTGGGGAATATTGGCAGGTGTTGCATCTCTAGCTAATCTGCTTTTACAAATATGTCATTACTAGTGTTCTTGTGTTCTTTTCTGATTTAACTGTTTCTAATACAGGTCCTGATTCATTTATGGACGCAAATGCCACTGCAGCTGCAATCTCTCAAGGATCGCAATTGCGAAAATATGCTAATGATTCACTCACTGTCCAGTGCTTAGAGACACCCACTGACAGCATCCCACATCTGCTGCTTATGCACAAAGTGGGAACATCGGAAACATCGAACGCAGATCAGACGACCATCAGCCTTCTGATTAAGTCTAAGCTCTCACAGACATAGTGGGTCTCCAGACACGCGGAGCGCTCTCCTGTAGCGAGCAAGAATGCAGTGGCTAATTTATGGTTGCCCAGAAAGCAGTGTTTAATCAGTCCAACCCGGCTGCATTTTTGAAACCATTCCATGTCACCTCCCTCAAATGCTGATTACCTGTCACTCACTTTGCAAATGACTCCTCTTTACATGTATGAGCGTAATCGTAATTAAATTGCTGTGTGCATGCACAATGCAGCTTTCATGCATGCAGAATGGCTAACAGTAGCTCAATCTGCATATATATCTGCATTACGTCCATCTCTGAAACAGGCCCACAGTACATTTATTTTATGTATTAACAATGTTAAGCATTTTTATAATTGTTTCATATATTTACATGGATATATACATATTTTTTATTGTTTTGAAAATAGGTGAACTGCTACTGCTCTTCTACATAATTCTCCAAATTCACTCATATTTACACCCTTGATATCTTACTAAACCATGTAAAGCTGGGTACACACTATACAATGCTCACTTAAGATGCAATTAAACTCACAATATTTCCTTGCTAGGAAACATCTAATATCATGCATATACTCTATACAATTGTTCTTTACAATCATTGCTATTTATCTGTCCAAATGAGGAAGCAATAGAGATTATGACTGCCCACAACTACTGGAAAACATGTCAGCTAATCAGTCATCAGACTGTACTCACTGTAAAATATGCACAATACTGTGAACACATTTATCCCATCTATCAAACATGCTTGAAGGTCCAATCATGCAAAGAGACTGATTTATCTATAACTGGAGATGTGTGTACCTACAGTATTAGTGGTGAGCGATTCGGTTTTGCTGAAAGCCAAACTTTAGATTTCAGCGTAGAACGGAATCTTGACTCATATCTTCTCCCCAAGTTTGGATCTTAAAAATGGATCTAGGGTGTTTTGGATTGCATGTAATCCCTCCCGCATGATTTCAAGTGCTATTTCACACAGGAGAGTCTATGGAGAGCATGTGGGTTGTAGTTCATGTTGCAATACTACATAGTAGCCACCATTAGAGAGAGTTGGAGGCAGATGGAGTGGGTGAGAAGCATGAAAAAGACTACAGGCATCTTTGCCATTGTGTATGTTTGTTTGTCAGACACTAGCTAGTGCCTGCATTGCAGTGCAAACTAACTCTTGTATATGATTGTTAGAAGTGAACTTAAAGTGAGCTGCACTTAATTATCTTTCATTGATGTGCTATATTCTTTTAATATGATAAGGAAAAAACAAGCGCTCTAAGCCGTATTTAGTAATGATTTAAGAGGATAGAGAGGCAGCCTCATGTGGTAATAGGTCAAATAGAAAAATTGCACCTATAGACAAACCCAAAAAGAATGGATATTTATGTATGCAGATTCCACCGGTGCGCCCACCCTCATGTGTGTAAAAATTATAATGCGTAGTTTTGGTTTATTAACATGGTGAGTTGGTGCAGTAGTCTAGTAGGAATCAGTATGAAATACCAGCTGACGCATGGCCGGCAG